>CM071567.1:158660597-159054011 GCA_036426205.1 Ascaphus truei | reverse complement strand
TCAGTCTTATTTGGGACTATCAACACTGTCCAATATCTTGGACTTTATTTGTGGACTGTGCTGTGCTGATTGATGATTGTAGTGTTTCATTCTCAAGGAGCTGAGTATTTCTGTTTATTCATCTCTCCCTTTGTTTTTCCCATCTGTTTATATTTGTGTATTTGGGTCACTAAATGAACTATTTTTCATATATTCCCTGTTATAGCATTATACAATTGTATTAGGCTTACCCCTGTGTATCTGACACTCTCACTGCTATCAGTACAGCACATGTATATATTTTTTTCTGTGTATATTCTCTCAGTTTTGCATTTTTTTGATTTATGATGTCTATTAGTCATTAACATCTTTTGTGACCGGCCGGTCTGTACTGCTGCACTGCGGGAAACTATCCTTTCCCTCAGTGAGCAAGGTTTCTCTTAGGGCATCGATTTTTTAGTTTTATTTTTTCTGGGTTTATTACACTGTGTTTTTGATCAATTTTTTTTTTTTTGTGTCCACCAATTTATTTTTTAGACAGGCAGTCTCATCAGTCAGTTGTTTGTATTTCTGTTATCTTTTGGATTTAATTAAAGTACCCTTTATATTTTTGCAAATTATTGTCTGAGTGCTACTTTAGAGGTTTCTTTTTCTTCTGTGTTTATATATCTATACTTTTCCTCTAGCACCGCCTACAACTTATACTTTATTTCTGTTACAACTATATCAGTTATATTTTTCTGATTTAGGTAGGTTTATTTGACATTGCATTTAATTTTTTTTGGAAGTGATGCGGTATTCACCTGTGTGTTAATATTATATTTAGTTACTGTCTTTCAGTGTTCTTAGAATACCTGCTCCACCAATATATTTTTATTTTAAAAAGGGTTTTCTTGTGTTGAACTTAGATAATGGATTTTAATGCTAGAGAACAGGAGCGTTTGAAAAACGCGGATGAAATATTTTTTATGGCCGATGTTAGCCACATTCAGGCATCACAACTGGTATCAACAGTAGGGAAAGAGAGTATTAAGCTTCTTAACGCCTTGATGCGCAAACGGGCAAGAGTCTGGTGGAACAAAACTGCCTTAGAAAGATACTTAGATCACAAACTCATACCTAGGGGTCTAAGAATTAAGACTTTCCCTGCATTTCAATTTAGTGATCCAAATCATAAATTAAGATGGGAGGGAGTACTCAATCAATGTTCATTTGAATTGATGTCCATTCTAATTGAACATGACTCAAACACCTTTAAAGAGGTCTCTCTAGAAATAGAGGAAATATACAAGAGTCTGGAGCCCAATGACCTGCAATCTGTTAAAACTATTGAGGAGGATATTGTCAAATACGAGATTGAAATTACAGATATTAAGAAAGTCAAATTTAACCGTGACTCTGTTGATTATCAAACAGACAAAGTATACAACTGGCAACACGGCAAGAGGACAACGAAGAAAACAAGACCCCGAAATGTAACCAATCCATCTGTCATATCTGGGGCGACATCCACAGATATTGATTCATCGGATTATGAATCTAGGCAGTCAGTGGAAGGCGATGCTGTTCCTGCTTCCTCTTTTTTAGGGCAAAGCCACGGACAAGATCAAGCACAAGGAGGACGAGACGTGGAAAATCGGCAACTAAGGGACAGGATTCGATATGGATACAGAGGCAAGAAGAGAAGGGGCAATCATGCCCACTGGTGAGTGATGAATTTACTATTATTAATCTTTCTGATGTGGTCCTTACCGAAGAACAAATATCTGTTCTTAGGAAAGGACTATCCTTTTCTCCCACATATCACATTAATAAGTTCGATTGGATTAAAGATCTGAATCTCTTCTGCCGTAAGCTGCTTCTAACAAAGCATTTCAATAAACATTCAGAAAATACTAGAATCGGTTATGACAGTGAAGAGGTTCTTAACACACAAGAACGTGAACTAATACAGGATTTGGTTATTCCATCGGTACCGAATATTGGGACAGGTAATGAATTAAGCTTGGTCTCTAACTTTAAACCAAAATCCATTTTCTGTCCTCCTATTCAGACAAATTCATGTATAGAGATATTTGCAAACCTTGTCACAGAGGATATTCTAAATCTACCCAAAAAGACAGGATTAAACAATTTAACAAATACACAATGGAAAGCCCTGCAAGAATTACGTGGCATGTCCACAGTGGAAATTAAACCTGCCGACAAAGGTGGCAATGTGGTGATATGGCCTAAATCATTATATGAAAAGGAGGTTTTCAGACAGCTGAGGGATATCAAGTGTTATTCCTTACTTGACAGTGACCCAACAGACAAATTCAAGTTGGAGTTAGACTGTCTCCTGGAGAGTGCATGCTCACAGGGTACAATCACAGCATCTATCTGTCAAGGTCTGAAAACCAAATTTCCAGTATCACCTACTCTGTATATGCTACCGAAGGTTCACAAACACCCCCAAAATCCACCTGGTAGGCCTATTGTAGCAGGGATTGGCGGCATGAGTGAATCAATCAGCCGCTTCATTGACACCTTCCTATATCCTATAGTAGAGACCCTGCCTACATTCCTACGGGATACTATGGATGTTTTATCAAGATAGGATGAGATTGTCGTAGATAAGGGTGTAATTCTAGCCACTTGTGATGTTGAGGCATTGTATACCTCAATTAATCACAAGGATGGATTGGAAGCATCTCATAATTTTCTTACAATGACAACACTGACAAAACCGTTGATAGAATTCTTGATGCAGCTGCTAACATTTACCCTGACGCATAATTATTTCCTTTTTAAAAATAAGTTCTACTTGCAGTTAAGGGGGACAGCAATGGGGGCGGCATGTGCTCCCTCATATGCAAATCTATTTTTAGGTTGGTGGGAAAGAGAGGTGGTTTTCTCGGAGGCGAACAGTGTTATGACAGATCGGGTACTGTTGTGGTTGAGATACATCGATGATGTTCTGATCCTCTGGCAGGGCAGTGCGGAGGATTTTGAGCATTTTGTCGCTGTGCTCAACCACAACAGTCTCAATATCAAGTTGACATCTAAACTAAGTCACACCTCAATCGATTTTTTGGATCTTTGTATTAAGATTGAGAGTAATGGGCACCTCAGTACTGATATTTTCAGGAAGGAGACTGCCACAAATGCCATTCTGCACGCCTCTAGTTGCCACCCTTTCCATCAAATTGCAGGAGTTCCAACTGGTGAATTTATTCGCCTAAAGCGCAATTGCTCCGATCCCCTTACCTTTGAATCACGAGCAGTAGAGATGAAACACAGATTCCGAAATCGAGGCTACAGCCAATCTACTATTAAGAAAGGGTATGAACGCAGTAAATGTATGAGCCGGGTATCCCTTTTGAAACCCAAATTAAAACAACAGGATTCCAATAAAATAAGATTTATAGGCACGTACAATCAACAGTGGAATCAAGTGCGGGAAATCCTTCAAAAACATTGGTCTATTCTGATGATTGACCCTGATCTAAAACATAAATTGGGTCCAAAAGTGGAACTTACTAGCAGAAGAGCACCAAATTTAAGAGATAAATTGGTCCACAGCCACTACACTATACCCAGTACAACAACATTTTTGTCTACTTTTGACAAAAAGGTTTTTTTTAAATGTGGTGGCTGTCCAGCCTGTAAGTTTACAAAACCAACATCCACTTTTAAGGATAGTAAGGGCATTAATGAATTCACCATCAAACAATTTCTTAATTGTAGATCAAAAGGAGTTATCTACTGCTTAATGTGTACCTGTAACAAAACATATGTTGGCATGACAACAAGGGAAGTACGCTTCAGAATAATGGAGCATAGTAGAAATATCAAAAATGCGAAGAGGGACTTAGAATCTTTAAAAAAAATCACCATGGTGGCTAAACATTTTTTGCAGGAACATGACGCGGACAATTCACTTCTTTCTGCATTTGCCATAGAGCGTGTCTCCTTGGGGATACGCGGGGGAGATTTTGAGAAAACACTTCTACAACACGAATGCAGGTGGATTGTCACATTAGGTTCAATGATCCCTGGTGGTCTTAATGACTATCTGGGTTTTTCTATGTTCCTATGATATATACATATACATATATACATTTTAAAATATATATACGGGTATATAAATGTATTCTAATTTAAAAAACATATACTGTAGATGGTCCATGAAAAAGGACTAATTTCAACTTGCTCATTAAATCCCAAAGGGAACCTGGTTTGGAGTCCAAAAATCCAGAACTGCTCACGTTGGAGCATCTGACGATCCCTGAAGCCCAGCCTAACGGAACCCTTCACATGTTCTATGCCCATAAAACTTAAATGTTGTGGATCAGACCAATGAAAGTCCCAAAAATATTGCAATACATGGCTGAGCGGTTTGTCTTTGCTAATTGTTTTTTGTATACTTGTTAAAGCAGCAGTTCAAGCTTCCGCCCCCCCCCCCTTTAATATGTGCATCAATACAATCCACACAATGATAGGTAATTAGCTAAGTTGCCGATCAATCAGTTCTCCCGTGATCGATCGGTGAAGATTCAACTCATGGGTTCACTAAATGGCTGTCACTGCAGCAGAAAAGGACCAAAGATGCAAAGTTCTGTGGGGAAGATCATGTGACTAGGCAGACACTAGATACAATCGGTGCACTGCTAGAGAGAGGGCAGGGCTTAAAAAGGGATGTGCCAGCACCTGTTTCAAAAGAGGATGGGGATGTGAC
This sequence comes from Ascaphus truei, assembly GCA_036426205.1. NCBI lineage: Eukaryota > Metazoa > Chordata > Amphibia > Anura > Ascaphidae > Ascaphus > Ascaphus truei. The sequence goes on along the minus strand of CM071567.1, from coordinate 159,049,312 downwards.
TTTGTAAATGGTTGTTATAGAAACAAAAAAATGCTTGTTACATTATAATACATCTAAAATGTAATTTAAAGTTTTTTGTTTTTTTAAATGCTGCAAGTATTTTCTCATAGTACAGAACAGATTTATTAAAAAAAACACACATGTAGGATATTGCTTGGTCTGCACCTTTAATAAAAGTTTCCTAATTTTACCTTGGGCTTTTGTTAGTGCTGATTTAACTATAGATGGCTTGTAACCTTTCTGATTAAATCTATTTTCCATAAAATATGTTTGTCGTTGAAAGGTCAAGCCATCTGTGCAATTGCATTTCAATCTTAAGAATTGACTGTAAGGAAAATGACTACAGTAATCTATCTCTGATCATGGTTACTAGTAGAATCAAGATAAGAATTAACATTTGTAGATTTGAGAAAAGTTCTTGAATAAATACTATTGTTCTCAATATAAATTTGGAGATCCCAAAAATTGATAGATATTCATGATTTAATTTAATATTTAGATTGTTACAATTGAGAGATTGAATAAGTGACAAAAGAGAAACCTCACCTCCATACCAGACCAGGAGCATATCATCGATGTATCTCCCCCACAGAACCATCTGTGGGGGAGACACATCGACGGGCCCGATTGTCAGGGACCCATAGTTGTGCCCCTGGTCTGGAGATAGAAAATGGAATCAAAGCTAAGGTAACTGTGCTGCAAAATATATGCAGTTCAGAAAGAATTTTCTTTGTATGAAAGGTAATGAGCCATCCTTGTTTAGAAAATATTGACCAGCATCCAATACCAAATAATGGGGGATGCTCGTATATAACGATTGTTATCTAGTACAGGGGTGTGCAAACTTTTTGCCCTGCGCCTCCCTGCCTGCTCTCCCCCACTGTTTGCGCCCCCCCCATACCCAGTCTGAAGCATCAAATGACCCTGCTGCGTCATTTGATGACGCGATGCCATAGCAATGCAGTGTCAAATGATGCTGGTGGTCATGTGACGTCACATCACGTGACCACGCTGCCATGGTAACGCATTGCCCAAACCGACTGAGTCATGGTAAGGGAAGTTACAGAGGCCTCGCGCACTCCCCCAGAATTGAATTTAAAAGCCTTGAGGAAGAGTGTGAGGTCTCTGCAACCACTGCGTCCCCACAAAAAATCTTGCGCCCCCAGTTGGCGCTCCCCTAATCTAGTAACTCTGTTACTCAATCTGTAACTCAACTTCCATTCTCAACTTCCTGAGATCTGACACCAAGGGACTGTTCACAGTCCCAGGGTTCAACAAAGTATCCGTCCGCTCCTCCTGCTTTTACCGTGCACCGCACAACTGGAACAATCTACCAGAGACTCTCACAGCTGCCACCAGTCTAAATTCTTTCAAACTAAAGCTGTCTCACATTTTAATCTGGTCTGGTACTGTTACATACGTCTAGAACACATTTTATCTTTAACTGTTCGTGCAATGTCTTTATATATGTAGCCCTGGCTAGTTTTGGGCTATAAGTCTGCCCCCCCCCCCTCCTGGCGTAATCCCTAGTAAGGGTAGGTTACCAGGAGTAATCATGGGTTTTCAATACACATATGCAGCTCAGTGAGTCAGAGAAGGTAGTGCAATCAGGCCTGGTGTCCAATCACGGGCAAGGGGCTGGTTCCACTTGGATCTGACTTAAGTGGCTGCACTTCCTCAATTTAGGCAGTTTCCTCTACCCCTGAGAGAGGCTAGTCTATCCAACCCAGTAGTGCAGGGCTCTGCTTACTGTGTTCCCTCCCTTGGGGGAGAGGTGGGAGACTATTCCCCTTACCCTAACAGAGGGTAAGGGAAGAGCAAGGACTGCTCCTGGTGGCTGGAAGTGTATGTCCAGGGACATCCTGAGGGTGAAGATCCTGTTGCTGAGGACTGAATACAGTGTATGCTGTATACTGCTATCTGATTGCTGTGCGTGTGCATAAGAATAAAGAACACCTGTATTTACTTTTTGCCTGAGACTGAAATCTATCAGGAAGAAGAAGAGATAAGTTCTCCTGCATAGATTTCTCCCCACATCCCTGGGGGCTGCATGAGATGGAGGTGCTGTCACCATGAGTACGATTCGGGTAATACCCCAGAAGCCTGTCCTGACCTCCCCTATACCACCAGATGGGAGACTCAGGGCCACTGTTTATCAGCAGTCATGCACCACACTACTTCAAGTAACCAGTGTAGTCTTTCCCACAATAGACCCTATCTGAGATTGGGGGGGGGGGGGACACACGGGAAACAGGGTTTCATATATAATGTATAACTGCTCCTTACCTGCTGCCTCTCTCCATTCTCCCGGTTCCCCTCTGGCAGCGGGGACACCTCCGCTTCCGGACAGACCCTCGCTCCCGTTGCCAAGCATAAGTGCATGGGTCAGGACACTTCCGCATCCTCATAGAGTTAGGCTCCGCCCCCTTCCACGCCGTGCAGCCGCCCCTCCAATACAGAACGTGCACAGGGGATGCGCGCACCGCTCCCAAGCTGCACGCCCTCTCAATCAGCAGACCAGCTCTCCCCCCCTGTGCCCTAGCCTATCCCTGGTTCCCTGGTGGTCGCTCCTCCGTCCCGCCCCTTGCCCTCATTGGACACTGACTCCTAGAAATACCCTGCTCAGCTGCTCCTTCTTTGGCTGAGCATAGTTTCATGGTTATCCCATGTTACGTCTCATCTGCCTCACCTTGTGCCTTGTGTTTTAACTTTTCGTTGCCTCCTCTCTTGAGTACCGACCCAGAATGGCTTTAGGACTCCCTCTGGTGTTCGACCCCCGGCTTGCCTCTGACCATTCGCTTCTCTCCAACCCTCAATCTCGGCTCTCGGACAACTACCTTCCTCCTGGCTCCTACCCTCGACCTTGGCTCTCGGACAACAACCTCTCTCTCGTCTCCGCCCCAGGACTTGGCAAGTACCCTACTAGCTACCTTCCCCAACCCGCACCCGGCATCTTCAAATGATCTGCCTACCAGGCCTGCTCCCATTGCCGTTGGTGCGTGGTGTTTAATATCCCCACCTCAGTTCCGGGGTCCGGTCTAGTTCGTGGTGAGCGCAGCCTAACAATAACCCTGTTCACCTAATGTAACCATGTATTTGTAACCATGCATCAGTCAGCATACAGTAACTCTGTACCCAGGACATACTTGAAAACGAGAGGTATCTCTCAATATATTACTTCCTGGTAAAAGATTTTATAAATAGATTGTATGTCCTGCAAGATCTGTTATGGAGACGTAGTGTACATTAGGTAAGAAGGCAATTTAAATACTGTACCAAAGGTTGTAAATATGTTTCCACATAATGAGACAAATTACTAGTGATTAAGTTTAAGCCAGATATAATTGGACAACCAAGGGTTTGTTTTAAAATGTTGTGCATTTTGGGAAGATAATATAGAATAAGAATAGTACGTTCTGTAATATACATATATTTCAGGACAATACGTCTTTCAATTACACATTGCGTGGAGGAATGCTCTACCATTTCATATGTTACAATATGAACATTAAATTAACTTACTGATGCAGCGGCCATTATTGGAACACATCACGGCACCGATTTTGAGTTCTCTGCTGTTCCCCACGCAGAATAAACGCGGCCAATCGCCCCAGGCACCCGCGCTTATTGCGGATGTTTTATTTGAATTTCATGGATTCTGTTTCTTCGTTTGCAATAAAATGGATGAATTGTAATGTGTACAGTACTGTGCTACTGTGCTACTGTGTCAATTTCATGTTTTTAATAGCCAGAACACTAAAATTCGTTTTTCTGCTCTCGCCGCGCTCGAATCTTAGTGCGGGGAGGCTGGAATTCATCCCGCGGTTTCAAATCGGGATTCCGATGTACATGACGCGCGAAGTGTCCGAATAACGGCCGCTGCATCAGTACACTTTTTGATTGTCTGTCTATGAGATGTAGATGTAACACATTTACTGTACAGTAAGGTGAATTATACATGTAAAATAAGGAAGGCTATAAAGGAAATTATTGTATGCAAAGAGGGGAATTCTAAGGTCATGTGAGTAAACAAGGACTGAAAATAGTTTAATGCAGAAAGTACAAGGAAATAGTCAAACAGAGTTATACATTCTTTCCCATCATTCCTGTACTGCTTTTGATTGTTTTAGTGCCTCCATGAGTATGAATAGAAACATAACAGTTTCCATTTCCTGGAACTCTGTGAAAATCTCGCCGGGATGGATATTTGGATATTTTGTTTCCTTTTAACCTCTTGCTCACTCCAAAACACTCTTGCTTTTTTTATAAAGATCATATTCCTTTTATCCCTATCGCAGGAGGTGACCGTTAGGTATTTTGTAAAAATATTTTTCCTTACCAGTGTGACATACCAAACAGAAGTGAAAATCTTTGTGGTACTCAACGCACAAAAGAACTATGTATTCCTACAAGGTAGGTGTAGTTTTGTCCACCCACTTATTTTATGTAGAATTAACCATTAAAGGTTACGTTTTAATTCATATATTTTTGCACGTCCATCTCAACGAGTGCTGTACTATAGGGACTTATTTCACTTGCCTAGGCAAGTTACTTTGTTCCTTATTTACTTATACTGTACCCGTGGCACCACCCATCCAGTACAGACTGTAGCAGAGCTCTCTTCCCTTCTTCCCCATTCCCTTTATTATTATCCTCGTACTCAACACAATAAGAATTAAGGTACAAGGATTAAAAGAGTTTGTTAAAACTAGTAACCCTGTCCTGGCAAATTTTAGATTTGTTGTAAGCCTTTTACTGGGCTAATATGAGGTGACTTTCAAAACCTCACAAATCTCTTCCTTTTACTGTATTATAAATTCCCAGGAAATGGAAAACAATTTTAAAATATTTACATATATGTACATATTTTATTTACAGTTGTGGAAAAAAGTGTAGAAACTTAGCTTTTTCCAAGTTTTCTGCTAAACTTAAATTATGTAATTGGCACAAATTAATGCTGTTGAACAAAATAAAGATTGAATAGGCATTTACACATATAAAATATGAATTCAATAAGATTTTTCATATTATAAAACAATATTAGTATTTGGTTAAAAATACCTTTGCCTTGAACACAGTATTGCATCATCTATTCTAGGCATTGAATAAAGCCAAGTTTTGCGGTTTCTGGGTGTTATAATATGGAGACAGCCCTTGATAATTGCTTCGATTAATTTTCTATTGTTACTGAGATTACTCTGTCTCATGTTACACTTTAATCTTGACGAAGGTTTCTAAATGGGGTTAAGGTCTGCACTATTTCGTGGCCAAACAAGTACACAAACTTTATTTTCTAAAATGATTTATGTGTTAATTGAACTGTATGGCGAGAAGCTTTATCTTGCTGGAAAAAAATATTCAGTGTCATTATTACCAAGAAATAAATCCCTCACTGAAGAAAGAAATGTAGGTTCCAAGAAGGAATCAATGTACTTTTTGGTTGTCAGGGTATCATCAACAACATGTATCCACCCAACACTATGATTTGTTATGCTGCCCCAGATGGGAACGTTCACTGGATACTTTATTGTAGCTGTAGTGCAGTCTGGTAGCAAGTCTTCTGCTCTTCTTCATCAATGTCTTATCCATGGACCCTGTCCTTAAAAAATATGTGGATTCTGGTCCTATTTTTGTATATCGTAGAGCAAGAACAATTGGATCTCTTGTTTCACCAAGTGAACTCAAAATTCTGGTCTCAAAAAACCTTTTATCACTAGGGGTTCCTTCAAATGCGGCTCTTGTAGTGTATGTAAACACATGAAGCCTGCAAAAAGTTTTTTCCAGTTTGCCTTGCCACCGCCACATGGTGTGAATATATTATCAAATAAGGAATTTAAGATCAACAGTTTTATAAATTGTTAAAGTCAATTTGTGGTTTATTTAATAACATGTGGTTGTGGTAAGAGGTATGTGGGGAGGACGACTAGAGCCCTTAAGGTCAGGATGTTAGAACACTTAAGGCTCATAAAATTGAAAGACACCAATCATCCAGTCTCAAAACATTTCAATGAATGCGGTCAGGGAGGGATTAGCAATTTTTCCTTCTTGGGGATTGAATCAGTTATTTTTAAATCTAGAGGAGGTGATCATATCAACCTTCTGGACCGTAGGGAGGCGTATTGGATTTTCACTCTCCAAACGCGCTTCCCTATGGGCTTGAACATTGACTTGAAGCTAACACATTTTTTGTAAAATCATTTTTGTTAAGGATGTATTATTGTGCCATTAGTTGGTAATACAGGTTAATTAAGATAATTGTCGTTATATTAGACATAACATTCTGATCATTCTAACCCTTGAACTTATGTTTTATTATGCAATATTATGCTAATTATCTAAGTTTAAATTGTTCTTTGATGTATCTTGTTGATAATACTTTATATTTGATAATGGTTGTATCTCCCTGGTTCCTATGATTTGGTTCGCAATCTGTGTTATGCAGTATATATGTGTTAATATGTCTTTATTGTATTGTATTGTATTGTATGTCTTTATTTATATAGCGCCATTAATGTACATAGCGCTTCACAGTAGTAATACATGTGGTAATCGAATAAATAACAGATAATATAAATAACAGATCATGGGAATAAGTGCTTTAGACAAACATAACATTAAGGAAGAGGAGTCCCTGCCCCGAGGAGCTTACAATCTAATTGGTAGGTAGGGAGAACGTACAGAGACAGTAGGAGGGAGTTCTGGTAAGTGCGTCTGCAGGGGGCCAAGCTTTATGTATCATGTGTTCAGAATGTTCACAGTGCTATTCATATGCTTCTTTAAGCAAGTGTGTCTTAAGGTGGGTCTTAAAGGTGGATAGAGAGGGTGCTAGTCGGGTACTGAGGGGAAGGGCATTCCAGAGGTGCGGGGCAGTCAGTGAAAAAGGTTTAAGGCGGGAGAGGGCTTTAGATAAAAAGGGGGTAGAAAGAAGACATCCTTGAGCAGAACGCAAGAGTCGGGGTGGTGCATAGCGAGAAATTAGGGCTGAGATGTAAGGAGGGGCAGAAGAGTGTAAAGCTTTAAAAGTGAGTAGAAGAATGGAGTGTGAGATGCGGGATTTGATTGGAAGCCAGGAGAGGGATTTCAGGAGGGGAGATGCTGAGACAGATCTAGGAAAGAGTAGAGTGATTCTGGCAGCAGCATTTAGGATAGATTGTAGGGGAGACAGGTGAGAGGCAGGAAGGCCGGACAGCAGGAGGTTACAGTAATCAAGACGGGAGAGAATGAGGGCCTGAGTCAGAGTAAGTTTAACTTTAAGTTACAGTAACTTTCTTTGCATTAATTTTTTTAATCATGTTTAGAGGTTTTTATTTTTCACTTTTCATGTATATAGCTTAGATGCAACACAACAAGTCTTTTCATCCACTCTGTTTATGTCTTTTGTTGATATAGTAGTATCCCTTAGTAAGCATTAGTTTAGTTTTGCATAGCTTTATTTCGTTGAAATGCGCATGCCCATGTAAGCAGCAAAGTATTTTGTTCTGCTGGAAGGTTTAGTAAAGCTTTGGTATTGTGTTCCTATGTTTGCCCACATCCAAGATGGCCACACTGCCTTTGGTACTTCCTTTTGCCCTTAGATCGGCACTGAGTCGCTCTGCGCATACGCGATGACGCGCGCAGCGTCATGACGTCATTAGGTTCCGATTTTTGGCGCGAAACGGCCCACAGGTAAGAGGGTATATAATGGATGTTATCACATTGTGTTTTATCCTTGAAAAAGAACGCTGTGACGTTCGAAACGCGTTGGATGGGTCTTTTGTCACATTAAAGTGCCCTTTTTATCATTTGTTGTTTTGGGTCCTTCCTGCTCCGTTTGTGCTGGTGCGCTTTTGGTCTCCTTTTTCCCTGTATTGCATTTAGTAGCTGCACAGCCTGCCTACCTGCCCTACCAGGATGTGAGTATTTGTATATTTTTCAAGGGAACCTGCCAATGAGACTGATGGTGAGTGGGTTGCACCACACACCACCTGTCTTCAGGAGGATAGTACCCATAATATCACACAATAGGTACTATATCAATTGTTAGTACCCTGGTTTAGTGGTTTGGCTTATTATTTTTGATATTATACCTGCATTTGAGCGCTTCAGCTATTTTCCACATGACACATGAGGTAAACTAGTGCTGAGCCGTTTTTAAGGATTGCATCAAGCTTCAGTAGTTATTTATTTATGGGTTTTTTTATATTTATCATTTTGCACATTAGGATTGTAAGCAACTCTATTGTCTAATATCCTCATCATCATTATTCAATTGTGATTTATGCACTCTGGAGGATCCCTCCTTTGCTACACCCCCTCCCTGGTATCTATGGTTTGAAGTAGTCTGTGAATTATTAGCGCACCCATCTTGCACTCCAGGTGTTTTCACCAGTACAATTTCTTTTTCTCTAAGAACTAGGGTTCTTTTTTTAACTGATTCCGTGCGCAGGAGTATATATAACTTTTTTTCCGTGTCTTAAGGTGGGTCTTAAAGGTGGATAGAGAGTGTGCTAGTCGGGTATTGAGGGGAAGGGCATTTCAGAGGTGTGGGGCAGTCAGTGAGAACAGTTTAAGGTGGGAGAGGGATTTAGATACAAAGGGGGTAGAAAGAAGACATCCTTGAGCAGAACGCAAGAGTCGGGATGGTGCATAGCGAGAAATTAGGGCTGAGATGTAAGGAGGGGCAGAAGAGTGTAAAGCTTTAAAAGTGAGGAGGAGAATTGCATGTGTGATACGGAATTTGATAGGAAGCTAGGAGTGCGATTTTGAAAATGAGAGGAGAATATGACTTTTTCCTAGTCTTGTACTGTCCAATTGCGATGCTCCTTGGACCAGAGAACTTGATGTTTTGGTCATTACCAGTTCAGATATAGTTTGTTTGTGGAATCATTCCTTTTGAGCCACAGTTAAATAGTCGATGATGAACTGTTCTTTCACTCGCTGTTGTACAAGAACTGTGAATAATACAGTAGCTTGGATGTCATCTGATGACCTCCTCCTATTTTCTAGGGACAGTCGCATTATCCTTTTGTCATCTGGTGAAGTTGTATACTTTTTTTCTTCCTCTTCCTTGTTTTGTAAGCACTGTTTTGCAGTCTTCAACATTTTTAACTAGCCTGTAAACTCCACTTTTCTTTGTTGCACCACCAATCAGTATAGCAATTTCTACGTAAATGTATCCATACTGTCTTAAAGTCACTGATTGTGTCCTTCTCCTTGGTGTCCAATATTTTTATGTACCAGGAGCCATTTGCAAGTAATTAATATTTATATTTTACGAATAGAATAACGAAGTATTGAGAAATAATACTATGATTCACAACAAATTTGAAAACTGCACTTTATCCTACTCAATATGGCCATAAAACATTTAATTCTAGTGTTTCTGTAATGTCCAGTTGTAGCACGAGACATCTGCAATACAATTGGCTAGATGAACAACAGTTCTAATTGGTCAGAATTCTGTGCATTCTTTCACCTCACATTTCAGAAAATATTAGCTATATTAGAAAAAAGATTCCACCATTAGAATCAGTAGGAAATTTCCTTCCAAGTGATATACAGTTGTGTGAAAAAGAAAGTACACCCTCTTTGAATTCTATGGTTTTACATATCAGGACATAATAACAATAATTTTTTCCTTAGCATGTCTAAAAATTAGGTAAATCCAACCTCAGATGAACAACAACACATGACATATTACACCGTGTCATGATTTATTTAACAAAAATAAAGCAAAAATGGAGAAGCCAAATGTGAAAAACTAAGTATACCTTATGATTCAATAGCTTGTAGAACAACCTTTAACAGCAATAACTTGAATTAATCATTTTCTGTATGACTTTATCAATCTCTCCCATCGTTGTGGAGGAATTTTGGCCCACTTTTCTATGCAACGTTGCTTCAGTTCATTGAGGTTTGTGGGCATTTGTTTATGCACGGCTCTCTTAAGGTCCTGCCACAGCATTTCAATTGGGTTGAGGTCTGGACTTTGACTGGGCCATTGCATCACCTAAATTCTTTTCTTTTTCAGCCATTCTGTTGTAGATTTGCTGGTGTGCTTGGGATCATTGTCCTTTTGCATGACCCAATTTCGGCCAAACTTTAGCTGTCGGACAGATGGCCTCACATTTGACTCTAGAATACTTTGGTAGACAGAGGAGTTCATGGTTGACTCAATGACTGTAAGGTTCCCAGGTCCTGTGGCTGCAAAACAAGCCCAAATCATCACCCCTCCACCACAGTGCTTGACAGTTGGTATGAGGTGTTTGTGCTGATATGCTGTGTTTGGTTTCCGCCAAAGTTGGCGCTTTGCATTATGGTCAAACATCTCCACTTTGGTCTCGTCTGTCCAAAAGACATTGTTCCAGAAGTGTTGTGGTTTGTTCAGATGCAACTTTGCAAACCTAAGCCGTGCTGCCATGTTCTTTTTAGAGAGAAGAGGCTTTCTCCTTGCAACCCTTCCAAACAAACCATACTTTTTCTGTCTTTTTCTAATTGTACTGTCATGAACTTTAACATTTAACATACTAACTGAGGCCTGTAGAGTCTGAGATATAAATCTTGGGTTTTTTGCAATTTGTCTGAGCGCTGCACGGTCTGACCTTGGGGTGAATTTGCTGGGACGTCCACTCCTGGGAAGATTGGCAATTGCCTTGAATGGAAACAAAAGAAACAGCGCACAACGCCAAATAGTGAAGCAAGTAATGCTATATATTAGTAGTTACAGGGTAATAAATCTGCGTACATCAAAACAGTGGAATAGGTGCATTTAGTGTGTTTCATACAAGTTACCACTCAGCAACTGTTGTCAGAAGAGTCTGCAGCTTGCTTCTCTCAGCGGGGGCGCTACGTTGGTTCAGGAGCAGGATTAATGTCCAAAACCCCTCATCCAGCAGTACATCGCTCCCAAGGGGATTTCCCTTTACAGCAACCAGGCTCCGTTGCAGGTATTGGTGCTTGGTGGGACCGCTCGCGCTTCTAAGCCGTCTGGTGCAGCTCGTGTAGCTCAGCGAGCAGATCCACTGTACGGGGGTGAGACCTCAGCTCTGCAAGGGTACACTCGGCGTGCCACGTTGTCGCTCCGTCGCGGGATACTGTGTGATGACGTCACAGTCTCCGCAGCAGCGAGGGAACCGGCAGGGAGGCAGTCAAAGTCTCTCAAAGTCTCTCAGAGTCTCTCATAAGCCCAAAATTACCACCGGGAGTGATACTAGCAGGGTGAAGCCAATGGAGGCAATGGCAATATTAAGGCACTAGATAAAAATCATCCAACATGTTTCGTAGAATAAACTACTTCTTCAGGGGATAATAGGAGTAACCTCGTACTCGGTGCAGCGCCTTCACCTGCGATGGCTCCCACCAGAGGGGGAGTGGTCCTCGCAGGACAATTTATATATATCACACACACAGCATGTAAAACAACCAATAACTTTACTGTAGCAACCGTACTTATTCATATATATATATAGATCAACAGGTGTCCCTCTCTAGAGGAAACACTACTACTGCGTCTCGCAGGACGCTACCCCCTTTCACCGCCCCGTGTCCAGTAACCCCACACAATATGTCCTCCACCCTCAAGTGAGATAAATATATGTGTGACTGGCCTAGTGCAGGGAGTCACTGACTCCTGCACCCTACCTCCTTCCCCTAGCTGCTCCTGACAACGACTGAATTAACGTGCTAAAGCCCGCGAATTGTATCAATCCCTCTGTGCAGGGTGATACTTCAGCCCTATTGGCTCCCTGGCGTCACGTGGGGCGCTCCTGAAGCTCATGGAACTTGTAGTCCCTTCCAAGAGCATGTCCCTGATAGGCTAGGGTTTGCGCACTATTACTGCGCGTGCGCCATGTCCCTGGCTGCTCGCCGCATACGGGGACTCACTGCGCATGCGCGAAGTTGCACAACATGGCGGCGCCCTGCTCGGGAGCCGCCGGAGATCTCCGGAGCACCGGAGTGCTTCCTGCTCGGCCCCCACCCTCCAGAAGTGTCGGCGGGTCTGTGGAGTGACCTTCGGCAGCGGAGGTAAAGAGGAGGAAGGGTCACGGGACAAAGGGGACCTGGCTACATCCTCCCCCTAGTAAAAAAAAAACCAACGTCCTCGCTTGGGATACATAACTCAACCATGTACAGAAATTATATAATAAAAATGCAGTTCAATCATATAACTTAGCACATGACTTTATACGATGTTGCACAATTCTGTGAGCATCACAATCACAGATTGGATTTTGCTCCGAGACCACTGCTGAGCCTCATAATGGGGTGCCCCAATTTGATCATAGGTTACCCGAGTTGGAGGGTACCTGACTCCTTGCCTCCTTCTGAGCTGTTCTTCTGCAACTCCCTCAGGGGAGTAATAAACACAGTCCTGAGGCTCAGCCTCTTCCCTTGAGGGGAGAATTGTCTCTGAACAGTCTCTGTTTGGCACAAAGCACGGGCTCTGTGGATCGAATGGCTGGCCTGTTGGTGCCACCTTAGTAGGCATTGGCCTACGGGGCCCTTTACCCGTAGCTCCTCCGGGAGATGCCCCTTCTGTGGAATAGTCCCTTTGAGAGGGTCCTTCCATAGGGTTTTCAGGAGTTTCAGAGTGGGTTTCATTATTTACAGTCTCTTGACCCATCTCTGATAAGTCGGACTCACCGTTGAGCGGTGTGGCCAGTATTTCTGCCTCCTCATCTCCCACTTGTGGAATGGGGAGAAGATGATTATGGTGCCATACCTTTACCCGGCCGTCGCTGTCTTTGATGCGGTAAACCGGGAGGCCAGGCATTTGAGATTCTATTTCATATACACCATCTCTCCATCGGTCAGCCAATTTATGTTTTCCCGGGACTCCCAGGTTTCGAAGCAACACTGCGTCTCCAGGACGAAGCTCCCGATATTTGACCTTATGATCGTATCGCCTTTTATTGTCAGCGTTCAGCTTAGCTGTAGACCTCTCAGCCTGTTGATAGGCCTGCTGCAAACTGTCTTTAAGTCTTTGCACGTATTTGAAATGGGTAGCATTGTGTATCCCATCCGTCGAGACTCTAAGACGTACATCCACTGGCAATCTCGCCTCTCACCCAAACATGAGGAAGTATGGGAAGAATCCAGTTGATTCGTGTCGGGTACAATTGTACCCATGCACCAGGGCCTCCACGTGTCGACTCCATTCAGTTTTCTGAGCACTCTGTAGAGTCCCGAGCATGTCCAGTAAGGTTCGATTAAATCGTTCTGGCAGCGCATCTCCTTCGGTGTGATACGGGGTCGTTCGTGATTTGGGGATGTTCAGCAATTTTTAGCAGTTCTCGGATCAGAGTGCTCTCAAAATCCCGAACTTGATCTGAGTGAAGGCGGTTTTGAAGACCGTAGTGCATTAAGTACTTCTCCCATAATATTTTGGCCACTGTGATGGCTTTCTGGTCTTTAGTGGGGAAGGCCTGGGCATACCGGGTGTAATGGTCCGTGATGACCAGCACATTGCATGTTCCCCGGCTATCAGGCTCAATGCACAGAAAGTCCATACACACAAGGTCCATTGGACCAGAACTCTTCAGATGGCAATGGGTGCTGCTCTGGTAGGCAGGGTCTTGCATTGTATACACCGAGTACAACGACGACAGTGGCATTCTACGGCCTCTCGCATCTTGGGCCAGAAAAAGCGGTTTCTGATCAACCCAAAAGTCTTCTCTACACCGAGATGTCCATGCTCATCATGTAAGGACTTCAACACCATGTATTGTAAGTTCTTAGGGAGAACTAGTTGTCATCTATCCGGGTGCTTGTGGTATTGCACCACCCGATAGAGTAAGCAGTTATCAATTTCAAATTTGTCCACTTCCCGCATGAGTGAGGCCCCCAAGTCGTTGGGAGCACGCTTCAGAAGGGCTGGATTCTTCTTTTCAATGGCTTGCCTAATGATACTAATGACCGGATCTCGTATTTGGTAGTCTACTAGATCTTTCCACCGTAGCACTTTGTCATGAGTTATGTTCATCCCTTTGGGATCGCAGTACGCGGCTGGGACAGCCTGCGACTGGCATCCCAAGGAATCCGCAACCCGTAGTTCTGAGAAGGCCACTTGATCATTGACGATGGCGGCAGTGCTACACATAGCTTGCACCCCTGGTCCTGGGAGTTCTTCCCATTCCTCATCATCTTGAGTAGCACTTAGCCCTGGCCGTCGGGAGAGAGCATCAGCCCCGACATTCAAGGGTCCCGGCTTATACTTCAGGGAGAATCGGTAATTGTTCAGGGCTGCCAGCCATCGGTGTCCTGCTGCATCCAATTTGGCCGAAGTATTGATGTACGTGAGGGGATTGTTATCCGTCCTTACCTCAAACATAACACCGTAAAGGTAATCGTGGAGTTTCTCGGTGATCGTCCACTTGAGAGCCAGGAACTCCAACTTGTGGACGGGGTATTTCTGTTCACTGGGTGTCAGACTGCGGCTGATGTAGGCTACAGGCCGAAGGCCCTCATGGTGCTTCTGGTGCAGGACAGCACCAAGTCCATTGAGACTGGCATCCACATGCAGAACTTAAGGTTGTGGGGATCAGCATACGCAAGCACCGGCGCTTCGGTCAGGCACTTCTTTAATTTCAGGAAGGCCTGTTCACACTCAGACGTCCATTTATCACCAAACGGTTGGCGGGCCGATACGGCCTTCCTCCCTGTATCTTCGGGGTATATCTTCAACAGATTGTTCAGGGGTTTAGCTCTATTAGAGTACCCTTCCACGAAGCGACGGTAATACCCACAGAACCCCAGGAAGGATCGTAGTTCCGTGACATTCTCGGGACGTGGCCAGTTCACGACCGCTTCTACTTTGGCTGGGTCGGTGGCGATTCCATGAGCAGACACGATGTGCCCCACGTAGGTCACTGAGGTGTGACAAAACTGGCACTTGTCTAGGGACAATTTCAATCCTTCCTTCCCAAGACGGTCTATCACTTTAAGCAGCCTCTCTTCGTGCTCTTCCAGAGTCCTTCTGAAGACAATGATGTCATCCAGATAGACGAGACACTCCCGAGGGTTCATGTCCCCGATAGTCTTCTCCATCAGTCTTTGGAAGGTAGCAGGGGCCCCACATATACCTTGGGGCATACGTGTAAATTGGTAGAACCCCAGGGGGCAGACGAAGGCTGTTTTCTCTTGATCCTCTGCATTCATGGGTACCTGATAGTACCCGGATCGTAGATCGAGCACGCTGAACCATTGGCTTCCGTTCAGAGCATTCAGGATCTCTTCACTGCGAGGAAGGTTGTACTGGTCTGGTATCGTACGATTGTTCAGGGTTCGATAGTCGACACACAGTCGTACGGATCTGTTCTTTTTCCTCACCACCATTATAGGAGAGGCGTAAGGGCTCAGAGACTCCGTCAAAATTCCAGCAGTCTCCATTTCTTGCAAGACGTTCCTTACATCATCCACATCCCTAGGGGCGATGCGACGAGAGCGTTCCCGGAACGGAGTGGCATTACTCAGTCTAATGGCATGTTGAGCGCTGCGACTGCACCCTACATCCATCTCACTCGTGGAGAACACGTCCGTCGTTTATTCAACTGGGTTGTCAGCCGCTCTTTCCACTTAGTGGGCAATGTCGACTCGCCGAAGTTGAAGTCCAGATCGACTAACCGCTCATTCGCTGCCGTCGCATTCACCTGGGGCGTTGTTTCCACAGGGCTGACCGGATATATGCAACCCAGACTCTGTCTGGCATCAAGTTCCATCGGGAATGGGGAAATGTTCTGCACATATATGTAAGTTCGTAGAGGGATTTTAGTCGGCCACTCCCTCACTTCGGGTAGTACCCTATACCCTCTCTGAACTTCTTCCTCAGGGGTACTCTCCAGAGAGAAGAGCTGATCGTTCTCATCTTGCTCGGGATAACAGCACCAGACGGCCATTCGTTGCACTCCCCCTGGTAATATGGTCGTCAGTCCGCGTTGACGATTGTAAAGATCCCCGTGAGCTCCAAGGCATATACCCGGTTGCACTCCTCTCGTAGGACGGGGTCTAGAAGCGAATTGGCCAGCGGCAACTCATTGGTCTCTTTCAGGTATGCTCTGATTACAGCTGGTACTATATCAGTATTGGTTCCCAAGATGATCGGATACTTGCACTGGTCTTTGGGCTCCGGGCAAACCATTGCCACTACATGCATGGGGTGTTTCTTACCGGTGTTCAGTTGGGGTATTTCCATTTGAACCTTTACAATCCCATTGATGGGGTAGTCTTCATTACTTAACCCCCTAACCTTCATATGTTCGGCCGACCTCAGGGGGCAGTGTCTAAGGTGCTGGTCATAGAACTTGCGGTATATAATGGTCAATTGTGATTCCGTGTCCAGTAGGGCCGATGCATAGATCCCTTCCAGTACAACAGGCACGATGGCCGCGGGGCCTACTTGACTGTAAGCTTCCCTTGGTGAGGCGTCATCACTTGGACCGGAGTCAGAAGGGGCATCTTCGGTTCCAGGTGGGGGTTCTGGATCAGACTCTGCCATTTGTACGCGGCAGACCATTGACCGGGCGAGTTTCCTCTATCGGGAGATTTTTCCTCTGGAGGATCCTCCCTCTCCGGACAGTTACTGGAGAAATGCCCCTTCTTACCGCAGTTATAGCACACAACCTCACGGCGTTCTGGACGAACCTTGGACAGGGAAGGTGGTCGGTCGGAGGGTTTTGGCTTGTACCCCTTGGATGGGGCGGCAGACTCTTCCTTCTTTCCATAGAGCCCTTTCCCTTTGAGACGGAGGGGCTCTTGGGTTTTGCGGTAGAGTGTAACAAAGCATGTGCCTCCTGAATTTTCACTTGGCGCAGCAATCCGGTGACTCCCTTCCATTATTTTGCTACGCAGCATATTGGCTATGGGGTGAGTGGGGCTTTGGATGGTTACAGTGGTAGAAGCAGGAGGACTGAGACAGTCCATGATCCGCTGCCTTTTTACTGTGTCAGTGCACGACCATTCCTCTACAACTTTTAATGCATTCTATCTCCAAGGGTCTATCCCTTCCTCCCCCTGTTGTGTTGGAAGTACTCCCGAGAAGGCTTTGAGTTTCCGGTAGCTTTGGGACTGGGAGGCCATGGTGATGGCTTCTACGAATTGGGGTAGCGTAACCCCCAATGCGGAACCTTCATTAGTTACCCTACTGTATCTGATAGGCCGGGAGTTCACCTCACGGGAGGCGGGGGCTGGTGAAGAGGGCGGACTGTCAGCCCAACTAGTGGCTCCCGTGAGAGCGCTGGGAGTAAAGGAGACTTTGGGTGGGGAACGGTCGACCCGGTTTGGGGTACTTGACACTGGTGCAGTTGGCGTCCAAGTACTGGTGGGCAGTTCATCTCTAACCTGAGGAGGGGCCCATGCTGAAAACATTTCCCGTATTACTGGTAGATCCGAGTATATAAGGGGGTATCCTTCTGGCGGGCACTAGGGGGCTACTATAGTGTTCGGGTCGTTTCTTGGCATATGTCCCACCCCACAGTGAATAGTATGGCGCTCCAATAAAAAGTAGAGTCGAACACCCTGCCCCGGTACCATACTTGATCTAGCCCTAGGAGCTTCCTCAGCGAGTTCCGGATGTCAGTTTCCGCCACTAACGCTGGAACGTTCCCTACGGCCACGACGTAACTAGGTGGTTCTCGGAAGGAGATGGCCCAAGCATGGACCTCTTGACTTGAGGGAATTACCATGTTGCTGATCTCTTATGATACTGATTTGAATAGGGCACCCCAGGTCTGAGATCTCTCAGTGCCTCCAAATGTAATGGGTATTCCCCCTCCCAATAGCATATGTGTGTGCAGGGAACCTAATGTTACCATGTGTAGTGCATTACCTGTTAGGCTCACAGGGGGCCTAAGCCTCCGCAACGGGTAGCCTGGGGCCCGTATAATAATAGGAGTAACCTCGTACTCGGTGCAGCGCCTTCACCTGCGATGGCTCCCACCAGAGGGGGAGTGCTCCTCGCAGGACAATTTATATATATATCACACACACAGCATGTAAAACAACCAATAACTTTACTGTAGCAACCGTACTTATTCATATATATATATATATATATAGATCAACAGGTGTCCTTCTCTAGAGGAAACACTACTACTGTGTCTCGCAGGACGCTACCCCCTTTCACCGGGTGATCCCACCCCGTATCCAGTAACCCCACACAATATGTCCTCCACCCTCAAGTGAGATAAATATATGTGTGACTGGCAGCCACTATGTCTTGTATGAATAGATGGTATAGTTGGTGCACTTGAAGATTACCTGCCGAGCACACCAGTGTCCGGGCTTGCCAAGGAGCTTCACAAAGGATCTGATGACAGCTGACCACAGGAACTACCGTCCGGGGCGATCCCACCTGGATGGCTGCTGCAGCAACAACGAAGGTCTGAGCCCAGACCTCTGGATGGACGTGCAGCGTCCGCTGTGTCCCTAACTGACTCTGGATAATAAGGGGCAGGGTCCCTAACCTGGGGCCTGTCCCTGAAACACTCAAAGCTACTGGTGACTCAGGGCTATCTGGGGCCTAGGGGGCTGCTGGCCTAGTGCAGGGAGTCACTGATTCCTGCACCCTACCTCCTTCCCCAGCTGCTCCTGACGACGAATGTACTAACGTGCTAAAGCCCACGAATTGTATTAATCCCTCTGTGCAGGGAGATACTCTAGCCCTATTGGATCCCTGGCGTCACGTGGGGCGCTCCTGAGGCTCATGGGACTTGTAGTCCCTTCCAAGAGCCTGTCCCTGGTAGGCTAGCATTCGCACGCTATTACTGCGCGTGCGCCATGTCCCTGGCTGGCCGCCGCATACGGGGACTCACTGCGCATGCGCGAAGTTGTACAACATGGCGGCGCCCTGCTCGGGAGCCGCCGAGGATCTCCGGAGCACCGGAGTGCTCCCTGCTCGGCCCCCACCCTCCAGAGGTGTCGGCGGGTCTGTCGAGTGACCCCCGGCAGCGGAGGTAAGAGGTGGAAGGGTCGCGGGACAAAGGGGACATGGCTACATATATATAATTAAAATCTGTTGAAAGACATGCTATTAAGTTTTCTTTAGCTGAGCTAATACTCGGCTAAACCTCCAGAGATGAAAGGAAGAGTCCTTGAAAAAATGCATCTTTATAAAACTTATTTAGATTACTATTTATGTCTTCAATGATCTTGAACATGTTACTGGTAAGCGGGAGCTCTGACTTGTTGGTAGTAGTAATTACTCCCTACTAGGAGTTGGAGGTCCACATGAAATGTAATGTTTGAGGTGTTTTTCTTACTGCACTTGAATGAATTTGGTGTGAATATCAGTTAAGGTAGGAGGTTGTAATTCTTAAGTTACCATGAAGTAATTTCTACCTTTGTGGTCAAACCAAGTAAAGAAAGATCACTGCCTCATTTCTCTGGTAGAGAAAACTGCCTAAAAATGAAGCACCACTTGGGCAGGGGCCCCATGGCGTGTGTGCCAGCCTCCTACCCTTCTCCGTCCCCTAAAACAGCTTCAAGAGTATTAAGGAAGTAATACGGCTAAGGGGACGGCCCTCCGGGAGAGGGTGGTAGCTAAGGCAGGAAAATGCAGGGGGGGGGGGGCTCTCTTGTCTCGTGCCCAGCCTTAAGTAACATGCACACCATCCCACTGTATTGTTTTGTTCAAGGGAATGTTTTTTATGTTGTATTTTTTTGTTTTTTGAGGATATATATATATATATATATATATATATATATATATGTAGCCCTTGTACCCCCGGGGTATTAAACTATGCATGCTGCTGTCACCTGTGTGGCTAACAGGAGGCCTGAACCTCCACTACTGGGAGCCTGGGTTATACTTATACATGGTGCAGCGCCTCCACCGATGAGGGATCCAAGCGTGGTGGGAGTGTTCCCTCACCGGAACCAACATACACAGTAAATACACACACTTGGATAAGAACAGTATTTAATAAACATAGAATATAACTCCTTTACATATGTCTCATTACATCACCCCAGATGTAACTCATCAGAAAGTTGTCCTTTCAGTATCAATGTACCTGGGCACTTAACCCCTGAGTGTCCACAAGCAATAGTGTGAGTGTGAGGGATAGCGCTTCCCTGTGTTGGGGTCTGATGGTGCACTTATAATACCTTCCTGGTCATAGTCCAGACCAGGATAATCAGCAACAATCAGCATCTCTGCGACATGGTCCTGCTGAGCGGTGCGCTGCTCCTTGCATGGATGACTCCGCCGTCTGACTCCTCTGGGGAGGGATCCCAAGCCGGATGATCCTTTGGGAGCAGTCTCTACTATGGCGTCCATATCTTCTTTATGCTATCAAGCTGCACTGTCCTTCAGGCAATGTCCTGCAGCATATCTCTCTCTCTCTATTGCTATAGTGGAAAGAGTCCCTATCTTAAGGCCTTTCCCTATATCATACACATACAGTACATCTACTGTGACTCAGGATACTAACTGGGCCCTTGGGGCTTACCTCTGGCCTAGTCCCTGGAGCACAGCTCCTTGGACACTACCTGCACTTCAGGGTCCAGGTCTTGACTCCCTGTTTCCTGTCCCAGCATGCAGTACTCTTTCCTCCCTTCAGGAGCAATCCAGCCATCCCATTGGTTATCGTGCGTCACCTGGCAGCTTCTCCCTAAGCAGCATGGGCGTTGTAGTCTCCCTGCTGTTTAATTAACATTGGGGCCATGTGCGCATAAGACACTGCCTGCGCATGCGCGACTCTAATGGCCGCTGCGGGGGTGCCCTACGCATGCGGGAACCAGTAAAGCCCCTGTCTACCTATCCGCCACTTCTGCACATGCGCGAATCTTCACGCATGCTCGCGCACACACAATATGGCGGAGCCCTGCGAGGGAGCCGCTGGCGAACCCGTCGCCCTGCCATCAACATCTCCACATAAGAGAGGGTAAGGGTGGGGGAGAGCGGGGGTACCGGAGGGGACCTGGCTACATATATATATATATAAATAAGGTGCGCAAAACAAATTTTTCACAATTATACAATGGTGTCAAATGAATGCTGCCACAATGTAATCGATGTACACAACACCAGAAATATATGAAGAAAACAAAATACAAAAGGCGCAAATCAGAGACAACAGGTGAACAGATACAAACAGTAACACCTGTGGGATAAAAACTTTGATTGTCCTTATAAGAATTCCTGGACGATGTAAGACCTATAAATGAGAAAGATGCCAATATGGTGAAGTACGTTTTCTAATTCAAATAAAGAGCAAGCAAAATGGCAACTTACAATGTAGCAGAAATATTCAGGCATGTCAGGATAAAATCCTATCTGTTAGCTGCAGAAAAGGGGCTGATGCTGTAAGGAACCTCTCTCATGATGCACCCTGTGCACACTGACACTGGGGCTCCTTTAGCTGCACTGATCAACCTCACCCGCCTGATCTCGCGAACTTTGATCCGTGACGTCACAACTCGGCTCCGTCAGCTAGCTTGGATTAAGGTATAGTGCACAGTCCTAATAGCCTTAAGTAAGGCTTTGCAGCAAACAGGCAGGCAAATAAAAGGTCCGTGTATCAGACAGATTTAGGGAGATCTTTTCCTCATCCTACGCATTTCGTATGAGTTATTGATATACCCCAGAAGAAGTCTAACTCAAACGAAACACGTAGGGTGAGGGTCTCTGAAAAGATCTCCCTAAATCTGTTTGAGTTGGGACTGTGCACTATACATTAATCCAAGCTAACTGACGGAGCGATCGGTGCTACTTCTGGGTTGTGATGTCACGGACCAAAGATCGCGAGATCAGGAGGTTGAGCAGTGCAACTAAGGGATCCCCAATGTCTGTGTACACAGCGTGCATCATGGGAGGTTCCTCACATCATCAGCCCCTTTGCTGCAGCTAACAAATAGGATTTTATCCTGACATGCCTGAATATTTCTGCTACATTTTAAGTAGCCATTTTGCTTGCGCTTTATTTGAATTATAAAACATACTCAGCATAATTCGGTGTAGCCTCGCTGCTTCCTACAGTTGTGCCTTGCCTTGTTCCAGTCTTGTCTTTCAGATGAATCTCTTGTGTACCGACCCGGCTTGTAAGTGAACTCCTCTGGATTTTGTCCTCGACTTACCCTCGACTACGGCAACTCCTCCAACCCCTGATCACGGCTAACGGACCTGGACTATTCTATCATCTATAATCCCAGACCACGGCTAATGGACTTCTACGATTCTACTCTCTCCAATCCCAGGACCTGCAAGTATACCGATTAACCCTCTCTCTCCAACCCAGACCCGGCAAAGCAAGACAATCTGCCTTCCAGGCACGCTTCCGCGGCTTTGTACCTTCCCACCTCAGTGCCGGGGTCTGGCCTTGTTTGCAGGTAGCGTGAGCGTTACATACAGTAGGCGTAACATCCCATACTGTACAACAAGCCGTGATTTACATAACATAAAATGCATTAAAATTTGTATACGTTAACACATTGCAATGCACAGTACCCTACCAAATATCCATCCCCAACTTGAACCTGTATATAATGGAAGTGTGTTTAAGCTACCTCAGTAGTAATGGGCCAGATCAGGCTTTATAATCATATTACCCTGACCATCAGGTACTTTGACAGAGTAACACCTCCTCTTTCCAGACTCAGATATATATTCCACCCTGTCTATGTGTATATTGCGGCCCACTACCCATAACCTGAGTAGATGTTTTGCCCTATCAAAGTCACAGTACCTGGAACTGTATTGTCTAAGTGTGCTACTATAGCTTACTCCACCCACTCCATCCTGTGTTCCTCAGCACTTCTCATGAGGTTCTATGGGAGATATGGGTACTCGTATCCCATCTTATGGAACCTGTGTACTAGCACTCTCTCTGCTATGCTGTACTTCATTAAACCCTTCTCTCTGCCTGTTCCAGGTAGCACCCAAAACACTGCCCCTTCCCATAAAGGTGGTTCTTTGATCACTTCCCTAACTGGAGATAAGGCAGTCACTGACCCTGATAGACTACTCTTAGCTGACACCTTCGGTACAGGTTCAAATGAGGACTTCTCCTCCTGTTCCACCCAGTCCCCCCCATGGTAAAGACTTCTCCACAGATGATACAGACATAACATGCATGGCAGACATTTAATCACATTTGACATTGCTGTTTGGGGCCACGGGACTCACCGGGGATAAGGGCCTAGGAGTCAGGGGTCTTACTCTAGGACCGGTGGCGGTAGGGGACGATGGGACAGAAGGGGTAGGTGTGACAGTGACTGGGGCAGAATGGAACAAAGTGGACACACTAAAGTCTCTGGAGAGGAAACTCTTGGGAGTCTCCCCGGGAGGAGCGATAGCAAAGTCCACAGTCCCAGCTAGGTTCAGGTGACCGCGGCCTTTAGCCTTAAGGTATTGGGCGTCGGCCATGGCAGTGGCACTGAGATAGTCTCATTCTTCCTTCCGTTCTCTGCAACAAAGAAGGAAGGTGTTCACAACGGATCGGTCACTCACCGGAGAGGCAGCGGTAGCAGATAAGCCCGTCTGGCCGGACAGTTTAGCGGCCCTCTCGACTCCCGGTGGTGGAGCTGTAATCATGGTGACATCACGGACATCTGTGGTGGTGCCGGACGGCACTTCACAAGGAAATTGCTCCAGCAGCCTCAGCGCATCGTAGTGGCACACCGCAGCGGTCACGTAGGCGGCAGCTCTAGTGCGTGCCTCACGCATCTCCTGTTGGCGGCATAGGTAAAGATCTGCAGCCTTCTGCGCTTGGTCCCAGCGTGGATCAGCGTAGTGGATCTGTCTTGGGTCTCCGGCAACGTCTACTGGAACCTGCAGTCTGCAGCAGACTCGGGTACGTAGGAGGTCTCGGCAGGTACCTTGGGGATGTCATCGGCCTTGTCCTCCGACTCACCATGGCTATCACCTCTGTATATTCCTCCCTCTTGGAGCAGCTTACCGGAGCGGTAGCAGAGCGCACTTCACAGGATTCTGGTGGGGCTTTTACGCAAGGCTGAGAGAGCTGGCTACTCAGTGTCGGTGTCACACCGGACACGGTAAGGGACAGCTCCGGCGGCAAGATGGCATTTGGCACATTCTGGAAGGCACTCACACAGGCTGTAGGGCCCAGAAGGGAACTTTCTTTCCGCCCCACATGGCGCACGGAGTGTAGCTCCATACTCAGCTCGGCTTCTTCTCCCCCCCCCCTTCTCTCCTTCTCCTCCCTCTTCCTTTCCCCCTCGTCCTTTCTCCCCCCATCTCTCCCTTTATATCCCCCTTCTCTCCTTTCCTCCCCTCTCTCCTCCTTCACCCCCACCCTTCTCTCCCTTTCACTCCCTCCTTCTCTCCTTTCACCCCCCCTTCTCTCCTTTACCCCCCTTCTCTCTTTTCTTTCTCCACCCTTCTCTCCTTTCTTCCTCCCCCCTTCTCCCCTTTCTCCCCCCTTCTCTCCTGTTTCTTTCCTTCTCCCCCCTTCTCTCCTTTCTCCCTCCCCTTCTCTCCTTCTCTCCCCCCCTTCTCTCCTTCTCTCTCTTTCTCTCCTTTCTCCCCCTTCTCTCCTTTATCCCTCCCCCCCTTCTCTCTTATCCCCCCCTTCTCTCCTTTCTCCCCCCTTCTCTCCTTTCTCTCCCCCCTTCTCCTCCTTTCTCCCCCACTTCTCTCCTTTCTCCCCCCTTCTCTCCTTTCTCCCCCCTTCTCTCCTTTCTCCCCCTTCTCTCCTTCCCCCTCACTCTTTGTTTTCCCCCCCCATACCACACCACTTTGTTTGCCCCCCCATACCACACCACTTTGTTTGCCCCCCACACCACATCACTTTGTTTGCCCCTGCTCTGAGCCTGAAAGTATCTCTCCAGTGTCTCCTCAAGCACAAAGCTTGGGTGAGCGTGTGTGCACACGCATGAGCGCCCACGCACAGCGCGAGCGTGAATGGGAGGATTCCCATTCACAGAGGTAAGCGCGCTAAGCGCCAAGCGCATAGCGAGCTCTGCGCCAGCGGGGACTCAGCCTAAGTGAGATTGGGCTCATCTTTTCCTCTGGCTTCTCCATTTAGGTGTTGTGCTGTACCTGTGGCAACAGAAGGGCTGAGTGCTCTGCGGTGTTGTGGGGAGAACAGGACAGGTTTACAGGTTACCTTAGTCATGGGTGCTGCGCCTCCAGTCAGCATGGGTCCCTGGGATGGAAGGAGAATCCATACTGACACTTTGTTCTTGATTCTCCGACAGTGATCACACTGTGTTTATTGGCAGGTACATATCTCACAGCATGGCATTGCTTTCTTCTTTGCATGGTGCTCCTCCTAGGCCTCCTAGTGAGACCCAGGGTGGCTGGTACTCACTCCACAGGGGGAGGAAAGAGACACACCTACTTTGTGAGAGTGCCAGTATTTATACCCTTTGGATGTGATTGTAACTCTGTCCTAACAAGACAAATCTGGATACTGATAGGCCATTACATCCAGTATCTAGCCCATTCAGTACCCACCCCTCAGGCTGACACACTCTGTCTGTTGCTAGGCCCGTCCTTAAATACATCTAATGTATCCAAGGCTGCAAAAGCACACAGGGTCTTTTTGAAGGAATTAGCCCATCCACTGCCTACACCTATCAGGTAGGGTACAGTAAAAGAAGTAGTGGCCGGAGGCTAGGCTACATACAGTGTGTACATTATATCGTATATATATATATATATAATAATATATATGATCTAATATATATCTCATTATATAAATATATATATTATATATAATATATATCCTCTATAATCGTGATATACTATATATCTATTTCTCATATATATATAACACCAAAGGGAGACAGGGCTGGCTCCATAGTGTAAATAGTAAAGGTTTTATTTAACACAAGCTAAAATCAGTTTACTCACAACCATGAGATTGCGCAACGGACATGAACACCTGTATTCCGTGGTATGCCTGTCAGTAAGGAGCTGCAGTCTCGTGGCTGCATGCATGAAAGTCTCTTCCGTTCCTACAGCCAGGCACCTCCGTGATGTCCGCCCATTCAACGGCCCCCCGGCTAAGCGGTTTAAGGAATCGAGGAACACCTCCCTTGCGAAGTGTTCCCTCCTTACCTGTCACTGCTGCTGCCTCTGTCCCGGTTCCTGGTCATGCTCACACCCCCACTCTGATTACAGAGGGTGTGGGCACACGCAGCTCTTCAGGCCACGCCACAGAGCTTGACTCCGCCCCCCAGATGCGCCGCACCTCCCTCGCGCGCAGCGCGCACACGTGACGTGCTCCGATTCCCAGCTGCGAGTCAACACTGCTAAGTGCCCCTTGTCTCCTGCAGCCTATTGAAATCTCCACGGAGGTGGAGCCTCTGCTCCGCCTCCCTTCCTACTAGTTCCTGTTCCCTTTATATACCTGGTTCTGTCGTTCAGTCTTTGCCCAGCATAATCACTTGTAGCCTTGTTGCTTCCACGTCAGTTGTGCCTTGCCTTGTTCCAGTCTTGTTTTGCAGATTAACCTTTAGTGTACCAACCCGGCTTGTAAGTGAACCCTCTCTGGATATTGACCTCGGCTTACCCTCAACTACGGCGACCTCTCCAACCCACGACCACGGCTACCCACGGCTTTACGGACTTTGACAATTCTGATATCTACAATCCCAGACCACGGCTTAACAGACGTCTACGATTCTGCTCTCTCCAACCCAAGGACCCGGCAAGTATACAGATTAACCCGCTCTCTACAACCCAGACCCGGCAATGCTAAACAATCCGCCTCCTAGGCACGCCTCCGCTGCTGTGGGTGCGTGGTTTCGTAACGTCCCACCTCAGTACCGGGGTCCTATTTTGTTTGTGGGTAGCGCCAGCAGTACATGCTTCTTTGTTCCGCAGCACAGCTCCCCTCCAATACAGCAAGGACACAGTGGTTCCTGGTGTGGCCAATAGCGCTAACACCCTTACGCGTTACGTCGCAAATGTATTGGCGACTTCATCAGAGGTATATATGATTTTTCATTAATAAGTTGTTGTATGTGTTCCTTTGATGTCACAGCTGTTGGCGGGGTTGGTTTGCCTGGTGGGGGTGCCCAGGTAGTAAGAAAATGGTTTGGTGAGAGTAGGCCCCTGGATGTGGCTGGTTAATAACTCTGCTATTAGGTATGGTAACAGCGGGAGTCACGCGCTGTGTTGGGGGTCTGTACTAATACCGGGCACCCTAGCAGTTGGTGAAAAAAGGATTTCCCATATAAAAGTGAATAGTCAATAAAGGCGGTGGCCTTGTTCATCTTCAAATCAGTTGTCTTGATGGGTTGGGGTGAGAGTGTGGGTGATAGCTCGCCATGCTTCCTACCAACGGAGCATATCCTTGAATTAGGAGCACTAGATCAACCCCCTAATTTAGACTACAGCGACCGTTACCTGCTGTTCCTTTGCCATTTAAGAATCTATATCTGTGTGTTTTATATTTTTG
Organism: Ascaphus truei; assembly: GCA_036426205.1. Classification (NCBI taxonomy): domain Eukaryota; kingdom Metazoa; phylum Chordata; class Amphibia; order Anura; family Ascaphidae; genus Ascaphus; species Ascaphus truei. Next base: position 159,021,971 of record CM071567.1, on the reverse strand, counting down.
GGAACTGTACAAATGGTTTCCTCTCATGAGAAATTATGTTTTTGTTGCCTGACAATGGAAGCATAAAAAAACGGAATGTTCTGCTTCTCTGTGTGCCTTTGTTCTTTGATTACTGCTTTTTGTAGATAAGATTTTATGACTGAAATTTAAAACTAAACTTAAATTGTAAAGCAACATTTAAAATAATAGACATGTTTAACGTGGCTGGTGAAGGTACAATATACAATACATATGTAGTTTGTGTGTTTTTGCCATAATAATAAAAAAATATGCATGCCATATATTTCTAGCAATTAGCTTTTAACTGATTGTTCCTTTTTGGGATAGCTATTTCCCAATACATGGGCAAGATTTGAAAACTGCATCAGGTACAAATATTGGCTTAGTGGATGAATGTTTGGTTCAATGAGTTTTCTTATCTCTCACAGCTTCAGCCGCTTTGTACAAAATACTTAACTGGTGCCACACACACAGACCTATCCTGCATTTATACATTATTTACTGTGATGAAAACAAAAAAGAAGCACCAATGCCTAAATACAAAAATCAAGTAAGACATAAGATCTTTTTTCGTTCATTATTTTTTAATAATGCTTACATATATACATTGAAAATGTAAGGTAAATAATAAATCTAATTATGTATGGCCAGAGGCAGAACTAAGCGTTATTTTGTCGCAACTCACACTGATGTATACATGAATACGGTAGCCAGGCAACGTCTATGTAGTAATCTTAGTTGTGCCATTTTCAGGTGTGTCTGCCAGCTATGAGATGAGGAATTTATGGAGAAAGTGGAAAGAGTTAGGGTGGAGTTACATTTGCATGTTGGTGCAGGTCTATATACAGCAGGGCCCCGCTCCTCGGCGCTCCACTTTTCGGCGATCCGCTGATACGGCGGCACCGAGAAGGGGGCCGCCATGTTGAATTTGAAATAGCGCATATGTAGAAGGGGCGGGTGCGCCCGGCGCGCATGTGCAGACCGCAGGTTGCGCGCGCAGTGTATAGATCGCACATGCGCAGAACGGCAAAAATGCCGGTTTGCACATGCGCAGCACTGAAAATTGCCGGATCCGCTTTCCGGCGATTTTCACTATACAACGGGCTTCTGAAACGGAACCCGCCGTATACCCAGGGCCCTGCTGTATTAAGAGATGTGTGGATTGCGTTACTCTTCTTGAAGGTTTTCTGCATTTGTTTTCTCCATCTATGGTTTAAATGGTACTTGACTCCAGTGCGTATGCATGTCATCATTAGTGCCAATTCCCTATTACTGTATGCTTTACTTTTACTAATTCCCCAATCTGATTGGTTGTTGTTCACCATGTGACTCCCTTTGGATGACGTCACATACTTGACCTAAAATGACTGCATCACATGGTGTACAACAACAATCAGATTGGGGAATTAGTTCCCACGATCTGATTGTCTGAAATACCACATGACGCCGGCCATGTTGAATTTAGTGACGTCATGCTAAAGGGAAATTAAGTGAACCCAAGTGATTTAGAACGGCGTTTTAGACACAAAATACAAGTGAAAAATAGTGAATAATCTACTGTAATAAAATAAGTGTAAGGTGAATACAAACAAAAATCTCAACCTCCAGAGGGAATGGTACAGATTCCCTATAACAAGTAGATGCGTCCAAGGATTGAAGGGAGCATATGTCCGGAACACCCCAAAATATAAAAGAGAAAAATCTAGTACAATGCAGCCATAACAGTGTGAAATTAAAGGATAGATCTTGGCTCTTACGAAGAACCTACTTACAAGAAGTAGGATATACACTGGCGACACACTTTATTCGAGCTCGGCTAGTCCCACGAATTCGGCTATACCCGGGTGTATTGAGGTTTGTGACTGTTTTCTGCCCGAGTGCATTGGGTTATTTTCCAGCAAGGATTGAAGCATTTTATTCCCGCTGGCTGCAATACTGCACAGTATATATATATATACTGCATTACAATTCATGAATTTATGCCATCTGGTAGACACGCGAAGCATTGCAGCCTATTAAATCCTAATCATTATCATTTAACAGATCAGCCGCCCGTCAGCCAGGCATGAACCCAGGCTGGGAAGGCAAACGCAACGGGGCTTGTCAGAGGTGAGGAGCGGCGCATTCCAGGTATCTGCCAGGTACATACTGGGTATTTGCTCGAATAAAGTGTGTCGGTGCAGTAAAGCAGCAGTGGCAGAAGACCGTCTGACAGCTAACTCCAACAGGTAAGTGGATCGTGGTATGTCTCAGGGAGAAAAAACAGAGAGGACTCCTAGTGCAGACCAATAAACAATTTATAAAAAAATAATAAAAACAGCAGCAAATGTACTCACATTGTATACATTCAATAAAGGCACATCAAATAATGCGGTGAGCTGTAAGATGAAATGACGCTGGAGAGCAAGTGGTATCACATCTATTCCGTGCTTCTCCCGCTGATACCTCACTTTGGATGGCGTTCTACGTCACATCCGCCGGTGTCCCAGATACTTCCGGATACTCGAAGAAAGGGGCGGGTATACACCGACGGGTCCTCACGGCTCAGGAATCAGCAGCTCTCACTTGCAGGCTTGGCTCTACGCGTTTCGCTGATCCCAGTCAGCTTCATCAGGAGCATAATGAGAACCCTAATGGGTGTTACATGAATACTATGGCAAATTAATGGGTAATTATTCACAGGTTCTCTCACAGGAGTACATAACACTGTGATTAAAAGGTAAACAATTAACAGTCTATAACATCTTTAATATAATAATATAAAACTGCACTAAGAACTCAATAAAATACATATTAAAACACATAATCATATATTGTAAACAAATTGATCATAAAAAGAGAGAGAGACAAGAGAGAAGTTTTAATAACAAATACACAATATAAAATCAAGAATACTGCCAATACATATGTAGCAGGCATGTAAAATGGCTACAGTCATCTCTCCTGCTGACAGTAAGGCCTGGTAAGTTGTGGGCATGCCAGCAGTAATTATGGAGGTTTGCCCTCACACCCTGGTGAGATGCCATGTGTATGGATGGGAGTGGTCACAGGCTCTGACTCCATGGTTAGTGATGTCAGAGGTGTGTCAGCTTCCAGAGTGTACATAAGGCACAGCACTGTGTCTAAAAGTTAGTTCTGTGTTCTGCGTGGTTAAGGAGAGTTATGTTATAGTAGCTTGCTAGGAAGACTGTGTCCAGGGACCTGGCACAGAGCAAAGACATCCCGGCTGGGATAGGGAATCCCAATTAAAGGAGAATTACACCTTTCAAAGGGAAGCACTGAATGATCATGAGTGGCTAGAGAAACTACTGCGAGGGGCAGCTAGCTCACCTCAAGCAATAAAGATGCTCTTGATTACCAACCCTCTCGTGTGCATGTGTGGAGTAATTGCACAAAGAGGAGCACCACAGAGGAGTTCCTCACCAGGACCATCCCCATGCGGACGCAGGGACCCCGATGAGGTGGAGGCGCTGCACTGGAAATAGGTAGGACTCAGCACACTACCTCAGCTGCCTGTCTGGACGGGTCATCCCCACACACCATCATGCGGGAGACTCAGGAGTCCTGTTGCCAACAGGTGCACCACCAGACACTATCACACTGTAATGGGGACCGGTTAGACCATAGGGGCCAATGTGAGATTGGGTGGGTCAGGCCAAGTCACAAAAACCGTTACACATAAAATATAGTTAAAATCTATAAAAGAAGGACAATTCTATTTAAAATCCAAGAAGGTCTATGATAGAAGTTAATTTAGAAATGGAGCCACTTCAAAGTCAATATTTAAACCATTTGGAGTGAGTGTGTTAAGCTTATGCATCCAATACATTTCACGTTTTGCTAAATCTATCTCCCTGCTACGCCCCCTCCAATGTTGTAGTACATGCTCAATTGCAGTGAATTTTAGACCTCTTGGATTTGAATTGTGACAGAGTGTAAAGTGCTTTGACACACTATGTGTCAGCACACTTCTCTTAATATAACTAAGATGTTCAATTATGCGTGTTTTTACGGCTCTTTTTGTTTTACCTACATATTGTTGGCCGCAAGGACACTCTAGTCAGTAAATAACATATTCAGTATGGCAATTCATATATTGTTTGATTTTGTATGATTCGTTCTTATTATTGGACAAAATTTTTTTGTTGTCCAACTGTCTGAACTCACAAACTCTACATGTTGAGCCGCCAAAGAAGCCTTCTAGTTGTTTAAACCAGCCCTCATCCTTATTTTGGACTTTAAGGGCACTAGGCGCGATTTTGTTTTTTAAATTTTGTGCCTTTCTAAAAATAATTTTGGGTTTCTCTGGAATGTTATCTTTAAGGACAGGGTCATTTAACAAAACGTGCCAATGCTTTCGAATTACATTACTAATGCTGTTTGCTTCTCTATTAAAAGTTGTTAAAAATGCTGTGTCAAAATTATTGTGTTTTGTGTCTGTTTTTATTATATTAGGTTTTATAAGTTCACTTCTATCCAGACATTTGGCTTTGTTGAGAGCTACAGTAAGTGTTTCTTCTTTATAATTTTTTTCTATAAATCTTGATTTTAGAATTTCACATTGTTGGCCAAACATATCATCATCTGTGCAATTTCTACGCATTCTTCTGTATTGGCCATATGGGACATTGTCAAACCATTGGGGATGATGTCAGCTTGAACGTAGAATATAATTGTTGCTTACTGCAGCAAATGATCACATGGTACATCAATAATGCACAATAAATAATGCGAATGAGCTGAAGATGAAATGACGCCGCCGGGGTAACTGGTATCATATCTATTCCGTGCTTCTCCCGCTGATACCTCACTTCGGATGCTCGAAGAAAGGGGCAGGTTACGCGATGGTCCTACGGCCAGAAATCACAGCTCTCACTTGCAGCCTTGGCTCTAACGCTTTGCTTTTCCAGTCAGCTTTGTCAGAGAATAAAGAGAACCCTAATGGTGTTACTATACTGTATACTGTGGCCAATTAATGGGTAATTATTCACAGGTTCTCTCACAGAGTACATAACACAGTGATTAAAAGGTAAACATTAACAGTCTATAACATCTTCAAATATATAATATAAAACTGCACTAGAACCTCAATAAATACATATTAAAACACATAATCATATATTGTAAACAAATTGATACATAAAAGAGAGAGAGACAAGCTCTACATGTTAGCACCCAAAGAAGCTTCTAGTTGTTTAAACACGGCCCTCATCCTTATTTTGGACTTTTAAGGGCTCACGGCGCGATTTTGTTTTTTTTAATTTGTGCCTTTCTAAAATAATTTTTGGGGTTTCTCTGGAGTTATCTTTAAGGACAGGGTCTTAACAAAACGTGCCATTGCTTTCGAATTACATTACTAATGCTGTTCTCTATTAAAAGTTGTTAGTTAAAATCTGTGTCAAATTATTGTTTTTTTTGTGTCTGTTTTTTATTATATTAGGTTTTTCATAAGTTCACTTCTATCCAGACATTTGGCTTATTAGAGAGCTACAGTAAGTGTTTCTTTCTCTTCTTTATATTTTTTTTCTATAATCTGATTTTAGAATTACATTGTTGGCCAAACATATCATCATCTGTGCAATTTCTACGCATATCTTCTGTATTGGCCATATGGGACATTGTTCTAACACCATTGGGGTGATGTCAGCTGAACGTAGAATAATTGTTTGCTGTAAAACATCTTTGAAAAAAGATTTGGTCTCTATTTTTCAACCCATCTTTATTATCAGGCCCTGCCAACATCTTAAAGCGAGAGGGCCGAACTGCTCCAAGGAAAAAAAATGGGCCGCACGGTAAAATCATCATCATCACCATCACTCATCATCATCATCATCATCATCATCATCATCACTCATCATCATCATCATCATCATCATCATCATCATCACTCATCATCATCATCATCATCATCATCATCTCCTCCCCAGCACCTCCATCAATCATCCCTCATATCTCCCCGGCCCGGGCGGGCCGCATGGGGACCCCGCAGGCCGTATGTTGTGCAGGCCTGTTGTATATAAATATTTAAGTCAAAAGTCCAATGATCTTACTTACTGTGATGTAAACTTTAATTTGAAAAATTATAATATAATATCTTTAAGAAATGTGTCCAGATCTGATTGTTCTTCTTGCTAGACATTAGAATGTCGTCAATGTAGCGCCGCCATAGGACCAAGTTTGCCCCAGGCGGCACTACATTGACGACATTCTATGGTCTGGCAAGGAGAACAATCAGATCTGGACACATTCTTAAGAAAACAATGGTTAGACAATGTCCCATATGGCCAACGTTTTTATTAGTTTTTATAAATTGTTTATTGGTCTGCACTAGGAGTCCTCTCTGTTTTTTCTCCCTGAGACATACCACGATCCACTTACCTGTTGGAGTTAGCTGTCAGACGGTCTTCTGCCGCTGCTGCTTTATATCCTACTTCTTGTAAGTAGATTCTTCGTAAGAGCCAAGATCTATCCTTTAAATTCACACTGTCATGGCTGTATTGCACTAGATCAAAGGGAAACGAAGCACAGCCATTCTGATTGGCTGGCATCATTCCCTTTAAATGACATAATTTTTAAAAAATGAAGTCGGCACATGGTTTTAACAGCCAATCAGATGGCTGTTAAACCAGTTCCAGACCAAATGTGACATCACAAGCCCTATTTAAATGTAGGAATTTTTTTATTTTTTTACATACAGGGTTGGTACCTTAGGTCTGCGGGGACCTATGGAGACCACCCGAGGACCCTTGGACACCCACAGGTACCACCTGCGGACCCACAGGGGACACCTGTGGGAAAGAACCGTGGGCCCCACAGCTGTGGTGGCCCTGTGGACCCGCAGGGACCAGCCATGAGCCCCAGGGACCTGTGGGAACCACCCGAGGACCCCCAGACGCCCACGAGTACCACCTGCGGACCCATGGGGGACACCAGAAGGGAAGAACCAGGGGCCCCACAGCTGTGGGGGCCCCGCGGACCCACAGGGACCAGCCAAGAGCCCCAGACACCTGTGGGAACCACCCAAGGGCCCCAGACACCTGTGGAGATTACACGGGGACCCCCAGACACTAATAATATGCTTTTAAGCTCATTCTCATTCGGGTGGCTGATTGTCATATTCTTCAGATTGAGATCATGATTAATGTTTTTGTGATCTCAAGGCAATCTAAATTAGTCTAAAAGTTTATATTCTTATGGTATAAGTTTGTGCCTCACCTTATGTTCACATGATTGACACATTTATTATGTTACACGAATATGTAACAGGTTTGGCTCTTTCATGATTAACTCCATTTCATTTGCAACAACTACTATGCTACTACAGTATATTTCTTTTTAAAGATTGCTTCTCATTTGCTAGTTGCACTTTGTTAAGCTTTCTTTGAATAGCATTATTTCTACAATTTTGCTTCCTCTTTGTTATTCATAGTGTCATCACTATCAGCAGGGTTCTGTCAACGGATAGTCCAACATCTTAAAGACTAGTGAGACACATTCTCCGATCAGGAGCTTTTTACAGCATTATCCAATAGAGTGTGTTCTATACGGCTATTATCTGTAAGAGCTGTTTTTGTAACATTACTTGTTCCATGTGAATGTTTATGCTACCTTTGGCAGTATTTTCAGGGGTATTATATGCTTAGTTATTGCAATATCCATTCCAATTGAGTAATGTCTGTCTTAATATTTACTGCTCCCTTTATGGACTTATAAATATACATGTTTGTCCAGGGCTATATCTGTGGTTAACCCATTGCTGACTAATCCTTATTTTCTTTTAAGGGACATTATTGTGTTCATGGTGCATAATTTCATTTACATGTTTTTTGATATTTTAACAATGTAGATTTGTTTGTCTTTTGTTAAATTGTTATTTACACTGAGACTACTTTTGTAGTTTGGGTCCCCGGTTTCCGGGGGCGGTTATCTCTGGTTCGTTTGCCATTCCAACATTGACGGTCATTTATCTGACCGGACAGGGTATACGCACTTCCGGTCTGGGTGACTCACTACATACGGATCCAGTGTACTTGTAGACAGCACTCTTTGATAAAGCGCCAGGTCAGCGGGAAACGCGTCAGAGTGCCTTTTTTTTTTAAATCTTATTGCGGGCCGCACAGAGAGGCCGGGCGGGCCGCATGTGGCCCGCAGGCCGTATGTTGTGCAGGCCTGTTGTATATAAATATTTAAGTCAAAAAGTCCAATGAATCTTTACTTACTGTAGATGTAAACTTTAATTTGAAATTATTAATATTAATATCTTTAAGAAATGTGTCCAGATCTGATTGTTCTTCTTGCTAGACCATTAGAATGTCGTCAATGTAGCGCCGCCATAGGACCAAGTTTGCCCCCAGGCGGCACTACATTGACGACATTCTAATGGTCTGGCAAGGAGAACAATCAGATCTGGACACATTTCTTAAAGAAAACAATGGTTAGACAATGTCCCATATGGCCAACAGCAACAATTATATTCTACGTTCAAGCTGACATCATCCCCAATGGTTAGACAATGTCCCATATGGCCAATACAGAAGAATGCGTAGAAATTGCACAGATGATGATATGTTTGGCCAACAATGTGAAATTCTAAAATCAAGATTTATAGAAAAAAATTATAAGGAAGAAACACTTACTGTAGCTCTCAATAAAGCCAAATGTCTGGATAGAAGTGAACTTATAAAACCTAATATAAAAAAAACAGACACAAAAAAACAATAATTTTGACACAGCATTTTTAACAACTTTTAATAGAGAACAGCATTAGTAATGTAATTCGAAAGCAATGGCACGTTTTGTTAAATGACCCTGTCCTTAAAGATAACTTTCCAGAGAAACCCAAAATTATTTTTAGAAAGGCACAAAATTTAAAAAACAAAATCGCGCCGTGTGCCCTTAAAAAAGTCCAAAATAAGGATGAGGGCCGGTTTAAACAACTAGAAGGCTTCTTTGGGTGCTCAACATGTAGAGCTTGTCTCTCTCTCTTTTTATGATCAATTTGTTTACAATATATGATTATGTGTTTTAATATGTATTTTATTGAATTCTTAGTGCAGTTTTATATTATTATATTGAAGATGTTATAGACTGTTAATTGTTTACCTTTTAATCACTGTGTTATGTACTCTTGTGAGAGAACCTGTGAATAATTACCCATTAATTGGCCACAGTATACAGTATATGTAACACCCATTAGGGTTCTCTTTATTCTCCTGACAAAGCTGACTGGAATCAGCTAAACGCGTAGAGCCAAGCCTGCAAGTGAGAGCTGCTGATTCCTGAGCCGTGAGGACCCATCGCTGTATACCTGCCCCTTTCTTCGAGCATCCGAAGTGAGGTATCAGCGGGAGAAGCACGGAATAGATATGATACCAGTTACCCTCCGGCGTCATTTCATCTTACAGCTCATCGCATTATTTTATGTGCATTTATTGAATGTACACCATGTGAATACATTTGCTGCAGTTTTTATTAGTTTTTATAAATTGTTTATTGGTCTGCACTAGGAGTCCTCTCTGTTTTTTCTCCCTGAGACATACCACGATCCACTTACCTGTTGGAGTTAGCTGTCAGACGGTCTTCTGCCGCTGCTGCTTTATATCCTACTTCTTGTAAGTAGATTCTTCGTAAGAGCCAAGATCTATCCTTTAAATTCACACTGTCATGGCTGTATTGCACTAGATCAAAGGGAAACGAAGCACAGCCATTCTGATTGGCTGGCATCATTCCCTTTAAATGACATAATTTTTAAAAAATGAAGTCGGCACATGGTTTTAACAGCCAATCAGATGGCTGTTAAACCAGTTCCAGACCAAATGTGACATCACAAGCCCTATTTAAATGTAGGAATTTTTTTATTTTTTTACATACAGGGTTGGTACCTTAGGTCTGCGGGGACCTATGGAGACCACCCGAGGACCCTTGGACACCCACAGGTACCACCTGCGGACCCACTCCAAATAAAAATTCATACCTTGCGGGTACGCTGTAAGGTAATGAAGCTCGGCTTACATTGTATTTTTTATTCCTATGTGCATGAGCAGGCGGTCTCCTGAGCTGAACAAAGTTGATTTCAGCCACGGGGTCCCCCTACTTCCCGAGATACAGGCCCCGGTATGGGGTGCCGGTATTCCCACATTAAAATCCACGTGGAATCTAAACAAAGCAGAGGGATATCGGCACCCCTGAGGCTGAAATCAACTTTGTTCAACTCAGGAGACCCCCTGCTCACACACACAACAAATAAAAATGTAAGCAGCTTCATTACTTTATGCAAAGGAGAAATGATCTCCATGTGGTTGCACACAAGAACCTATTAAAGTCCCAATTAATTGTTTCGATACAACATAGGACACTTTGAATCTCTTTTAGTAACAGCCTGTGATGACAATGCACTAAGCTGTATAAATGACCCACATCAAAACAGCACGTGGTAATGTAAGCCAATATGGTGTCCTAAACATTGAGGCTGGAACCCTGTGAACTTCAATTAGCTAACCACCCCTACTCTCAGTGCTAATAATACGTCGTCATTCTTCATAGCAGTGGAGCGCGAGCAACCAGGGACATAAATCCACTTGTATCAGTGGACTTACGCTCCTGTTACTATCTTCACACTCCAGGCTATGCATCCCGTCAACGAAATCATCAGTCTACCATGAAGTAGTAGAAGACACAAAACATTGGGAGCATGCAAACAGTACGACGAAATGAGGCAGATCATAAGTGTAGATATAATAAAAAAGTTTCTATTTCAGTAATTTCTATGCCCTCATGAGAGAGTCTAAAGATGTCACTCTGACGGCTTTTCCCGCCCTCTGACCTGGCTCGTTATCAAAGTTTTAGTGCTGTTCTTACATAGACTACATACACTGGCTACCGTATGTATGCAGTCACCCGACCGGATACGGTGAGCCTTTTTGATACCCGTCCGGTCAGATAAATCTGACCGTCACATGTTGGAATGGCATAATAGAACCAGAGATTAACGCGCCCCCGGAAACTGGGGACACCAAACTACAAAAGTGAGTCTCATGTTGTAAATACAATTTAAACAAAAGACAACAAATTTTTCTTTACATTGTTAAAAATATACAACACATGTAAATGAACAGTAATGCCCGCACCATATAACACATAAGTGTCCTACTAAATCGAAATAGGGGATTATTCAGCAATGGGTTAACCACGAATAGCCTGACAAAACGATATTTTTATAAGTTCCATATAAGGGAGCAGTAAACTATTTAAGACAGAATTATCTCAATTGGAGATGATATATGCATATTAACTAAGATATCAATACCCCTGAAATGACGCCAAAGGTAGCATATTAAACATTAACTGGAACAAGATGTTACAAAAAACAGCCCATCTTTAAGATAATACCTTATAGAACCACTCTATTGGATGAAGCGTAAAAGCTCCTGATCGGAGATGTGTCCACTAGTCCTTTAAGATTTGGACTCTCCGTTTACAGAACCGGGGCTGCTGATTAGTGATTACACTATGACTAAAAAGAGGAAGCTAAAATTGTAGAAATCATGCTATCAAATAAACTTAACAAGTGAACTACAAATGATAGTACTCTTAAAAAGCAATATACTTTAAGTAGCATAGTATTGTTGCATGAATGAGTTCAAATGAAAAGAGCAACCGTTTACAATATTCGTGTAACAAAGAATGTGTCAATTCATGTGAACATAAAAGGTGAGGTCGAAACGTTCACCATAAAATATAAACTTTTTAGACTAATTTAATGCCTTGAGATCACAAAAACATTATACATGATCTCAATCCTGAACGAATATGGACAAGCAGCCACCAACCCGTCATGAGAAATAGCTAAAGCATATTATTAGGTGTCCTGGGGGATCCCGTTAATCTCCACAGGTGTCTTGGGCCTTGGTGGTTCCCACAGTGGTCTGGGGCTCTTGGCTGGTCCCCTGTGGGTCCACGAGGTCCCCCACACTGTGGGGCCCCTGGTTGCTTCCCTTCTTGTTGGTCCCCCATGGGTGTCCGCAGTGGTACTCGTGGCGTCTGGGGTCCTCTCGGGTGGTTCCCACAGGTCCCTGGGGCTCATGGCTGTCCCTGCGGGTCCACCTGGCACAACAGCTGTGGTGCCCACGTTCTTTCCACATGTGTCCCCTGTGGGTCCGCGGTGGTACTGTGGGTGTCCAAGGGTCCTCGGTGGTCTCCATAGGTCCCCTTCCCCCGCAGACCTAAGGTCCACCCTGTATGTAAAAAAAAAAAAAATTCCTACATTAAAAATAAGACTAATTTAAATGGCCTTGAGATCACAAAAACATTAATATGATCTCAATCTGAAGATATGGACAATGCAGCCCCAACCCGACATGAGAACATAGCTAATAAAGCATATTATTAGGGTTCTGGGGGGTACCCGTTAACTCCACAGGTGTCTTGGGCCGTCTCGGTGGTTCCCACGGGGGGGTCCATGGGTCAGGCGAGTCCCTGCGGGGGTACACAGGCCACCAACAGCTGTGGGGCCACGGTTCTTTTCCCACAGGTTCCCCGGGGGGGGTTGTTTGATAACCGTGTGCGGAAGCAGGGGGTGTCCTGCGCTAAACAAAGTTGATTTCAGCCTCAGGGACCCCCTAATTCCCGAGATACAGGCCCCATATGGGGTTCCGGTATCCCTTTGCTTTGTTTAGATCCCACGGTCACGTGACCCCTCAGGATTTTAACATGTCGGGTATACCGGCACCCCATAACGGAGCCTGTATCTCAGAAAGTAGGGGGTCCCGGACCTGAAATCAATGCAGTTAAGCTCCAGAGAACTCCTGCTACATTACTGTAATGTTAGAATTTTAATAAAACCCCCGTGATCGCCGGTGAGGCGCGCAGTTAGAGTGACTGATTCAGCTTCTCACTGCGCGTCTATTACAGAGAGGCAGACTACGGTAGGACTCACACAGCAAGGACCCCTGCTGTGTTACTCCAATGGCCATTAGTCTGCAAATGAACATCTCGGGTGGATCTCGGGAAAATCCTAAAATTCCATTTCGTTATTTATTCGAATAATGGCTGCTGCAGGTGTGTATATATATATATATATATATATATATATATATATATATATATATATATATATATATATATATATATATATGTATATAAACACATATACACAGTGTTCGACAAACCGAGTCGCCCGGTCGCCGGGGGCGACCCGAAATTTCCCCTTGGCGATTGGCCCATGCAGCGCACGTGCTGCTGTTTAATGTCCCCCGCTCGCATTGAAGGAGGGGGGGAAAAAAAGCTGGATGCGCGTTACGGTTGCTGCAAGAGATTACCCCACCTCCGGCTCCCTGTGCAGCACTTTCCCTCCTCTCCAGTCTCTCTGACCAGCCCTTTTCCTCCTACACCGCCTCTCTGACCAGCTCTTTCCCTGCTCCCCCGCCTCTCTGACCAGCGCTTTCCCTTCTCCCCTGTCGTGCCTGCCTGGCAGCCAGAGCGTGCCTCCGCTCGCGCATTCCTCTTGAGAGCTCCCCCTTGATTGGCTGGTGGCAGCCTGGGGGGGGGGGCACTTGCGTCACACAGGCAGGTGGAAGTGCTGCTGCCGAGGAGGAGGAGAAGGGGAGAGAGGAGAGCACCCGGGCAGGTAATTACAGCAGGGCCACCGAGGAGATCAAACCCTCAGTACCTATCTCATGTGCGACATCCCTTGTCTCGTGTGTGTTTGTGTGTGTGTCTGTGTGTGTTTGTGTGTCTGTGAGTGTGTGTGTGTTTGTGTGTGTCTATGAGTGTGTGTGTCTGTGAGTGTGTATGAGTGTGTGTGTGTCGGTGTGTGTTTGTCTGAGTGTGTGTGTGTCTGTGAGTGTGTGTGAGTGTGTGTGTCTGTGTGTGTGTGTGTATCTGTTTGTGTATGTGAGTGTGTCTGTGAGTGTGTGCATGTGAGTGTGTGTGTCTGTGAGTGTGTGTGTCTGTGAGTGTTTGTATGAGTGAATACAGTGAATATACCCACCCAGTCACCTACCCAACAAGCCACCCTCTCCCTATCTCTGCCCCCCTCTCTGCCTCTGCCCCTCTCTCTGCCTCTGCCCCTTTGCCTCTGTCTCTGTCCCTCTCTATGTCTGCCTCTGTCTCTCTCTGTCTCTCTCTCTCTGCCTCTCTCTGTATCTCTCTCTGTCACCCACACTCTCTCTCTGTCACCCACACTCTCTCACACTCTGGATCTGGATATCTTTTTTACCCTGTATATCTTAACTGCCCTATACCTACACCGAAATAACCTATACTGCTTTCTTCCAGATCTGACTCTCAAGCTTCACACGGGAGACATCAGAATTCCCCCTAACCCAGAAGACAGGTAGGGAACCCATTCCCTCCAATGTATAACATTGCGGGAATTAAGGTACCTGGTCATTGAGGAACTGCGGATCAGGTAAGATCCCAGGTGGGATTGCTGCTTTAGATATTGTGAGGAGGGAGCGTCCAGGCACTGGTTAAGGGGTTCAGGAAACTAGTCATTCACATCTGGCTTTTTTTTCTAGATCCAACATTTACACACACACACACACGCGTGCACATATACACACACACACACACACACACACACACACACACACACACACACACACACACACACACACACACACACACACACACACACATGTAACAAAGACTAATTGTAGTAAAGTATAAATGTAATACAATAAATAAACTGTTATATCAAAAACTAATGTTGTTCTTACTAGGAATTTATTAAAAAAAATTAGATAGGGCAACTCCCAATGAGGTAATTTTTTTTATTTATTATTAAATCAGCTTGGCAATGGGGTAGGAAACGCACAAACACGTTTCGTCCAATAGGACTTTCTCAAGGTGTGGGGAAACAGATACAGGCATACATTTTAACAGTAAAATTTTGCGCCAAAACCGGCCTGTAGTGACGTCATCACTAAGCGTCCCAGAACTGAGTCGAATTAGTAAGACTCCACTCCTATTGGGCAACAGAATCAGCTGACATAGCATAACATTGAATAGCATAACTTTAATCAAAGCAAAAAAGACAAACAATAAAAGAACCCTATTATACAATATGAATTATTAAAAAATGTGTATAAAACGTAAAAAACATATACAACTTCTACATACCTAGTGGAAACATAAGGAATATATAAAATATATGGAAAAACATAACAAACCATCTGCTAATGATATTATAAAGCAAGCAATAATTAAATATAATGAATAAAACCAAAATAAACAAACATATTGCAATGCATGTTATTCCAAATGTATAATTATATGGATCCACTTAAGGTATTATAACCCTCTTTCCTACAGTGACAGGGATGGTATATATGTATATCAGTATATATATAAAACACAGCGAACAGCAGGCACTCCACTGGAAAATAATGTAGGTGCTAATCCCATAAGTCAATAATAAGAAATACGATACTCTTGTTGAGACGAAATCACATGGGCAGCACTCAGTTGTAAGGTCAAAAAAGTATATTGTGAAACAAAGACACAGAATGGAAGATCCAGAATGCCTCACGTCGGTCCAATTGCTGGATCCTGTTCCCATCCCTTGGTAGAGGTGCGACATATTCAATGCCCTGGAACGTGAAATTTCTAGGACCCCCTCTAGAGCAATTGCAAAAATGTTTTGAGACCGGATGATTGAGAGCTCCACTCGATATCAGTCTAAAGTGCTCCAACATTCTTATTTTCAGACATCTGGTGGTCCGACCAATTGCTCTAGAGGGGTCTTAGTAATTTCACGTTCCAGGGCATTGAATATTTTGCACCTCTACCAAGGGGTGGGAACAGGACCCAGCAATTGGACAGACGTGAGGCATTCTGGATCTTCACTCTGAGGACCAGGGCTTTATTTTCTCAGAAGACTAGATGGTAAAAGTATTTCAGCTTTGGACCAGCTGTCCCAGGATATCTATTAGATAAGAAATAAGAAATAAGAAACAAGACCAGTAGTCTTGTTTCTGACCCCATTAGTAGTTATTGACCTTTTATCCCTGTTCCGACCAATTTAGGCCAGATGGAATGTGTAATGATATATATATAATATATATATAATATAATATAAAAGATGCATGATCTATAGATGGGAACTCAGTTTATAACAGATGTATAGAATTGACACACAATGTTTTGTCCTTGTCTTGGGTATAAAAGAACTGCCTTGACGACATATTAAACAGAGGAAAGAACTCAACCACCTTGTGTGCATTGAATCTTTGCTTCTCCGAGCTCGACCATCATATCTGAGACAAAAGAATATAGCAGCTGCGTGATGAATCTCCCCGGGTCGAGTAGAAGAAGTTACCTGCTGTAAGGTCTGGTCAGGTAGACTGGACCTAACAAATGGTGTCAGAAAAAGTGGGATTTGCACAGAAAAAAGGTGAGAAAAACGTATTTTATTGTTTCTCACCGTTTCTCTGCGAATCTAAAGAACCTAAATTTTATAGGGCAGAAGAATCGAGGATTTAAGTCCCTGATTTATATAACAAAGGGTTGGAATCCCTATTGTTTAATTGAGAATCGAGGGTTTGAGTCCCTGATTTATATAACAAAGGGTTGGAGTCCCTATTGTTTAATTGAAACGGGCTGTACTGTACATGGTGTCTCAGATATGATGGTCATTTAGGATAAGCTAATAATTGTTTAGGTTAAGATGATATTAAGAATGATAAGACTAACCTTATTGTATGCTTGTTAAGATAAAATTCCTTTATAAGTTGTTTATGGGATTATAGGTATATGAAGAAATGTACTGTAGGATGAGTTAAAATAACCCTTATGGATGAATGCAGTGTGGCATAGTTTCCTCAATTAACACTCAAGCACAGCAACAAAGCTGGGAAGATACAAGATTTTTCTTCCTTTTGACAATCTGAGCTCTGTCTGTCTCCCCCCTCTCAAGTTGCATGCATGTATAACCCGCTCTAGCCCCCACCTTTTTTTCTTCTCTAGTGATTTGTTACACAGGAAAGGCACAGGAATGTTGTAGACAGATAGAGAAGAAAAAGAAAAAAAAAGAGAGACAAGAATTTGAAAGTTGAAAAATTAAGAATTTTGTTTTATAGGACAAGTTACAGAGATGGTTTTCTTTTTGTTGAAATGTTATTAGCAAGTCAGCAGAGCTCTTAGGAGAGAAAGGCAGAAAATATAATTTTTCCAATCTAATTTTAAGACATGCAAACCCAAATTATTTGTGCCACATTAACCAAGTATGAGTGTATATTAAGTTGAATTAATAATATTTTCCCGTCTGGATTGAAAAGTTCAGGGAGTCTTATGTATTACAAAATTGAGTGGGAAAACAAGATTATAACAGGTATAGGTTTCTTTTTCCCTTAGAATGTTTTTATTACATTTTCAGGCATGAATATGATAAAAGGTTGATTGTATGAGTAATTCCTGTGTGTGTGCTTGTAAGAATCTGAGTGAATTCTATCCACGTGAAAGTTTTATGCGCATTGAATAATAAGAATAGCGGTTTATTGTATGTATACAAAATTACTATTCAGGGACTTGCAAATGCTTCTAGTAGAATATAATTAATTGCTCATGTTGAAATTTAATTTTTAAAAGGTGTACGTCCCCAATATAATATAAACTAATTAACACTAATTAGGCCCGGGCCATAGAGGGGTGAGGCGATCCGAGGCGCGCTGACACTGAGGCTCGCCTGCTGAAATCTGGGCGATTTCATGCCCATACAGGCGAACCAGCGGGCGCGATCAGAGCCGGGGGGAGGTGGTTGCAGGCGGGGCAGTGACGTCGCTGGGCCAATCGCCCGCGACGCACTGACGTCGACGTGACGTCGACACTGCTGTGCTGTGATTGGAGGTTTTCAGCCGACAGCGTGCTGAAAAACAGCTTGGCACTTGGCTGAAACCTCCAACGCGTCAGCACGCCTGCGGACGCTCGCGTGAGCCCCTTCTCAAGGCATCCTCATTGAGGATGAAGGGGCTCAGCGCGGAGAGTCCGCACGCCTCAGCACGGCCTGTCCGTCTATGGACTCGGCCTTAGAGGTGAATTTGGATATCTGTGGGAAAAAAAGGACAAGAAAGGACAAAATTCGCAAAAGTCATTTGACTTTTACCATCTTTTTGTAAACAGTCCGGTCACTGGAATAATAAGGATGTTTATCGTACTGGCCAGGCGATTTATTTCCTTAACCAGAATTACAATTCTTTTCTCTAAATTTCTACAGATAAAATCAGGCAGAATATATTCAAGACACAAAGCTAACTAGAAGCTCAGTATTTTTAAATTAGTGTAAAAAAATAAAAATAAAAAGTTAATTATGATATGGGAAAAAAAAGGATATCTTTATTAATTTAGTCTGCAGGATCAAACTGTTTTGTTTTCCTATTTATTGTAATAGGTGAGAAAATATGTGTCTTATTTTTGTAAAAGCTGGTTGAATGTGTGAGGAGCTGCATATTTCAAGCTGTCCCAAATTGTATTGCAGTAACCAGTAATTAACCATTTTTTTCTGTTACAAGGTTTTGTCAGGAAGCCCAGAAAGTTATTTGAGCTTGTTATATGGCTTGAAATGGAAACAGTTGTAAATTGATTAATATAGAGTTCAAATGAACAGAGGACAGTAACCTAGAATGAGCACTCTAAACACCTGGTGGGTGGGTAATGAAGTGGGTAAAACTTAAATCTTTAATATCTGTGTAAAATAATGGGGATTAAAACAGATATTAAATGATCAGATCCTATAGTATGAGCCCAATGTAATGTTCTGGATTACTGATGAACTGCATAGAATCACTTAACTACTGTAGTGTCTTGCAGTGAGAACAGTGAAGTGGATAAAGTAACCACTGGTCCAATGTAATCAGCACAAAATACTCTAGTGCTGAGGTACGTATAAATGTGCAGACCCTGAAATAGCAGTAAAGCAACGGACAAGGAAAATGGACCCTAGCCACGTCTGCCAGTATACTAGAGATTTCTATGTGGAATTATTTTTTCTGCAAAGTTGATCAAATATTTAATATTTTATCATTTTTTTAACCATCTTTTTCTCTCAAATGTGTCCAACCTTTAAATCTGTGTCTATAGGTTTTTTATGCTACAGGCTGTTCTTTCAGCAAACTAGATGTTATTTTGTGTTCTAAAAGTTTCTGTCAGAAGACTATAGCAGATTATATTTATATTCATTAGGTTTTTTTGAGATCTTTAATGTAAATTTTATACTCAAAGGTTTCAGGTTAGTTTTGCTATACATCAACCAATTCCATTAAGGTTATGCTTTAAATGCTTTTATCCTTTATGTGATATTGTTCACATGTAATAAAAGTGAACAAAGGGAGGGTGTTATTGCTGTTATTATTGCTGGCTGCCCCTGAAACCATATGGCAAGGGCTGCGATTGTCAGCTCTTGGGTCTAATATTGTACCTTACTGTGTTGCCTATAATTTTTCCCTTTTATACTGTCCCCCATAGGGCTATAAACTAGGAACTGTGTATATGGGATTAACTGTGTAAGACCAGTGGGCTAGTTAATGCATTCTCTGTGTATTCCCTTTGCCTCATAGGACTGCAGCTGTCTGTGCAAGCTGATAAGTAGATTGCCTTGTATGGGTGGCCTCTTATGAGAAATAGCTGCAGAGCAGAGTCTCCTGGCACATGAGGAAAAAGGGAGGGGATATTTTGGCCTGTCTTGCCTGCCAGCAAGGTATTCTTAGCTGGTGTCTTGGAGAAGAGAAGGTTTTAGAACCCCACATGATAGGTGCAAATGGTGGAGTGCAAGCTCTTGTGTTTACATGTTGGTTTTATGTGTTTTAAACCTACAATGCATTGTGCTTGTCCTGTGATTTAAACCCAGGTTGGTGAATTAGCATGTGAATAAGCATTCCAATGCCCCAGCTCAGATATGGATTGCCTGAAAGTGAACTGACCCTGTTATTTCCTATGTCATGTTCCATTAACCCTTGAACTGTGAAATTTCTTGTGTGTCAGTTTTAGGGGGATATTTGGATGGAAATATAATTATTTTGTTTGCAGGAGTTGGGGGGGCCAAAGTGCTGGTAGTCATTTAATTTTCCCCAGCAAGCAGGCATTCCCCAGCAAGCAGGCATATTTGACGGTGCGCAGGGTGAATTACACCAGGGCTTCCCTGTGTCCCCCAGACTCCTGGATTTTGAGCCCAAATCTCCCCAAGTTATTTCCCTAATAAGTATAAGGTCCCCCAAAGTATATTCTCTGTTTCTTGTTTTTCTGTGTGTTTCCGAGGTCCTATCCAAATAAACCACAATTTATTTTTCTGCCTGTTTTGCCTTGTGACCGATCCCTTAAATATAAAGGTGTATTTGGCCTGGCCTAATGTGACAATCAGAAATATTTTTTTCTCATGGGAAGACCAATGGTCACCCCAGGTACCTTGTTGATTTAATGTTGTATTATTATGCTCTATACAGACGATTTTAATCAGCGTCTATTGTGTGAAACTAATGCAATTGTTTGAGTGTCTCATGTCCAGGTGCAGTCCTTCCAATTAGATGAAGATAAAGGTGACGCAAAAGCGCTTTTCATCTAAAGTGGAGGCCCATTCCAGATTCTACCCCGTTAGAGTATTTTTCCTGGATCCATGTTACATAAGTGCACCCACAGTCACTTCAAAATTAAACCTCAATACAGAAGGGAAGGCCTAAAGACACAGTTCTTTTCAGTTTGTGTTTTGGGTCACAATAAAACCCGGCACTAACCAAAGAAGGAGAGAGGTTCATAAGAAAATCCGGAACTCAACATTTAAACTTTGAACTTTCTAATAACCCTTTTTTACAGGTTTTATTATTTTAATTACAATGTTTATGCTATTAGGTTTATATAAGTGGTGCTCACATGAAGGCGATAGGGTAGTAACAGGAATATTTTGTTTAATAATATTTCTTTTGTTTTATTGTCCTGTGTATAGCATATATGCACACCTTTTTGTTATATAATGGAATCCTGGTAAACAAAGCCCACATCTTATGTGCAATGTAACCCAATGTACTATCCATACCCAATAAGTTGCACCCCAGGAACACGAGAATTATATTTAACCCCTTGGAAAAGGACAATAGGTTATAAGATATAGATGAACTATATAACAATTGGTTACAAAGGGAGTAGAAATACGAATTTGCTCTAGGGAGGTTATTGACTCTGTGATAGAAGGATAGATACAGTATTATCCTGCAACTAGACCAGGTTATGTTATTTGGGAAAAGTGATTTCAGTGTTTAAAGGTAGAGATGAGGGTTGGGATTTGTTGGGACTTGGTGGTTAGATTATTTCGCTGGGAGCGAAGCTAGTGGATGTTTTTGTATGTGTGTCTGTCCTACTCATTACTCTCTCTATATATGTGTTATGAACAGCAAAACTTTGGTCCAGAAGTGCATTGTAACCCCTCCACTGATGCTATGTCTCTTTTTGGTGATGAAAATGTCAGCAGTCCCCCAGAAGAAGGGACCAAAAAAGAAATCAACTGGGCCGAATGGCCAGAAAGGAATTAAGCTATGCGCTATGGGACTATTTTATTTGTCCGGCAGGACTATGATATGGTTAATCGTTCTTTAAAAAGACTGTATCTAAAGGATAAGAGGGGGATGAGAAGATTGGATATGAGGAAGGTGGGAAGGTCACCAAAGGGCGTGTGTCAACCACAAGGAAAGGATCACAAGTCCGCCATTTTGACTATGGCAGCCAATTTGTCTGTTCAGATATTCTGAGTAAATGTAGTATATAAGATGTATGTGTTGGGCAGTCGCTCCTAGGAAATATTAACCCACACCAATCCCCACTTATGCTCAGAAATAGAATTTAAATAATGTTCACCCTACCTAAGCAAAGAATACGAAATTCAAAGGCATTAATTATTAAAAGTAGCTCAGTTAAGAGAGTTGCGAGGGGTCTAATACCTTTTTTGGAATGTATGATTTATATGCAAAAGGGTATTTTGTACTAGTCAATATAGATGCCGATTTTAACGATACCAAATATGCTATTTTAAGGCTCAGTAGCAAATAGCAACAAATTAGAGCAACAGTATTGCAAAATTGTATGGCACTAGATTATCTGTTGGCAGCACAAGGAGGGGTTTGTAAGTTAGTGGGTAAAGAATGTTGTGCTTATATTGACAACCAATCAAAAAAAGCATACACTGGCGACACACTTTATTCGAGCTCAGCTAGTCCCACGAATTCGGGTATACCCGGGTGTATTGAGGTTTGTGACTGTTTTCTGCCCGAGTGCATTGAGGTATTTTCCAGGCGGGGATTGAAGCATTTTATTCCCGCTGGCTGCAATACTGCACAGTATATATATATATACTGCATTACAATTCATGAATTTATGCCATCTGGTAGACACGCGAAGCATTGCAGCCTATTAAATCATAATCATTATCATTTAACAGATCAGCCGCCCGTCAGCCAGGCATGAACCCAGGCTGGGAAGGCAAACGCAACGGGGCTTGTCAGAGGTGAGGAGCGGCGCATTCCAGGTATCTGCCAGGTACATACTGGGTATTTGCTCGAATAAAGTGTGTCGGTGCAGTACACCATGATATAGACACTCTAACAGAAATTCAATCTAGAATGCGAGAGGAACCAAAAGGGTTCGATTGGACATTTGGTCTTGGAAATTGGCTAGCTGCATTGGGAATGAAAATTCTTTATGGAATCATGGCAATCGCAAGTTTATTACTTTGTGTGTATAAGTTAATCCAAATGACTAGATGACTAGATAAGCTCTATTTTTGCCAAAGAAAGCTGCTTCTAGCTCTACCATTATGTATATGTCTACCACAATGAGAGCGAGAAATACCAATAGTCTTGGTACTCGTCAACCACCCATATGTTCATCTCTGATTATCAAACGAGATACCTAAAAGAGATAGGTTTCTGCATTCCCATGGTCTCTTGGAGGTTTCTCCCTTGGAGTTTTTCCTCTCCTGAGTAGTATGCAGAATAATAAATGGGCCTGGTCGATTGGATTGTTCTTCCAGAACAAAAGGAGGGTATGTAAGGTTAAAAACTGTATCTGTCAGCTATGTTCTGTTCAGGAACTGAATGGGTTAAAACAGTCAAGCTTTATTTTCTCAGAAGACTAGATGGTAAAAGTATTTCAGCTTTGGACCAGCTGTCCCAGGATATCTATTACATAAGAAATAAGAAACAAGACCACTAGTCTTGTTTCTGACCCCATTAGTAGTTATTGACCTTTTATCCCTGTTCCGGCCAATTTAGGCCAGATGGAATATGTAATTTTAGATGTATGATCTATAGATGGGAACTCCGTTTGTAACAGATGCATAGAATTGACACACGATGTTTTGTCCTTGTCTTGGGTATAAAAGAACTGCCTTGACGACATATTAAACAGAGGAAAGAACTCAACCACCTTGTGTGCATTGAATCTTTGCTTCTCCGAGCTCGACCATCATATCTGAGACAAAAGAATATAGCAGCTGCGTGATGAATCTCCCCGGGTCGAGTAGAAGAAGTTACCTGCTCTAAGGTCTGGTCAGGTAGACTGGACCTAACACCCACTTTTGTGATATCCAGTATTATCATTACCTTTTATTGTGTGAGGATATCTCTGATTAATCTTATATCTATACATACTCTTTCAATAGGGGTATATATCATTCATCCCTATTCTGAAGCCAGGGTCACGTGTGGAGTGTGAATAGCTCCAGTTAGCTTTAACTCAGCCCCCTTTCCAAAGCACACCAAGTCCTGCTACGTTTTCTTCACTTTATCAGAAAAGGAGTCAATATATACAAGTTCTTGTGAATGGTGTGTAGTGTAGCTTTATAATTAGGGGCAGGTAAAAAGGATTAGGCCTTGCTGGGTGGAGTAACATAGAAGGGTACTCACTCTGCCAGTGTCAGGAAGTAAAAGAAAGTATTTACTGCTTGTGACACAGGAATAGGGTAAGGCTAAACTTACTGTCAGCAGGGACAGGGGGGAATGGAAAAGCCCATTAACTAGGAGGACTGGAGATGTTGCCAGGGCAACCACGGGTGTGACAGACTGGAGGGAAAAAGGCAACATAATGTATCCATTCCATCTGCACTAAGAGTGAAGCTGCAGGGAAACTTAAATCCAAATACAGCTAGCAGGCAGAGCGGCAGAAGAGGGGATTTGTAAACAAAGGGGGCAGAAATGGATATGAAATCCTGTTCCAGGACAATCACGTCTCCCCCTTTTTTTTCAATATGTGCTTATTTCTGCTAGTTCAAGGAAGCTCCTCGTGAATATTGAAGAAAATTATTATTATTTTTATTACATTTAGGATTAAATAAGCGTTTGAAATTAAATTATCTTTTGAAATTATATGTTGTGATTGAGGACACCCACCAATGGGATTCATGATTTTTATCATGAATATGGTCGAGTTTACCTTAGCGTGGATGCCCTCTGTTTTTAATTTTAACTTTTGTATTTACTTTTCCTGTGCAGTATCTTCATTGGGTAGATGTATATGTTGTTAAAAGTCTAGCTGGACAATTATACTGTAGGATCTTTATGGGTCCACCTAGCTCTTTATATATATATCAGATCGGAATCAGCTGACATAGCATACAGTAACATTGAATAGTATAACTTTAATCAAAGCAAAAAAGACAAACAATAAAAAAAAACTATTATACAATATGAATTATTAAAAATTGTGTATAAAAATTAAAAACATATACAACTTCTACATATAAAGAGCTAGGCGGACCCATAAAGATCCTACAGTATATATACCATCCGTGTCACTGTAGGAAAGAGGGTTATAATACATCTGGAATTATACACTTGGAATAACATGCATTGCAATATGTTTGTTTATTTTGCTTTTATTCATTATATTTCATTATTGCTTGCTTTATAATATCATAAGCAGATGGTTTGTTATGTTTTTCCATATATTTGATATATTTGATATATTCCTTATGTTTCCACTAGGTATGTAGAAGTTGTATATGTTTTTAATTTTTATACACAATTTTTAATAATTCATATTGTATAATAGTTTTTTTTTATTGTTTGTCTTTTTTGCTTTGATTAAAGTTATACTATTCAATGTTACTGTATGCTATGTCAGCTGATTCCGTTGCCCAATAGGAGTGGAGTCTCACTAATGTGACTCAGTTCTGGGACGCTTAGTGATGACATCACTACAGGCGGTTTTGGCGCCAAATTTTACTATTAAATTGTATGCCTGTATCTGTTTCCCCACACCTTGAAAAAGTCCTATTGGACGAAACGCGTTGGTGCTTTTCCTACCTGATTGCCAAGCTGATTTAACAATAAATAAAAAAGTTTACCTCATTGGGACTTGCCCTATCTAATTTTTGCACTTTGCATGTGGAGGCTGTGCTCCTTCTTCTCCCACACGTCTTGATCTCCATTCCTGAGGACTGCACGCTTGAGAGTCTATCCTATCTGGATCACAAAGTCAGGTAAAGGGCATCAGCACTTCAATTATTACCTTTCTAGTTGTGAGGATTCACCATCCTGGTGGTAACAGACCGTCTCCTCCCAACAAACCTTCCGTGACGGATACCCAGGATGAGCGGTTTCGTGGTCCCAGTACGCACGCACAGACCTTGCGCACGCTGATCGCCCGCCCATGGATTTGGATCCCGCCCCATCTCTGTCACATGGCGTGTACGTTCGGCCAGCCTCCCAGCTGACGCGCGAGTCAAGCTCCGCCCCCGCTCTGGGGAAAGTCAGGACCGCCTTTGGAATGTTGCACGTTCTCGGCTCCGTCCCCTGACTTCCATGACATGTGCGGTTCGGCGCGCGGCTGGTCCCGCCCCGTCATCCCACGAACCGGCGTGAGAGTGACCCTTGCTCTAAAATCCGCCCCTGGCCTCCGTGACGTGCGCAGGACAGCGCGCGAGCAGTTCCACCCTCATCCCCAATTAGGATGCATAATAGGGCACACCTGTATGCACCAGCAGCCAATCGGTCCTTACCTCCTAGTTCCGCCCTGGCTGGCTATTGGAGGCTCCTCCTATTTATACCCTCAGTCTGCTACCATTCCTTGCTGAGCATAGTCATTGTGACGCCGTGCCTTGCCACATCCTTGTTCCTGAATCCTTGCCTTGCCTTTTATGCTGATTAACCTCTTGTTGCCTGAACCCTGCTAGCACCTTGGACTCCGCTTCTCTCCAATCCTGATCTGGCTTGTACGATCTGTCTCCAGTTCTGACCTTGGCTAAGTACTCCAACGATCCGACATTTTCTTACCCTGAACCTGGCTACATACCCCGACTATCCGACACTCTCCAATCCTGAACCTGGCTACGAACTATGACGATCGGAAACTCTCTGCTCCTGAACTTGGCAAGTACCTTAACCATTCTCCAATCTATAACCCTGACCTGGCTTGAATGACTACTCTACATCCTAGGCGCGTCCACGTGGCTGTGGGTCAGTATTATCCAATCCCCTACCTCAGCACCGCGGTCGCGCTTCGTTTGTGGTGAGCTAAGCGTTACACTAGTGTTGAATTATTCATGTATCAAACCTTATCGGTTGGTGATGTTTCACTAAGGGACTGTTCTATGTGGTAGCCATGTGGGCACCACTAGGTCCCCATATCTCCATAGGGTAACCTAGGTCCCCATATCTCCATAGGATGACTGTCTCTGTAATTATACAGCTATTCTGGACATTGAATTTACTCTAAATATATTCATGAATATTTGAGCTTATTTTTGTGAAGCGCTGTAACAGGGGACTTATCCCTGTTCACAAATGTGCCTCTAATCCAGCAGTGTGGGGGTTAACTGCTGGTAGCAAATTAACTAACACCACCTGCCTGATTAGAGGCTGTAGAAAAGGCCTGCCTTTGAGACAGGAAGTGACTCCTTAGCTCTGAATGAGAGCTGACCTTTGGAGAGAACACACATCTCTGGAGCTGACCGGTCTTGAGCTCTGCCCAGCATAGCTGATTGCAAGACAACAAATAAGACTTCTAAACCTGGATGCTGATTTTCTGTGTATGCACGGGTGCGGTTCCAGGAGAGCAGAGAAGCTTATTCTACAGCAGCTAACAGATTAGACTTTCATTCTAAAGAGACTTCTTATATCTGCTTATGTCATGCTATGTGTTTGGGGCTGGGAGACCTGCTTAACTAGGAGTTGTGAATTGCATGGTATTTCACTAGAAATACTCCCAAGGGAATTAAGCTTAGTTTCCCCCCCCCCCCTATGGGAAAGCAGTACTTAAAGGCCAGCGGGCCAATCCCCAGCGGGGGGTGTGAAGGTACTGCTCCAATGAGTGAATGCAAGTCTAGGTTGCATGATAGGCTGCACAGCTGCAGTAGATACCAGAGGGAGTGTGTATAGCTTTGGTGAGTGAATCCAGGCTGCAGCAAACATCAGGAGAGCTGTTCCAGAACTGCACCGGTCTGCAAGGTAAGGCAACCAGTAAACCGCGGAGCGGATTCCTGACAGAGAGCTACGACCTCTACAAGCAAAATATTCCCATTTGTAGGACTACCACAATTGGGGGTTCTAGCAAATACAGTGGCAACAGCTGCAATAGCGTCTCCTGAGGTCAGGAAGAAAATTACACCTGATAGCCTAAAAATGGAGGACAAGATGCAGCGTTCCTGTAATGAACCCTACCCCACGGAAGAGTGGCCCTTCCAGTCCAATAAAGAGGAAGACATCTCTTACGGGGAACCCGAATCGAGTCACACCCACAAAACACCCCAAGAATGGTGGGGGTGCCTGAACTCGGCACGAACAGAAAAGACCGCTCCCTTTGATGACGAATATGATCAGCAGGAGACAGAGCGGGAGCAGTGGATCACCGAATATTTCTGTCAGCTAAAGCAGCTGCAAGACAAGCCTGGCGTATATAATGAAGCTGCTAAAACTTCAAATGAAGATGGAGACCCCAGTATCCCTGAAGGGACGGTGTCATCCATATCAAAAAGGAAGAAAAAGAAAAAGAAAAGCGGTTCTTCACTTACCGTGGAAGTAACAGACACGTCCGCAGATCCTGTGGAGAAAAAGGGGGACCGAGTTGCTCTGCAGCCCAGAAAAAATGGAGAATTCGTCCCACTGTTAACCGAATATCCAGAGGGCCCAAGGCAGAAGTCGTGTACCCCAAAGAAGTGTCTGTCCGGTGCCAACAGTGAGGAACCCTTAACCAACCATCCCAGGGAAGTGGAGCCGGAACCAGTGAGTGACGATCCCTTGACCAGCCCTGAAGACGCCCTGAAAATTGCCAGGCATGACTGTGATCTGCTCTGTGAAGAATTGGAAAGGAAAAAAAATAATAATGCTGAGCTACAGAAGACTGTGCTCGCAATTTACTCTGCGGCCAAGACCGAATTGGAGGATCTCAAGACTGAGCTAGATACTGCAAAGGCTACTATTTCCGCCATGGATGTAAAGCAGAGCCAATCTGACAAAATGGTGGCTACGCTAAAGCGGAAGTATGAGGAGGCACTGAAGCAGATGACAGTCTTCCAGCAAGAGGTTCACACTCTGCGCATAGAGTTGAATGCCTCACAACAGGAGGTCAACAGTGTCCGGATAGAAGTGGACGTATCTCAGAAAGAGGTTCAGACACTCCGCAGAGCACTGGATGCCTCACAACAGGAGACCAACAGCTGCCGCACAGACCTGGAAGTTTGCAGAAAGGAACTACACAATCTCACTGAGGAGCTGGACATTGCTAAAGAAACTATTGGTAATCTTGATACAGATCTCAAAGTCTCTCAGAAGGAACTTCAGACCCTCAACCTAGAGAAGGAAGTCTCACGCCAGGAGATGGTCATTCTCAAAACAGATGTGTGTAAATGGAAGGAGGACTGCAAAGAAGCCCTGAAGAATACAGAGACTGAAAAAGGAGAAAATTCAAGATTAAAAAAGAGAAAACTTAAAACTGAAAGAAGAAAATTTACAGTTATCAGAAGAAGTCAAGGAAAAGTTTGACGCAGAGCACCGACTGCAGAACCAACTGCAAGGTCTGCGTACACACCTCCAGTATGCTGAGGAGAAGCAGCAAACGCTACAGGAAGAAAAACTGCAGGCTGCTAAAGAGGTACAAGCGCTGCAGGAACGTCTGAATACCCAGTACGTCCCCACAGAGCAGTATGAGGAGCTAAAGGCCACGCTGCATGTCTTCAGAGCATCGTTGGAAGCGGAGCTTCGATACCAGGTAACTCTGTATGAGAGGGAGCATGAGAAGTCTCAGAAACTGGAGCAAGAGCTGGAGAGACAGAGAGACTGTTCCATTTCCTTGAGTCAGTACACCAAGGAGAAAACAGACGCAGCGGCAACCTTGACGACAAAAATTACAGAGCTCCAGAATATGAAGGAGACTCTGATACAGATTCCTCCAATACGGAAAAAGGTATTGGCTCTGCCCAAGCACCAGTATCGCACAGTAACTAATGCCCGCAAGGACAAGGGTACAGTGAGAGTTGGGGACTCCACGCAACTTCAAAACAAAATTACGAAGTTTGAGCCACCAAAGAAAGCACTAGCCAAACCTACAGCTGCCCAACAGGCAACAAACAGAGGTAGGAGTGCAGAATCAAAGCCAGAAGAATCCTTAGCTGAAGAAGCTGAACTGGCGACTCCGTGGTGTGGAGAAGCGGCAGAAAGACCACTTCAAGAGCAGATAACTCTAAGGGCTAGTCCTAACTGCTCTACAACTGTTGCCATACACTTTGTCTATAAAAAGAGGAGTGCCCGACGCAACAGAATTCTCAAGACCGCGCACGTGATAAAAAGACTTTATGTGGAAAAAGTCCTCCTCGAGCGACTGAGGAGTGCTGATCTCAAGCATCTTCAGGAGGAGACAAAAATAAACTGGAGAAAGGGCTCCAATCCCAGCGGGACAGAGGGTTCTCTTCCTCCATCCACTCTCATTCAAGTCACAGAGATATCTAGAATGAGAGTGGAAGGATGGGCTTTGGCCGTGGTAAGCCCGAGCTTCCCACAAACAGGGGAGGTATGTAATAGGGAACTTATCCCTGTTCAGTAATGTGCCTTTAATCCAGCAGTGTGGTGGTTAACCTCTGGTAGTTAATTACTAAACACCACCTGCCTGATTAGATGGCTTAGAAAGCCTGTCTTTTGAAACAGGAAGTGAGAACTCTCCTTTGCTCATGTGTAAGCGGACCTTTGGAGACAGAGCAGTGTTTTTGAGTCTCACAGGAGGACTAAAAGAACACCCATCTTCGGAGCTGACCGGTCTTGAGCTCTGCACAGCAGAGTTGATTTTCAAGACACAGGGAAAACTACTACACCTGAAGCTGAACCAGGAAGTTAGATTTTCCCTCAAAACAGATAATTTTATTCTTAAGAGACTGCTTATATCTGCTTATTTCATGTTATATGGTTTGGGGCTGCGAGAACTGCTTGACTAAGGGAGATGTGAATTATTGCAGTGTTTCACTAGAAATACTCCCAAGTGAATGGAAGCTTTGTTCCCCCCCTTGTTTGGATGTTTTCCTGATAAAAAGGAAAAGGCACAATAAAGCCTTATTATAATTTCACATTATAAAGCCTCCTAATTGCGTACCTCTGTGAACGTCCGTCCACAGCTACATACTGTATACTGTAACTAACAGCGCTATACAAAAACATGCTATTATTATTATTATTATTATTATAATATCAAGGTGATGCTCTGTGCAAATCAAATTCGAGAAGGGATTTTCCAAAACCTTGCCGTAAACAAAGTCTCAAAGCTCCCGTCTCAAAGAGTATTACACGCAGGCGCAGTGAGGCTTTGTACTGTAGCTCGGCTATGGACGGATTAAGAACACAATGGCAAGATTCAGAAAATGAATGACTCTGTGGAGAGGGGGGGGGGGGGTTGGGTGACTCATGCACAGTAAGCAGCTAAGTAGCTAAATAGCTCCCATCTGAAAAATGATTACACGCAGGTGCAGTGAGGTTTTGAAGCTCGGCTATGGACGGATTAAGAAAACAATGGCAAGATTAAAAAAATTAAAGACAGCCACATGAAGTTCAAAGCTAAAGACATACTCTAATTTCAAAAGGCAGTTCATCATAATAATACACCCCCAAATACAGTACGTAAAAAGCACACAAATCAACCATGTGCAGTCAAACGCACAGGGTCACAGACAAAAGCTACAGCACAGATTGAATATCGTAATACAGTAAAATGGTTTTTGCAGGCTTGTGGAGAAAAAAAAAAAAAAAATAACAATAAATTTTTTTTTTTCACAAGCAGTGGTGGGCGAAGTTACAGGCGCATGCGCAGTAAATTCCTGCTGTCAAGCAGGAATGTGATTGAAACCAGACACACGTTCAAAAGAATGGTGTGGGAGAGATGCACTGCATTGCACAGAAGATAAGAAGTTGAAATACCCTGCAGTGCAGTTAATTATCCTGAGCGAGGGGAGAGCGCTGTATATTCCGAAATGTGACACTGTTACAGTACTGTACACGCCTATGCGTTTCAACAATTTTCAAATGAGACATACCGTACAGGAGCACAGCACTGCAAATGCATGTATACTTTAAATATGTAAATTTACAATTACTGCGCGCGCACACACGGACTGTATACTGACCTAGGTTGAACCACGAAGGTATTAGACCTCCAAGACAACAGCTCGCAAACGCCCCCCTGAGTTTTTACATGGCATTGCAGTATTGCAAACAGCGAGAATAAAATGCTAATATCACGAGCACGAAAATAACGCAGTTCATTCCGTGCGAAAACGACAAAAAAATGCACATAACCGGGATAATCTGAAAATCGCAGATCTAGCCGATTTAGACTCAAGTCGGCCGCCACCGAAGGTCACAGGGGCCTTTTGACGTTCAGGTAACTTCATGAGGCTTTGCGTGTTTTATAGGGGGAGATAGCATTTGTCGCTCCCACATTTCCTTCCTTACTCTGAGATCATTGCAGTGCACAAATGAATGATGTGCTGATACTATCTCTCTCTTTACATCTCTCATCCATAAAAGGGTGCTAAACTTTAGCACGCCTTAGCTCCCATTCTGGGAGAAAAGGTGTGCTAAAGTTTAGCAACATTTTGTGTATCTGGGCTTCTGTCTTTCTATCTGGGGCAGATTCATGGCTGAGCAGGCCCCACACAAATACTTACAACAACTACAGTATATATAAATACGCAACACAAAATTATATTTAACTTAGTGAGGTGTGTAAAATTCGGGGGATCTCCCTCAAGCTCCAGATCTGGCTTTAACTTGATTGGATGGGGTGCTTTCCCCCTCATTGGGGGTAAAAAATACCAGCTCTCGCTAAATATATATATATTGTTCTTGCAAATAAAAGCACAGCTGAAGTAGCACTTTCATTATATATGTTACATCAGCTTGGTTATATTAAGATATTAGAAACATGTATAAATACAATTCCATTTATTTTTTTTAGGAAAAATGGTGGATTTTCAAAAAATGACAGCTTGTCTAGTTATTACTGCCCCTGGTTGTTAGCTGGGATTGCAGTGCAGAATATCACAACATATCCCACCATGCGCCCAGGACAATTAGACGTGACCATTCACCCGTGGCTGTTTCACCACCAGGACATTTGCCCTTAACCCCTTACCCTAAAAAACATAACCTTAACCCCTTGCCCTAAAAACCCTAACCCCTAATCGTCACACTAAAAAGCGTAAACGGTAACCCCTACATTAGGGGTGAAACGGCCATGGCCAACTGAATGGCCGTGATGAAACAGTCCTAATTGTCCCTTTCGATCCCACTATGACACACCAGAGGGGAGAATCTAGCCAGTTACATAAGTATGATTGCTGAGCAGCGTTCCCCTGCCTTTGAAGGGGCTGAAATGATAATGTAGTGATCTTTGCATTAACCCTGCTCAATTACTGTAAGTAAACTCATCTAGTTGTTTCTGTATTCCTCGTAGACCCGTAGCGGGGGCTATTTATTAAAGTCTTCTGCTTTCAAAGATAGTGTATAAAACAGTACCATGTTCCTTAAAGTAAAGGAATTCAAATGAAAGCACTGTTTTTCTTGGATAAATGTGCATTTTTTTTGCCACTGGTTTTTGACGGAGTTTTGCAGCCAGGAGACTTTAGTAAATGATCTCCAAGGTCTCACCTCTTCTTTCTAAGGGAATCCCTGCTTATTCTTACAGGCCCCATCTAAACTGTGTTGGGCATTTTTAGTGCAGAGAAAGTCCGTCGGATGTCTGTTGCCTGGCAGAGGCCAATCTTTAATTCCAGTCTGATAATACCACTGCCATCATTTGAGAAAGAGAGCTGATAAACAACGAGGTTGAGACAAACAGGGGAGAATGAGACTATATAACCAAATGATCAGGAGAAGATCACAAAAGGAAACCACATTGAACTTGCACTCAGCCTACATTAGTAGTGATACACATTGGTAAGTATATCTAGGAGGGGTAAAATCCAAAAATAATAAAATTTTATTAATAAACTCTTCTAAGTATATAAAGTGAAAATATATAAAAGGATAAAATATCTCAAGATGAGATAATGAAAGTTTTGTATACACCAGGCGTATGGTAAGTATATGGTAAATACTCTGTAGAAAGACCATAAGCCAAATAGCCTTAGCACAAGTAACCTTTGGGTTGTAGAGCTGAATGTGCAAAGGAAAACATCCACATGAAGATCACACAAGAGATCCCGGGAGTGGAAATAGCAACCCTAGAGATTCCCTGATACAATAACAATCCTTAAAAAGTCAGCATCCCGTGTTTAGAGATTTCTTGTGTGTGTAGCAATTGTAATAGGCCAGTCTTTTCTATGATGTGCTGCACTTTAACTGCTGAGAGCGTTCTGACACAAGTTTCAGGGACCTCGTGAACCAACATTTTTTTTTGTTTTTGTTTGCCTTCCTCTGTATAACTATACAGTAAGTACAAATATTGGATGAAGTATCTGTCGTCTAAATTTAGCATAGGTTGAACTTGATAGACGTATGTCTTTTTTCAACCTCATCTACTATGTACTGTAACATCAAAATGATCAAGGACCCCCAGTGGTTCAGGAGGGAACGTTTGAGAAACCGCTGTTCATCCACATTGGATTCTATTAAAATAAATAGGGTTGAACAGGATGCTTCTGCACAGCATGACGCTGCCTTATATGCTAAAGCTGTACTACTTTTTCTAGGCATTCATCAGAGATTACAGCGATCACTTGAAAACAAGTACATCAAGGTTATGTTATTATTTAAAGTCACAGGTTTAAAAATTAGGATGTTGCCAGGTAAACGAACTTACCCGAATCGAGTTAGAGCTCAGCCCTGCTCCGGTGACACCACGGTTCCCCAGATATTTGTAGTTTTTTCAGGCAGTTTTGACAGGAAAAAAAAAATACAAAAAACTACAAACACGGGCACTGGGTCATCCAAATAAAGCCGCCTTGTCATCACAACAATGCTGCTCCTTTTCTATTGGCTGCCGGGCGTTCCCTCACCCAGCTGACCTTTCGTGTCCATTGGGCCCATATTTTTCCCCGGACATTGCAAATGTAACCCTCCCTGCCCAGCTCCCTAGGGAGCTTACATCAAGGTAGTTGCCTGTTTGACATCAGTAATGATTTACATTGTCTCAGGGTGCAGTCGGTGGCCGGTTAGGTGCCAAGAGTTTTTATAGAACAAATTCATAGTTACATTTTAGATTGACATGGTTATACTTTATTTCATCCACACTGCTATCATTCTTGACACATCTCTTCCCTAAGTGCCCACTGTTAACCCTCATGGGAGGTGCATTTACTTGTTACTGTTCTGAGTTCATCTTGTGCAGGAGGAGGGGCCACCAACCGCCAAACAACTGATACCAGTTGAAAATAAAATGAATGAACACACAATTCCTTTAACCCCAGTACCCACCACCACCCCAACACCCTTCCCCCCCCCCCCCAGAAACCCCCCCCCCCCCTCTCTCTCTCTCTCTCCTCGCTCTCTCATCTCCTCTTCTCTCTCTCTCTCCCTCTCTCTCTCTCTTCTCTATCTCCTCTCTCTCTCTCTCTCATCAAACGAGGGCAGGGGGCGAAGGGGAGAGGAAAAATTGAGTGACAACAAATCCTGGCTTTGGAAAGAAGACACATTGAATGAAATAACAGGAGACAACAAAAGAATAGGAACCTGGGTAGGCAGTGGATGTGGTTGTTGTGAGAAAGGCAACAATTGTAATTGATTTAGACGAGTGAACATAAAAGTATGGGGGAGAAAAAAGGACAACATGCTCCCCCCCCCCCCCCCAAGCCCAGACAGGACAGGGCACGGCAAGGAAAAGATCCCGTCGCATAGGGCGTCAGGGCTGGTTGCCTCTTTATCACTTAGCAAACAATGCTTCTACTGCAGTCTGGGATTCTGGGTAATGACATTGTGTGTCACTCTTTACTTCTTGTCCATTTTAAGTAAAGAGTGATACACTGTGTTCATTTGCATGTCATTACCCAGAGTCCCTGGCTGCACTGGTTGATAATGGGGAAAGACAGGGTTGCAGACCTGTCTGAGACATGCAAATGTACATTGTATATATATTTGTATTTATTATATTATTTACAAAAGGTTGTTTTATAGCTGGCTATGTGGGATTAAGAGGCTAACAACTAGCACAAACCCTTCTTGCTGCTTCTGTTAAGTACTAGAAAGATTGCCATATTTAATCATGAAAAAAGAAAGCTGGCAGTACGAAGATATAGAGACATCACCCATTGTGGCCGTTTTAGGGTGTCCTCAAAGAAAATATTTTTATATTTATATTTCCATGAAATAGAAAACTTCTGTTGAACTTCACATTTAATGTACGGAATGTCTGTCAAAGAAAACAAAGTAGAAAATTAGTTAAAAATCCCCAAAATCGCTCTTTTGTATTATGCCATTCACCCTTCCTAGAAACCTTTACAGTAAAGTAGTCGGACAGGCTTTTGACATTTTTTCTGCCTTTGTTGTTTTGTGATGTTACAGTAGATTAACAAGATGTGTTATAGACATAACTTAAGACGCCAAGGAAAATCAAAGTGGGTTATGTAGTTAAAGGAGTTTATGTATCAAAGCAATAGTGGTACAATTCAGGGGCAATCAATTCTGTGTTCCACGTGTATCACAGGAGAAAACCTCATTCACAGCAAACATTTTTATGCTTCCAAACATCTGGATCAATGTTGTGCTCCAGAATTGCACCATGGGGAGCAATGCGTCAAAGTCTCCCCGCTGAAAATCTGGAGCAAAACATCTGCACCATACAGTATTTATCATGGCAAAAAAATATATACATGTGGTGAAGTATTTTTGATTTTGTTCTGCCAGTTTTTGCATTAAGAAGCCTGTACTACATAGCCCCCCATACTGTAAATCCCAATGATGTTTCAAAATATTCATACTGTAGGTGTCGAGTTTTGCACACTGTTTTCCCCAATTATCTATTTTAATTCTTGGTGTCATTAAACGCTGCCATTGATTCATGTTTGTCCTACGAGGGACTGCTCCTTTAAACCACTGGCTAAAACAATGCATCTTATTTTACTTACATGGTTGCATAGTTAAATAGTTACATACCGTATTTCTTCGATTGTAAGACGCAGGTTTTTTCCCTTTTTCACGTGGCTGAAATAGGTCTGCGTCTAACAATCAATGAATGTACTGGGGAAAAAACCCCCCCAAAAAAACAGCCAGGGGGCGCTGCTGGAGATGCCTGTCGGTTTTCTGTGTGCAGCAAAAATGTCTGCAATCACGGGCCCCCCTCCTCCCCTCCGTGCAGAGAGATCACTCCTCCCCCCCCCAACTCCCCCATGAGGTGCAGAGTTCAGTGGAGATGCTGGGGACAGGGCTCTGTCTTCACAGCAGCCGGACACAGCAGCCCCCCTCCCCTCCCTGGCAAATCTCTGTGAGCTGCACGTGCAGAAGGAGGTGTGTTTGTCTGTGTGTATCTGTGTATCTGTGTGTGTGTGTGTATCTGTGTGTGTGTGTATCTGTGTGTGTGTGTGGGTGGGGGGGTGGGGGGGAACTGTGTGTGTGTGTGTGTGGGTGTAGCTCTGTGTGTTTGTGTATCTCTGTGTGTTTGTGTATCTCTGTGTGTGTGTGTGGGTGTATCTCTGTGTGTTTGTGTATCTCTGTGTGTGTGTGCGTGTGTGTCTGTCTGTCTGTGTGTCCTTCCATTCTCTCCCTCTCCCTTTCCCTCCTATCTCTCTCCCCCTCTTCCCCCCTATCCCTCTCCCCCTTCCCCCTATCCCTCTCCCCCCCTTCTCCCCTCCCTGCCCCCCCCCCCTTCCCTCATCCCCCTATCCCCTCCTCCCCCCCTTCCCCCCATCTCGTCTCGCACCTTCCCCCTATCCCTCTCACCCCATCTCTTCTCCCCCCCCTTCCCCCCTACCCTTCCCCCATCCCATCCCTCCCCCATCGTCTTCATCACCTCCCTCCTTTCCCCTATCCCCCTCTTCCCCCCTCCTCTCTCTCCCCCCCTTCCCCCCTATCCCTCTCCCCCATCTCTCTCCCCCATCTCTCTCCCCCCCTTCACCCTATCCCTCTCACTCTCCCCTCAGAAAAAAAATTCTGCACATTTAATATAGTTTTTTTCTCCCCCAAATTTTTTTTATTAAATCAAGGGTGCGTCTTAGAATCGAGGAAATAGGGTAGTAGACGAGGTTGAAAAAAGACATATGTCCATCAAGTTCAACCTATGCTAAAGCTAGACGACCGATACGTATCCTACTTAGTAGTAGTAGGACTTTTTCTCTTTATGTACCTGAACCAGAGCTGATCCGATCTCAGGGGACCCCCCTGATGCCTAAGATATTTGTAGCATTTTGTGCCTGTGTTTGACAAGAAAAAAGTATTAATATGACAGCGGAGTCAGCTCATGAAAGTCACAACGTCATATCCCGATGATGCTGCAGCTTTCTATCGGCCGCCAGAGTAAGGCTACGCCTATAGTGACGGTGACGTCACGCTACGGTCGCTGGAAAAATCAAATTGAGATGACTTCCAGCAATCGCGACCAAGCCGTCGCTCTGTCTCTCCGCACTTACTATAAGCGCACGTGACGGCGGCAATGCATTTGTTTTGACGCGACGTTACGTCGCTGTTGCCGTCACCGGCACTATAAGCGCAGCCTAAGTCTGACTCTGCCTACCATATTGTGTAAACCAGGCAAGTATTTTTGTTCGGTGGAGAAACTCCCAGTATTCTGGGAAACGGGTGGGGGTGGGGGAGTGGGGAGGATAGGGACATCTCGGCCCCCCCTCACAAATAAAAATAATGAGCAGTGCAGGCTCCTGCTTTTAACACCTTTGTATCTATGAATAATACTGATGAGGACTGCACTCACCCTGAGTTAAATCCAATAATAGTTGCAGATATCCACTCATGTAGTCATGACTGAAGGGTGCACTGAAATAAGATAAACATTATCTTAACTGTGAATGATAGAAGCCTTTTCCGTTAAAGTGTGAACATGCCGTTTTCCTCGCGAAAATGGTCAAGCCGTCAATAGCTTTGCCGGAACCAGAACTGAAGTCATGACTGAAGTGGAGGGATAGGGGTGTTGAACGGCTGACCATTTGTGTATGGGGGAAGTCGGCTGAACATTTGGGTGGCAAGTGTGATGGGTGGGGGGTGACTTGTTAAGCGGAAATATGGGGCCTTTCTGTGGAGCGTGAAATCCGCAACCACACCAAGATACCTTGGGGGTCCTCTGACTGCACAACTGGGGCGAAAAATAAAACTGCACTAGATTTAGTAAGGAATAACACTAAAACCAATGGAAATGTCTTGTTTTTAAAATGTGGTGCAGTGCTTTGCACCCGTTTCATCCTGGTTTTGCACCCGGCAGACTTTAATTAATGATGCCTGTAAGATGGAGGTGCAGACGTACACACAAGGAGACAGTTTTGGGGAAATTAAAACATGGCTTTATTGAGCCTGTCCCTTTAAACAATGCAGAGCATACAAAAAAATAAACACCTATCCCTGCGTAAGAGCTAACTCACTTCCCAGTCCCTCTCTACAAGACTGGGAGGAAAAGACTCTTACTGGTCACCCTAAAGTTACAAAAGGTACCTCAAAGCAGATGGCCCTTCAGGTCAGTCTCTGGTTCCGGCTGGGTGTTTGTTGAAGGCCAGCCTTTTGGTCAGTTCATGGGTCTGTTCCCCTGTGTCTTGCAATCAGCACACAGTAATCCGGTGTGCTCAAGAATCTCCTGGTTTGTTCATAGGAGGAGACTTTTAAACCAGTCTGATTAACCAGGTGAAGACTGGTGGAAGTACCTGGTAAGCAGACAGTTTCTGCGGGTACGCTTATGCATACTGACCCGGCCATATCTCCCCTTAAAAACATAGTAGCAGTTTACCGATAGGATGTCTTTATTAAGCATATTCCCGGCCTGGATTACCAAGTGTGAAAAGTGTTTTTTTTTTTTAAACTTCAAATTTTTTATTGGAAAATACAGATACAACCAATGTACCACAGCCCATTATTACATTTCCATATTTGTCAAACATATAAAGAAACGCCTAGAAGACGAACAGACTTAACGGTTTACAGACAGGACCAGACGAACATGACAAGGGGACAGGGTGAGAGGGTAGGGGTGGGGGAGGGGAGGTGAGGGGGGAGATAGTGGGTAGTCGGGCTCCGGAGTAGGGATGCAGATACCGTAACTCCTTTTCAGTATTGTCGGCCCTTGCTGAGAGATTGAGTCGGGACAGGTCCTTCCGAGGATTCCTCCTGATCATTGTTTTTTTTCCCAATTCTATGGCATCCGAAGGGTCTGCTAGCTGTGCGTCTCTAAGTCGTGTTGTCTTGTCTGCCCATAAAGGAGAACGCACCTAGTTTAATTAATGCAGAATTGAGGCGGCATCCACTCCTGGGATGTCTACCTGGGTCAACCATGGGTCCCAGACTTTTAGAAAATTTGTGCCGGTGTCATTAACTAAACTCGTTAATTGTTCCATCCGGCAGACATACCAAATTCTATTTTTGATCTTAGGGATAATTGGTACCTCCTGCTGTTTCCATAATGCTGCGATCTCACACCTCGTGGCAGTGGCAAAATGCGCGATCAATTTATGCGACGCATTTGACAGACCCTCGATCCGTCTGCCCAGCAGGAACAGCCACGGGTCGAGGGGGATCTCCAAATCGAGAATCCGCTGAATCCAATCTCTGATTTGTTCCCAAATAGGGGCCAACTTCGTGCAAGACCACAGCATATGTCGGAGATCTGCTGCCTCCCCACACTGTTTAGGGCAGAGAGGAGAGTAGCCCTTTACAAATTTCGCTAAGCGCGTCGGAGTGTAGTACCACCTCATTAGGACTTTATATGTGTTCTCCTTTAATGTGGTGCAGATTGAGCTTTTTGCCGCCGCCTGAATAATTCTGTCCCAGTCATCGTCCTCTAAAGTCTCTCCTAGGTCAAATTCCCACTGTCTCATGTAACTCAGTCTATTGTCATTGGGCGACTTCTGGCAGATCACTTCTCTGTACATTCTAGACGTGAGTCCCCTCGTGTCCGTATCTCTAGAACACAGCTGCTCAAAATTTGTTCGTGCCGGTCTTACTGGCGTTTTGTTGTAGAAATCTCTGAGCTGGAGGTACCTAAAAAATTCGCTGTTTGGGATATTCTTAGAGGATTTAATTTGCTCAAATGATTGTATGGTCCTTTTGCCCTCCAGATCTTTTAGGCGGGAGAATCCCTTCTGAGTCCAGATTAAGAAATTTTTGCTATTCAGGCCCGGAGCGAAATCGGGGTTGCCCAATATTGGCGTCATTACTGACGCTTTGGTTGTCAGGTTACATTTAAGCTTCGTGGCCTCCCAGACTTTCAACGAATTGACCATGGTCTGTAGCGGGATGTGCATCTTGCGTACCCCTTCTTTGGGTAGCCAGATTAAATTTCGGATTTCAATTGGTGCACAACATATCTTTTCCAACTCAACCCATCTCCGTAGGCTTGGGTCTGTGTGCCATTGGAAAATCTGCCCTAATTGGGCTGCTTTGTAGTATGCCTGCAAGCAAGGCACCGCTAACCCTCCACGAAGCGTGGGACGTTTTAAGATCCCTTTAGTAATTCGTGGGTTTTTCCCATTCCAAATAAATTTCATAATTTTTGACTGGAGGGAGAGGATGTCCGCCTGTACCAATGGGATAGGGAGACTCTGGAAGAGATATAGCATCTTCGGGAGGAGATTCATTTTCAC
The DNA here is from genome assembly GCA_036426205.1 of Ascaphus truei. Classification (NCBI taxonomy): domain Eukaryota; kingdom Metazoa; phylum Chordata; class Amphibia; order Anura; family Ascaphidae; genus Ascaphus; species Ascaphus truei. Next base: position 158,980,795 of record CM071567.1, on the reverse strand, counting down.
GCTATGTATCCTCCCAATCCAAGAGATGTTCCCCTTCATCCAGGTTCGGAGATCCTCTCCCAGTGTCTTTATGATCTTGGGGAAATTTGCTTAATACAAAGTTTTATAATCCCGTGTGAGATACATACCTAAATATTTGTTCGCAGAGGGTTGCCATTTAAACTGAAAATTGAGGTCAATCAGTTTTTCTACTTCTTTTGGTAAATTAATATTGAGGGCTTCCGATTTAGACTGATTGATCTTGAATCCCGAGATTTGGTTAAATTTGCCCAATATGTCGAATATATTTGGGAGAGATGTGAGAGGTTTGGTTATTGTGAGAATGACATCGTCCGCATAAAGCGCGGCTTTGTGCATTTGGTCTCCCACTGGGATACCAGAGATATCTGGGTTAAGTCTAATGTGTGCCGCCAGAGGCTCTATACATAAGGCGAACAGTAACGGTGACAGCGGACATCCTTGACGTGTTCCGTTTTTGATTTCAAACTGTTCTGAGGGGAAGCCTTGATATCTCACTCTTGCTGTTGGATTTTTATACAACGCCAGGATGGCCTGCAGGAGGCGTCCCTCAAAGCCAAATGCTCTCAATGTTTCCGAAAGGTAGGGCCAGTCTATTCTATCGAAGGCTTTCTCAGCGTCCAGACTTAACACTGTGGATTGTATTTTTTCTTTTTGAGCCAGATCAATCAAGTCTATAATTCTCCTGGTGTTATCTGCTGCTTGTCTACCTCCGATAAACCCTACTTGATCCGTGTGTATCAACCCGGGAAGGACGCTACCCACCCTGTTGGCTATAAGTTTCGAGTATATTTTAAGGTCCGAGTTAATCAGTGAAATGGGCCGGTAGCTCTTGCAGTCTGCCGGGTCCTTACCGGGTTTATGGATCACCGATATTGAGGCTTGGAGCATTTGTGCTGGGAATGAGGCCCCTGCTAAGATTTCATTGAATAGCTTTAACATATGGGGGGCTAGTTTTTTTAAATATTTCTTGTAGTATAAATTCGAAAAGCCATCTGGCCCTGGGGCTTTAGCCGGTTTTAGTGCTTTGATAACCCCAGAGAGTTCCTCCATCGTGAAGTCCGACTGGAGTGCCTCCCTTTCACATCTCTTCAAAATGGGTAAATGTGCCTCTTTTAAGAAGGTCCGTAGATCCTCCTTTGTTTTTGGATTATGGGGTACCTTATCTCCGTTGTATAATATTTCATAATATTTTTTAAATTCCCCTGCTATGTTCGCAGGGATGGAGGTAAGGTCCCCATTTTGCTTTCGAATTGCGTGAATGTGATATTTTGGAAGCTTGTTTTTTAGCTTGTTGGCAAGTAGTGTGTCAGGCTTGTTAGCTTTTTCGTAAAATTTCCGTTTAGACCAGGTCAATTCCTTCTCAGCCTGGGCGGAGAGGAGGAGGTTAAGACTAGTTTTAGTAGCTAGAATTTGGGTCAACGTGTGGGCGTTCTTATTTTTTTTGTGGAGAGAGGAAAGTTCCGCCAGCTGTTCCTCTAACTTCAAAACTTTCCCCTCCCGTTCTCTTTTTCGTTTTGCGGCCAGATTCATAATGATCCCCCTGAGGGTAGCCTTATGGGCCTCCCACAGAGTGGAGTGTGTTGTCACACTCCCCTCATTCTCCTCAAAATATTGTGAGATTTTTTCCCCAATTTCCCTCTGTAGGGCTGGGATTTTCAGTAGGATTTCGTTTAATTTCCAGTTCGCTCTAGGTCTGTCTAGTGGGATTACTGTGCACCGCAGCTCTATAGATGCATGGTCTGACCATGAAATATCATGGATCTCTGTGTGAGAGACCCCGGGGACCATTCTGTTGGATACAAGGAAGTAATCTATCCTGCTGTATGAGTCATGTGGGTGTGAGTAGAAGGTGTATTCTCTCAATCTCTGATGTTGTTCCCTCCAGATGTCGAGTAGTTGGCAGTCACGTAGTCCTTTTTTAATTGTTAGTATGTCGGGTCTGTGTATGATGTTAGTGGATGAGCATCTGTCAAGGTCCTCCCATAGTGCCCTATTTAAGTCTCCACCAACAATGATGTTACCTCTGGCCACTTTGTTGAGCTTCTCGAAGAAGGTAGAGAAAAAACCTGGGGCTGTCTCATTAGGGGCATATATTGTTGCTAAAGTAATTGGGAACCCTTGGATTGTACCTCTGACTATGAGAAATCTACCTTCGTTATCTTTGAAAGTTTTATCAGGTACGAATGAAATTCCTCTGTGGATTAGAATGGCCACCCCTTTTTTTTTTACTCTCGCGGATGACAAAAAGTATGTCGGGTAGTCCCTATCTAGAAATTTGGGGAAGTTGGCTTGAGAGAAGTGCGTTTCTTGTAGAAACAGAATTTCTGCCCCTTTACGCTTATAATCTCGGAAGGCTATTCTGCGCTTAGCTGGGCTGTTCAGTCCCTTAGTGTTGTGTGATAGTAACCTAAGTTCCTTACTCATTTAGGAATATGAGATGACTTTGCTGCCGCTGTCTGGCTTCGAGTGACGCCTCCGGGCCAGCATCTCGACCTCCTCTTTTCCTCGAACTGCAATACCTCACTTCACCATCTGTAGGAATACACACGGGGGGGCGCACAAGAGGGGACACCTGGGGGGACACAACAAACACTAAACAAGACAGATAACAGAAGAATTCTCGTCGTGTCGGCGACGTCGCCTCCTTGACGAGATCACTGCCTGTGGAAAACTGGACTCCTCTCCGACCGTCCGGAGGAGACGTGGGATGAAGATCACCCATCCCTCTCGACCAGGCCCACAGGACTTCACCAGGGCTCAGGAGATCTACCTCCCTCAAACCTGGTGCGAGGCCCATGCGAAGACTTGGAGCAGGACTCTCACACCCTCTCCTGCCTCGCTCTTCCTGAACTTGAATTAATAAACCTAACGACTAATATGCAAAACCTGAGTCTGTCCCGGCTTTTTTTTCCCCCTCTTTGTAGAGTATCAATACGCCCTTGTGTCCCCTTGCTCCTTACCGCCCTTCTCCTTTTCCGCTCAGTCTGTCATCTGTAACCTACTAACCCGTTTCTTCCTCTTTTACCCATTAACCTACCGCTTCCTACTTCACATCCTCCTTCCCTCTACTTCCAGTCACCACTCCCACTATCTAGTTTACACCATTCTAAGGCTTTCTGGTTCTCTCCCTTCTCCTGCTTTATTCTTCTTTCATTCTAGCTCTCTATTTGCTCTCTTCCTTATTCTCTCCTCTATCCCTTCCCTTCTACTTGCTGTCTCCCCTTCACTTTTTAGACTCCTGTCTACATCCTTACTCTACCTTATAAATTTGTCTCCTTCTATATCTCCACTTCTACCTGTTCCCTCTCAACTACTTGCTTTTTATCCTTTTTTCCTACCTCTCTTGCTAACACTGCCTTTCCCCTGACTCTTTTAGTGCTTCTGCCGTGCCTTCGCTAAGCTGCATTTCCCCCCGTATCCTATCTGTGCCTTTTAAAGTTCCGGATTCAAAAAACCCGCGTCTGGCTGTTTGGGTGGCTATTTTGCGCCTGCGCGTGTCGCCCGGCGCCCTCTGGAAGCCTTGATGGGGCTATCGCTGCCTTTAATTGTTCCGGCGATGTCATCCGGCCGCGCCGGTGGGATTTAGCCTCCTGCCACCTCCAAGATGGCGTCGCTCCTTCCGGGGCTCAGCTGTGACATGTATCCGGGGGCGGCCATTTTGGAAGACGTCTCTCACCAGGTCGGAGGTGCGTGCGCTTGGTCCGGCTTCCCGCTCACCGCTCCCTTCCTGCTTCTGCGGCTCACCGTGGATTCCCGCCTTCTACTGCTGCCTCGCCATCTTGTTTCAGGGCACGCCATCATCTGGAAGGTAGGCCTCAGATTTTCTCCACAGGGACTCCGTTTTATTACAGGTTGTTTAATCCCCGGATCCTTGAAGCGGGGATGACGGGGTTCTTCCCTCTTTCATTCATTCGGGGGCGAGTCTCTTTATTTGGTGACTGCTTCCCCGCGGCCGGGGACCAGACCTCAGGTAACTTTAGTAACGAAACTTTTTAACCCTTGAACATTGAACTCTTTTATTTTTAGTGTTCGACTGAGCTCTTTAGGTTGGTGTTGCGCCCCTTTGCTCCCTGGGGGATCTCGCCCGCTGTTCCCAGATAGGATCTGGTAGGGCGATATTTGGGTTTTCCGCTGCCGGGGCTTCACCTAGGCCCAGCTTATGGAGGAACTCCGGCCCTTCTTCCAGTCCCCGAATGGTGGTAGTTTTGCCGCCTCGTGTTACCTGCAGGCCAAAGGGGAAGGTCCAACGGTACCTTACCCCTTTATCTCTCAGGGTCTTGGTGATGGGTAGCAGGGCCCTTCGGCGAGCTAGAGTCTCTGGGGATAAATCCTGATAAATGGACATACGTACACCCTCATACTCCACTATTGGCAGGGGTCTTGTTTTGTGGAGTACCGCTTCTTTTGAGCGGTAGTAGTGCATTCTGAGCACAATGTCCCGTGGTTGCTCATGCATTAGAGGCTTGGATCGCAGGGCTCTATGGCACCTGTCCAGGATTAAGAATTCTTTTGGGGTGTCAGGGAGCAGAGATTCCAACCATTTCAGGGCAAAATCTTCACTGTCTAGGACTGTTTCGGGGACCCCCCTGATTCGGAGGTTATTCCGCCTGTCCCTATTTTCTGCGTCCTCTTGGCGGTCCCTCAGCTCATTTAATTGTTCTTGAAGGCTGTTATATTTGCGATCCTGCCTTTTTATGGCTTTAATTGATTGATCCACTTTATTTTCGAGGACACTTGTCCTTTCCCCCAGCCCAGTAACCTCTTTCTTTATGTTCTTCAGCTCTGTTTGCAGCAACGTTTTTAGGTTATCATAGAGTTTATCCAGGTCACTCTGTCTTAACGGGCGCAATACCGGGTTGTCTCTCTCCTCACCCTCCCCGTCCGGCTCCGTCTCTGAGCCCGCGTTCGAATGTGGCGCCATTTCTCCCCCTGCAGCGCGCGATCCGGCTCGGTCGAAATATTCCGGTAGCCCCTTTTTCTTGGGTATTTTAGGTGTTTTCCTTGACATTGCGGGATAGTGCGGGGCTTTATTAGTAAAATGCTCCGTTGTAGGAATGGTTTTGTCAGGTTTTTGCAGTCAATGTATTTTAGCGAGGCACGGAGCACTTATCTCACGCAGCCATGCTCCTTGCCGTCGCGCATGCGCCTCCGTGAAAAGTGTTTTAACTGTAAAGGTATTGATGTCTACCAGTCAGCCTGAGCATCTACATAGGTGCATAGACATCGGAGTTCAAAGGAGGGAGGACTTCCAGAGGTGACAAAGCTGTTTGGTAAGTGGGAATGTATCTGCCAGACCTGGTGGAGCCTGCTCGGCGGGTGGCAATGGGTTAGCTGGGGGAATATGCAGCTCGTAGGCGCATTTCCCATTGGCCAATTCGTGTTTCCCGCTCACCCGGCTTTTCGAGCCAGCTTGGCACGCCTCGTCCTCTGACGACCGCCAAGAGACGAGCCCCTGTTTCTATTGGCTGGTGGAAGGGAATTCTCACGCTCTGATTGGTCGCTCCTCCTACTTCCATGCTGAAGGTAGAACAGCGGAGGGTATTTAAGGATTTGGCCGAGGCAGAGAACCAGACCATCCCGTGGCTGGAGTCGGTGAAGCAAGGGCGGGCTTTTCAAAGTTGCTGTTACGAATAGCAGAACAGCTGGCTTAATTTATGAGACTAGGAAAGCCTGCCCAGCAGAGACTAAATCAGACACGAAGTCCAAGTTCTGAGAATAGAACGTAGCAGTCGCAGCTAAGGTTTTTAGCCGAAAAGAGGACCAGGAAGCCGGGGAGGATTTCTCAGTCAGGGTAAGGCTTCAGAAGCAGGCGCCCTGCACCTATTTGAGGCTCATTTTCACCCCCAGACCCCTAGTAAGTATGTATTCTGTCTGTATTTTGTATTCCACAGTGTGTACACGGGTTTACCCGAATAAACCTCATTTTATTCCACTATTGTTTTGTTTTGTTTTGTATTGAATGATCGTTGTTAAAATGTGTTAAAAGTCCTGGTCTCCCGTGACACTGGTTAATTGTTTTTAGCTGCAATCAACCAGCTCCCTGCTGGATTCCTCAGCCAACTGAGGCTTTCTATTGCAGCCTCACTGAGACAGGGTTGCTTCCCTGTTACAATCTCCCTTTGTGTTTTCACTTCACCGTTAATTCCCATTTAGATTGTTAGCACTGTAGGGGCGCTGGTGGTTGCAGAGGCCCTGTGCTCTTCCCCCGGCATTTAATTAAATGCCGGGGGATCGCGTGATGCCCCTGCAACACTCCACTTACCGGGATTTAGCCGGCTGTGACACGTCACCATGGCAATGCGGTTTCAAATGACGATGCGGGGCCATGTGACGTGACTTCACACGCATCAAATGATGCTGCGGGTCACGTGATGTGACGTCACATGACCCCGCAGCGTCATTTGACATGGATAAAAGGTGGGGGGGGGGGCATGAGAGCCGGGGAAGGGAAGAGGGGGGGAGGCAGGGGGGAACAGCTACAAAAGTTTACGCTTCCCTACCTTAGAGCACACACCTTATCTATTGTTCTAGCATGTGTTAACATTGCACTATTTTCGCATGTTATATTGTTTTGATGTTTTACTTCCTTTGTGTCGCGCTGTGGAATGTGTTGGCCTCTTCTAAATAACTTACAATAATAAAGAAGTATTATAGTGTCATAAATGTAAATTAGGACAGGTACTGAGGAAAACTCTGTAGACATTGCTGAAACAGAAAATCACTTATTCCAATTTTCATTTCAATGAATAAGATATACGACAGGGTAGAACAGACAAACTTTATGGTAAGAGATTTGTATCTTTATAACACATTTATATTGCTGAGTGAAAGCCGTGGGCTGTTGCATTATAGTGATAGTAATAGAACAAAAATGAATACAGAAGAGTAGAAATCAAGGAATTCTCATAAAGGGCTTAGTCAAAATTTAGGTGGTTCTGAAAAAAAAAAGGTATCAGTTCAATATTATTTATTATTACTGTATATAAGCACCCCTGTGGGGTTACCATATCAATTTAAGGGGCTAACAGGGACTCTAGGAGTTAACTGAGTAATGCCCCATCTGACAGTATGTTGCGAAGTAACAAGGCAGGGGCCTGGTTGTGTCATGTTTCTAAAACATGCTAAATTTGACACCTGGTCTAGGGTGACTCAGCAGGGATTAAGCTCTGCCCCTTTTCTGCCTGGAGACAGGGAGTTAGAGATAAGCTATAAACAGGAGGGGAGAAGAACTCCACCCTCAGATCCCTGGAGGAGGGAAGTAGATGGGTCTCACAATGTATATAACCCTGTAAATAGTTAGGAAAGGGTAGGTGGCCCTGTTCTTATTTTCTCAGATAGGGAAGTACCCTTATAATCTAGTTCCCTAGAAGTATGTGGAACAGAAGTACAGGCTCTCAGCGGGGAGGCCTGTGTCCCCTAGGGGTTACCTCAACTGGTAGCTTTGGGACTCTTAGAAGAATAACAACTTGTGGCCCTGGACACCCTCCCCTTAAGAGCATCCCAGTGGAGTATAGTGTAGGCCCCACTAATGAGGGACCACCTCTGCTATCCCAGCACTAAAGCGTTACCAGAAGGATGGTCAGAGGAAGATATGGAACCAAATGCCTCTCTGACCAATGATATAAAAGGGTAGCCCAAGCAGGAACCTAGCAGGTACCAGGAGAGTATGCGCTACGATGAATGAGTTGAATGAATGAATGAGCTGTTTTGTATACCTAATCAACTACTTTCAATGTTCTAAGACTGTGCCTCTCCAGGAATTCTTTAGTGCATGTGGAGCAGTTGTAATTCCAATAACATGCAAATAAACTCAATCTTGTTCATAGCCACAAAGTTCCTGGTGCCCGTCCTTTCTCCATCCAGCTGCACAGACCAAGAACCCTGATGAGGTAATACACTGAGCAAGCCAAATATATAGACTATCCGCTATAAACTGCCTAGGAGCCACCAACCCCCACCCCCTCACCCCACTTTGGGTAAGGAGTGGCTAAGTGAGTTAAGACACTGACTCTGATAACAACAACGCTGAGGTTGAAGCAGGGGAACCCGGTGTCTGCTCCTTGTGACCTTGGGCAAGTCACTTTTTCTCCCTGTGCCTCAAGCACCAAAAACATAGACTCTAAGCTCACCTAGGCAGGGACTGTGTCTGAAACATTCCTATGTGTTGCATACCATGCACTATACTGTAATTGTGAAGCACTTTGGATCCCATAGGGAGAAAAGCACTAGATGAAATAAAGTTATTATTATTACTATTGCAGTTATGGGGTTAATAGCCTTAATGGGTTAACTGTGTGGGCTCACTCGGGTTACTCCACTTCCCATCATCTGATATAGGATGACTATGCAGAAGGAATGCCACTCCCTTGTGTGTTTTGGGCCCCGTGATCCACTATAGGGACTATAGAGGGTATATATAGTTCCATCCAATGTTCTAGCAACAGGTTCACTCATGGGAGCTTCATCAGGGTTAGTGACTCAGTCCAACAAGGGGTCATCCTAAGTATCATCACAAAATGGGCACATCATGACGCAATTGAAAATCAATACACGCTATAAAACAATAGAAAAAGCCTGTTGTGAACAAACCAATAGCCACTCGGTTGTATCTACAGTAAGTCAGTGGTTCCCAACCTTTTTTTGGTTAGGAACCCCATGTGAAATTCTGAGGAACTCCAACCCTCTCTAATAGCGTGTGTAACGCCTGTTCGTGTCTGGTCTGACCCACCCAATCTCACATTGGTCCCCGTGGTCTATCCAGCCCGTTACATGCTCGTGTCTGTGGTGCACCTGTAGGCAACAGGACTCCTGAGTCTCCCGCTTGATGGTATTGGGGGATGTCAAGCAAGACAGGTATCTGAGGTAGTGTGTGCGAGTCTTACTTACATCCAGGGCAGCGCCTCCACCTCATCAGGATCTCTGCGTTCACAGGAAGATGGCTCTGATGAGGAACTCCTCTGTGGTGCTTTCCTCTGTGGAGTAACTTCACACTCACACATGGGGGTTGTTGTGAACCAGGGCATCTTTATTGGCATGATGTAAGGCAAGCTGCCCCTCACAGCTAGCAGCTCAGCCGCTCATCTCTTTGCTGCACTCCATTAGGAAGGTCCCTTCTCCTCTAATAGAGTTGCTCTCCACCTCTCCCTCAAAGAGATTCACCAGCTTGTCTCTGTCTGCTGCTGTGTTGCACAGACTCTCAGCTCTTTCTGTCTGCTGTACTGACTCACAGCTAGCATGAGACCACTGCAACACTGTTGCAGACCTCCAGGTGCCTCTCACTTAACAGAATCAGAACAACAACAGGAAATGACCTACTAACTTTAGGCAGTGCTGTGTCTTATATCACCCCCCAGAGGACAAACACGCTCTGTGTCACTTAAGGTGGACATAAAGCATGTTGTCACTTCCTTTGGGACATATGACACCTCACCAGGGTTTGAGGGCAAACCTCCATGATTGTTGCTGGCAATCCTGCATACTTACCAGGTTTACTGCCAGCATGAGAAAGAGATATGTACACCAATTTTGCACATGGCTACACGTGTCTGAGATAAGATGCATTGTAACTTCTGTATTTGGTACAATTTTAAAATTACCTGAAAATTACAGGAAAACCGTTAGGGATGCCCGGGGAACCAAGGGTTCCTAGGAACCCTGGTTGAAAAACACTGATCTAAGTCATGAAAAAGAGAACAGAGAAGTTTGTGTTCCAACTCTAATGAAAATGTTCAATGCAAAAGGTCAGTTATATTGGTCTTCCAAATGTATGCAAATAAAAATGATGTGGTCCTTATTGCCATAGAATACTATTCACTACATGTTTTTTATTGTTTTTGTCATGGTTAGTCTGTCTGTCCTCGTTCAGCTGTTTGTTTAAATAAAGTTTATACTTTTATACTCATTATTGTGTGCCCCAGCTTGGAGTTTCGGTAGGTTTACTACAGTATGTATGTACTATTTTTTTATTGGTAGTAGTCCTCTCTCAGCCCCTTTGTATTCACTCAATGCAAAAGGCCAGTCATATTGGTCTTCCAAATGTATGCAAATAAAAATGATATATAAAAGCTAAAAAAAAACAATTATATATACTGTCACGGCCTCTTTTATTTTCCAACATCTCCGATTTGTTTGGGTATTATATTCGAATGCCACGCACTTCACCGCGTTCATGCCGCATTCATGCCGAGACAGCGCTAATACAATGCTAATACAATGCACGCATCCGCGGCTTTAAATACTGGAACGTCCTGCATCAAACACTGCATCTGCCCGCGGTTTTCAGAGTTGCGCTGAAACGGCGCAGGAGGCTAAAGGCGGCCGCCACTGTATATAAAAGAATAAGGCAGCTGGCACTCAACTGGCGTTAATACGGTATGGTGCATGTTCTATAGACATAAATACAAAATACAAAACCACAAACATAACCGCATCAAAACCAATATACTGTAAATATGATCAAAAACCACAAATATACCAAAATGCTGGTAAGTGGCGGTGCTATGGGAACATAGATATAAGAACACAAAAAAGACAAAGAAATCCCAAAACAAGCACTCTGATCATGTGAAATAATTAAATCAAAAAGTTTATTAATCGTGGACTAGATAAACAAATGAAACATGATAAAATAATGTAACATACATATAAAAACAATAACAAACGGGGAAAACACAGTCAAAAGCTCATATCCCAGTCATACTTTGTGCACAAAACCTCTAACTAGGGGAAAACCTAGGTGTAAAAAGGTGAGGGGATGAGGATCCTAACATTCACAGTGCAAATCAAAACATCCCACATAGAATCATGACCGGCCGTCACCACAAAGAGCCACTGGGAGGATTGAATGTTATAACAATCGAATAGCTGGAACCAAATGTGTACCAACTAAGAAGACTTGAGTGAGGGCATACCCAACATGTGAGTGTCCTAAACTCAAATAAACACACAAGAGACAAAACATGGATGGTAAATAGCAAACTTAGAGCAGTCTATCCGCACATAGGGTATAGTATACAAATAAAATGCATATACCCCCCTAATGGTGAGTGCAAGAAAGCTAATGCCCAAAGATAAATAAGCCAATCCAACAGGGATATGAGAAGCAATCAGTCACCTCACACACATACACAGATAACCCCATATGTGCTAGAAAATACTGCACATAAGAGATGGTAAACGTGGGGAAAGCGAGGTAGATGAAATGCAGCTGAGGTGAGGGAATCCTACTCCCAATGATGTAATAAAATATCTGAAAGCAGGACAGTTAATAACGAAAGGCAGGCATGGTGGAGAAATAATCAAGATGTAAAGTCAGAGTTCATATCACCATATTAACTCCTGCGCCTCTGCTCAAATCATCCGGGTTCCTTCCACGATATTACATATGCATACTGGTCGCCATTAACATCCTCAGGAAGCTGTGTATAAACTGTGTGAGAGACATACGGCCAGAATCAGCCGCAAGACCGTATCCCCGTCTGGCACCACCAGAGAACCGGACAGGACCCCAAGCTGTCAGAAGAGCTGTACCGGAGCACCAGCAGTAGCGATGCCACAACTCGGCAGGCATGGATCTGTAATCATACAAGTGGGGAATAAAAGTGAACAGCAAGTTGGGGAAATAAAAACACATTCCAAAAACGTTGCAGGTAACTGGTTAACTAGCAAAAATGATTAACAAAATAGACGAACAGGAAAGATCCTCCTTGAATGCACTCAGATATGCAAAGTCAAACACCATCCAATGCCGCCGACACAATTAGGATATGTAGCCCTTTTTGTGAACCGGCCGACCCACCCAATCTCACATTGGTAAGCGCGGAGGGGGGCCAGAAAGCAAAAATATACCTCGGGGCTACATTCTCCCCCTCGCAGAATCCCAACGCCCTCGCTTGGGTAGCAACCATACATGTTGTTATATAATGGAAAATGCATTGTAAACAGTACATTATACACAAGCAATTTCCCATTTGTACCCAACATCATCCCCGCATGGATACCCGAGGCCAGCTGAGTTTCAGATTGGAGTGCCCCTAATAGATTGGGTGAGGGTATCCCACCTTGACTCCTGTGAGTCTTTTGGAGCTCAAGACCTGTCCCTTCTGTCAAAACACCGCCTCCCCCTCGCGAAAAAAATAGTAAGGAGTCCTGGGTATCGACCCTTGCCGGATCCTCCGGTCTCGTCTCACGAGAGACAGGGAGGTTCAGTCTCTTGCCTCGATCCACCACATGGCGAACATAGCGCTCCATCGCGCACCTGGGAGAGGCCACAACTACCAGAGCGGTCTCAACAGAGTCTTTGTCCGCTCCAACAATCCCTTTAACGGTGACTTCGTCCGCGGACGGCACCACTTCTTCGGGTAGGCCCGTTTGGAGACTCCTCTCACAGGAGTATGTGTCGCTCCGGTCCGCTACACCGGATACCTTCATGAGGTCGAGTTCATTCCACGATCTGCAGAGATCTTCTGGGGGAGACACCTCCACCAGGACGCGATGACGGGGTGAGCCCATCGCCCGGGTGACCCTACCTCTGGAGTCACCAGGCTCCATGATCACCGGGGAGCTCACACCCGACACCCCTGGGGCAGTCAACTTACCCCCGTCGTTGTCGCCAGGTACTGATCCCAAGCCTGGGACCGCTGGTACCTCGTTGATAGGCCGGACTGGCAGTTGCAGGGCACACGGGCCCACATCATGGTCTGGATCAGTGGAGGTGGTTGCCTCGGTCACCTCACTGGAGTGGTCCGCCGGCAGGCGCATCACCACGCTCGGTTGGTCGCTACAATCATCACACATGGGCAGGGGTACAAACACCTTACCCTGGCCTTCCGGGATCTGTGGTTCTGGTCTCGGTGGTTCCTGCTCGGGAACCGGGTCTGGAACCGACATCTGGAGCTCCGCCTTCAGCGGCTCTGGCTCAGCGTCTGGAAAGTTCATTTGGGCACACGGGCCCTCCACCACCTCCATCGCTGAAGTGGACAAATTAGTAACGGCTTCACCCACCTTGGTAGCACCATCGGGCGCCTCTTTCTCCGTAGGTTCCGCCATCAGAGGTTCCTGCTCTTCCTTCTCAGGGAAAGAACAATCCAGTTCTGCTACAGTGTCCTCCCCCACTGGCAGCTCGGTAGGCTGCGGCAGTTTGGGTTGCAGGAACTGCGCCGCACAGTCAGGGCACTCGGGCCCTCGGGTCAGTTCACCCACAGGACACTCACATTCATGCAGACGGCCGTGCAGGCATTCTTCCCCGTCTACCACGGTCATCGTGAGGGCGACGGCTAACTCAGGGGACCCGTCCGCCCAGCCACCAGTCGCTTTCCAGTCTCTTAATGCACACGGGCACACCGCCATTGACAAGTCTAAATGGGGGGCCCGTACGATTCTATACAGCCAAGGGTGCTTTTCTCTGCATCCCTTGCTTTCCTTAGGGGGAACAGAATTGGCTGATTTCTGCTCACGACACTCCCTCCCCCTGGTGGACTCTAGAGGAAAAACAGCACAGTCTTTTGGGGAATGTTGCAAACTCTGTTCTGAGTCACTCACAGTGTGGGGGCGGGGCTCTGGCTTTCCCGCCAGTCCTGGGAGAAGGGTTGCAACATTTTCCTGTGCATGCTGGCAGTCAGCCGCACACGTGCCATTTGGATTTGGCGGGAGCCGCCATTTTAGGTGGGGCTCACGGTCAATGTCTATAGGGCTCTCGGTGCAGGTAGAAACTGCCAAGTCAGGGTAGATAAAGGGGCACCCATCAGTCGGACCCCCGGGCAAATTTAAGAACTTAGGGCCATCTTCCTCGCTTAGGGCCTGGCCTACATATATCAGGACAGTACTCCATTGCACGGTGTCATCATACCTTCGCCCTCTGACCCACGTACCCGACAGTCCAGGGAGCTTCCGAACCTGCGCCTGGACATCTAACAAGGGCACGCCAGCCGGGACTGCCCCCACGGCAACCACGCGGTTAGGATTCACGTTTACTTTCAAGGCCCAAGCGTAGACCTCCTGCTTTGAGAGCACCCACATGGTGGAACAAAAATAGGACAATTTAGAATAACATGTACAGGGCACCCCAGGTCTGATATCTCAGCAGCGCCTCCAAATGTAGCCCTTTTTGTGAACCGGCCGACCCACCCAATCTCACATTGGCCCCTCGTGGTCTAACCGGTCCCTTTCCCTGCAACACACCTGCTCTAAGGGACTACTGGTACTGCATAACCTGTGTGGCTCCAGGAGATCTGAGCCTCCGCTAGCTGGGAGCCTGGGGAAACCCTTACCCTTACTTGGTGCAGCGCCTCCACTTACCCAGGATCCCCCGTTAGGAAAGATAGCCCTGAATAAGAAATACAATAACACTTATAGATAAACAATACTAACTCTTTACTTAACACACATATAACACATTACATAACATAACCATATCATAACCAGATGCTCTACCCGCATCACATCAACCCAATGTCTGGTGTACCCCACCCAGTGTCCTGTGATCACCCCACACCCAATGTCTCGTAACTCCTACGGAGGTCGTGGGTGACTGCGCAGTCACTATATTAAGCTAGGGCCCAGTTGGTGCACTTTATAATAATGAAGATACCTTCCGAGCACTCCGATGCTCGGGACCGCAACACACTTTCTTCTAAAAGGGTCAGACGTCCGTCTGATCCTTTTCCAGGTACTCTGCCGTTGGACCCCAACGAGGGTCCCACCGCTCAACGGGAACTGCAACCGGACCACGGCAACACCAACCGCGTGGGAACAGCAACCGCCGCTATCCCTATCACTAACCACTGCTAGAGCGACAGCAACCCTAACCTAGGGCCTGTCCCTGAGGAACCGCAACACTGGGATGGCTTGAGGGAAACTCCTAGGGCCTGTGGACATAACCTGCCCCCCTTCCCCCAGCTACCCAGTCCTAACTGTAACTAACAACTAGCTATTAACCAGCTACTCCCAAAGCACCTGCAGCTGACACACCGCACACACTGTCAGCCTGCAGGGATCCACACTTCACACACACTGCACGCACTGTGCCCAGCACATACAGCGACACTACTCACAGGCAGCTGCAATCACACACAGCCCCTGGATCCCGCAGCAAACACACTGCTAGCACACTGTGCCTCTTTGACAGTGCCCACAGCTCTCTCCGCTGCGACACTGCCAAACCAGCACCTTCCACACTCAAGGGTCACCTCCCTAGCTAAGGCGTCCCTCTTCAGTTACCCCCTGCCCTTCCCGGGAATTGGGGCCTGCCTGGGGATCTAGGGAGAACCCTTACCTGATGCAGGAGCCACGCGCTCCCTGCACCCTTCCTACTCCTTCCTCCTCCTCTGCCTGACTGACAGTTGCAAAGCCCGGGAAATGTATCTCTTTTCCCGGGCTGAGCTTCCTTCAGCCCTATTGGCCACTAGGGAGCACCTGACCTCTGCCTCCCTAAGCCTCCTGGGAATTGTAGTTCCCAGGGGCTGCCTAATGCATTGGGGCCGCGTGCGCGCTTCCCTCGCGCATGCGCGAACCCCTAATGGCCGCCTAACTCTCTTTCCTACCTTCCCTACTCTCGCGCGACCTCTCCCTAGCCCTGGAGTCCTATCGCGCGCTGGCCGCCTCCTGCGCATGCGCGAGCTAACGCGCAATGGCGGCGCCCTCCTCTCAAGCCCCCGAGCCGGTGGCAACGCGATCGCGGCCTTAGCGACGGCCCGATCGCGTCCCCGGCAACCGGCCTGCGCCTCGCAACGCTCTGCTCCCTGCACTGGCCCCCACCCTCGCGAAGGGCCGCCGGGTCCGTCGCAGCCTCCGGCGGCACCCGCGACCACCCGGTAAGCGCGGAGGGGGGCCAGAAAGCAAAAATATACCTCGGGGCTACATAAGCGCGGAGGGGGGCCAGAAAGCAAAAATATACCTCGGGGCTACAGATATAACAATATATACAGTATATATCTGGCGACATTACACTATGCTATATGTACTATGGTTCAGTCCTTCTGTATTTGCTTTATATCACTAGCAAAGCATTGGCAAATTCCACTTAGCGTTATTCTGTGACCTTTGCATTTTATGACCGTTACTTTTCTGAGGCTATAACTGGATACGGTCTCAGAACCGTGCCTCAGGGCATCAGTTGAGCACATTTTGTGCCTGCCCTATGCAAAGTCAAACACCATCAAGCCACGCAGCAATTAGCTATGTATGTGGTTTTAGACATTTTTTATGTTGTGTGTATTATCTTCCACATTATATGTTGATTTCACACCCGTCAGGAGCAGACATACACCTATATATATTTGTGGTCTATGTGTATCCATGTAGGTATTTATTTTGACCTACCAACTGCCTATTAACACAACTCTCAGATCCAGCATCAGCATACCATTTATTCAGGTGTGCTGATTTTTTGACAATAGATTATCTGCTTATAGAACAGAATTTCTAGTCTGAAGT
This sequence comes from Ascaphus truei, assembly GCA_036426205.1. Taxonomy (NCBI): domain Eukaryota; kingdom Metazoa; phylum Chordata; class Amphibia; order Anura; family Ascaphidae; genus Ascaphus; species Ascaphus truei. The sequence goes on along the minus strand of CM071567.1, from coordinate 158,964,343 downwards.
TACACTGTGATTACTACTGGCAGCCCTCTAGCCCACATATCGGCGGTGTAGTGTCATACCCATTATCTCCGTGTATTATTTGGGAAAATTGTTTCTGGTTTGTCAATAGGGAACTGGTCGTGGATACTTTCTGCCATTTCCCTCTATACAAGATGTTTTACTATATGTGTGATTAAAAGGTTTTTTAATATATTCAACCATATCACGTTGACTTACCTTTCTGAGTGCATTCAAGGAGGTCTTTCCTGTTCGTCTATTTTGTTAAATAATATATCCTCTATTGCACCAGTCTGTGAGTTACCTCATTCACATTACTTATTTTACTAGCTGATGCGGGAGCCTCCATTCCCCTTTTCCCTCACAACTTAGCAAAAATGATTGCATGATTACTTGTATGATTACAATGCTGTCAACTTCTTTAAAAAATGTTTTAGTATACACCAAATTGTTTTCAACATATAAAACCAAATCTAAAAAGTTGATTTCACATCTATTGGACTTAAAAGGTACAGTATGTGCTAAAAGTAAGGAGTTACTGAATGTTATCACATACCTTAATAGTAAAGGTTTGAATTTTACTTTTAAGTCTAATAAATGTGAAATGAACTTTTGACATTTGATTTTACATGTTGAGAACAATTTGGTGTATACAAAAATATTTTTTATAGAAGTTGACAGCAAAAACTAGGTTATAAAGATAGATGCCACCCCTATAACTTAACCTCAAATATACCTTATTGTCAGTTCAGACGAATTAAACGAAGTTCTACCAAAAATGATCTGTATGAAGAACAATCACTGGTTCTTTAAAATACCTTTTTAGAAAGACAATATAGCTGTTCGGAAGAAACAAGGCTAGGTTAAAGGTTGCAGATATAGATAGGAGATCTATTTTCAAACAGGAGAAGACTGACAATGTTATTCCTTTTATCGTCTTTGATGACTCTGGGGTAACGCGTGTAATGTTAAACTGAGTTTGATTTTATTTGCAATGTTTTTTTATTGCACTGGGATTGTTTGTAGTTACTATTTTGAAGTAAACTCATTTGGGGGTAATATTGCCATAATTACTCATTCTAACAATAGCTGGGACATTTAGCAAGGGACATTTATCAGTCTCCCCAGCAGCAAAACTGGAGCGCAAATACTTTTGGATATTTATATTAATTTGGTAGCACTGTACTGCACCGACACACTTTATTCGAGCAAATACCCGGTATGTACCTGGCAGATACCTGGAATGCGCCGCTCCTCACCTCTGACAAGCCCCGTTGCATTTGCCTTCCCAGCCTGGGTTCATGCCTGGCTGATGGGCGGCTGATCTGTTAAATGATAATGATTAGGATTTAATAGGCTGCAATGCTTCGCGTGTCTACCAGATGGCATCAATTCATGAATTGTAATGCAGTATATATATATGTGCTGTGCAGTATTGCAGCCAGCGGGAATAAAATGCTTCAATCCCTGCTGGAAAATAACTCAATGCACTCGGGCAGAAAACAGTCACAAACCTCAATACACCCGGGTATACCCGAATTCGTGGGACTAGCCGAGCTCGAATAAAGTGTGTCGCCAGTGTAACTGTGTTTATAAATTGAAAACAAGAAAATCACATGACAAAAGTCACAGATCTTCAGAGAAGGAAGTACATTTGTGGAGCACACCCTGGGTTATTAATACTTAACGTTTAATACTGCTTTAATGAAAAATAATTACTCACAATAACTTACGCAATTGATAGTGACAATTGTGAAGATACTGTATACAAATGTAATTAGAATACAATGTGTTTATAACATTTACAATTTAAAACGTTTTATTCACTTTCCATTGGCTGTGATCATTTTCACTTTTTTCACTTTCACGATTAATTATTTAAAGTGTTTATTTCTGCTTAATCCCTTTTTCTCTATGTGTTTGAGTCTAAAATGTTTTGACACATCATGTGTCATTATACTCTTTAGACTATTGCCTCTATGTTCCAAAAAGTGCTGTTTGAAGGTATGTTTAGTCCTGCCCACATACTGTACAGCTAGTATTTGTCAGAATCCGTGATCCGCGACGCGCTCGGTGCACCCGGCATTTACCCCAACCCGTGATCGGGTCCCCCGCTCCTTCCATCATCTGTGATACTTCCCTTCCCCTATCGGGTATTAGCCGCCATCCTAGGGGCACACGCGCGCATCCCGCACGGAAGTAAATACTTTGCCACCTGGCCCCGTCTCCAGGTTGCACCCACACGGTGATGTTATCGGCGCGCAGCGTGCACACGCGGCGCGCAATCTGTACCCGCCCACCACGTCACTTCCTATCATCAGGGATCCTCCCCACACCTGTCTCCTTCATCACAACTGCCAATCATAGCAGGCGCTGCTGACGCGCCCCCACTCTGCTTCTCCCTCATTGGTACCTGTCTCCTTTATATGCTTATTTATTTACTCCTTTATATGCCTTCACATTGGTAATTTGGTTGAGCCTTTTTTTGTTTGTTCGAAGTGTTCACTGCTACCATTGCCTCCACAGTCTTGTCCTTGTCACGGTGTGTTCACGACAAATAAGGCGGACCCGCGGTGCTGAGGTGGGGAATGGATATAACGCCACCCACAGCCATGAGGGCGCGTCTGGATTGTAGGTTTCGTCAAGGTAGCCGGGTCGAGAGTGGAGAGGTACAGAGAGTCGGTATACTTGCCAGGGGTCGGTACAGAAAGATACAGATCGTTGCGGGTATTTAGCCGAGGTCGGGTTTGGAGAGAGGAGAGTCAACGTGGTCCGGGTGCCGAGGTCGGGGTTGGAGAGGGTAGCATAGTCGTAGTCCGGGTGCCGAGGTCAGGGTTGGAGAAGAGCGCATGGTCGAGGAAAGCCGGGTCGATAAACAGAGCAAGGATCAGCAAGGCAAGGCAAGACTGTGGAGGCAAGCATAGGTCAACACAACGCAACTGGTACTATGCTCAGCCAAATTGCCAGTGGCACAGTTGAGCATATGTAGGTGAGAGCATCCAATGAGAGACCTGCAGCGTGGAGGTAAGTGTGGGCTTCGATAGAAGGAATAATCAGCAAGGCTCAGGTGAGTTGGATGAGAGGGAGACTGTCTGTGCTGCGCGCGGCCGTGTGTGCGTTGCGTGTATCCCACGTCGGTGTAAGGAGAAGGCCTCAAAAGACTGGAGCGGGTGCGCGCGCCTTGGCAAGATGGCCACCAAAGGAACCGGCAGAGCCAAGCGGAGACAGGAGCGGACCTCAAGGGGACACCGGCCGCCGGAGGAGTTAAGTGGGGAGCGTGCCGAGGGCGGCGTGGCTCCCTGAGCCTCACAGTCCTGTACTCCGATTCCTAGCTCCTCTGTTTCTGACCTTGGCTATTCTTCAGGACTCCGCTCTTCTAACTCCTGACCCTGGCTGCCAACGACGATCCGCACCTCTCCAACCTCGGCAAAGTTCCACGACGATTCGCATCTCTCCAATCCAGACCACGGCTAAGTACCTGCAACGTTCTGCACATCTCCAACCCTGACCTCAGCAAGTACCTGACTATACTTACCTCTCCAATCCCGACCCAGCTACCTCGACCAATCTACACGCCAGATGCGCCTACGCGGCTGTGGGTTGGTGTTGTATATCTATCCCCACCTCGGCCTCACAGTCACGCCTTGTTTGTGGTGAGCACTCCGTTACAGTATGCTCATCCCCACAAACATGGACCCTGCTGAGGTGGGGCGAGTCTTGAGCACGCACGCCAGCATGTTCTCCAAAATTGAGAAATATCTAGAACAGAATGACCGTCGCATGGACTTATTGCAATAGAACCTCATGTCTCTTACTGACAGGGTGCAAGCCCCTCTTCGAAGTCCTGTCCCAAGCTTGCTGCACATGAACGCCCTACCAATCCCAAAGAACTCATTGCCATATATATCCGCGTTGATCAACGACTGCAGGAGAGGAGGTCTGAAACATCCTGTCACCGGCAGCTCACTCTGAGATCCCTTTCTCTCCATGCTGGCACATATCCTCTACCGCCAGATATCCAAGAGCCCATGCAACTTGGTGGCAACAAGTTGTCTTCCAGTGAGAAATAGCGCAGACGCAATGCCGGTCTCTGCCTGTACTGTGGCAATCCCAGACATCAGGTACTCAATTGCTCCCACAAGTCGGGAAATGCCGGCTCCCAATGAGGTCCAGGGGAATCACATTGGGAACACTATCTTCCTCCCCTACCAAAGAGAAACCATTGCCAACCAGGATCCTTGTACCTGTTACACAGAAATTTTGGAAGAATTTCTGACCACTTTAAAGAATCTGGAATTTGTATTAGAATTTACATTCTGCAGCAATAAAGTCAAAATTGAATTTTTAGATCTGGAACTGTTTCCGATTGACAATAAAGAAATCCACACAAAAATATTTTGAAAAAATGTTGACTGTAATAGATACCTGGAGGCCTCCAGTGGCCACCATCAGCAGTGGATTAACAACATCCCCTTTGGACAATTCCACAGGGTACGTAGAAACTGTTCAAGGATGTAGGCTTTTATTCGGATGCTAAGGTTTTAATTGAGGGTTTTAAAAATGTAACTACAACCCAGCTATAATCGAATCATCATTTAGGAAAGCTTCTGAACTAAATAGAGTATAACCAAAATAAACAGATAAAGGGGAATGGTTGATATGAGGCTGAGTCCATGGTCAGCGCTTAGGCGCTGACCCGTGCTGAGGCGCGCTGACGCTTGTCAGTGAGCCCCTGCAGCTGCAATGAGAGCGGCTTTAGCAGGGGCTCGCGCACGCGTCCGCAGGCGTGCGGAGCCGTATCTCTTTATTTTTTTTTAGCTTCGGTGCTCATGGGAGCACAGGGCCAGTCACGTCAGCGGATCGCCCAATGAGGGCGAACCAGCTCCGTGACGTCACTGGCCCGCCCCCCCGACACGCCCCAGGACGGCGCACGAACTAAGGCCAGGGAAAGCACCTGCTTTCCCTCAGCCTCAGCGCAACTCCGCACAGCTGCAGTTACCATGGACTCAGCCTAATATGGAAACTAATGATACACCTACTGTAGGTTTATTACTGGATTTAATGAAGGAGCTGGATCAATCAGTAAGATTATCAATCGATTTTGGCATATTTTATTAAATGATCCAATTTTAAAACCTATTTTACCACAGAAACTAAAAATAATTTATTAAAAGAATAGGAATAGGAATCTTAAAAGCATATTAGCCCCCACTAAATTAAAAGCAGAATCTCAAGTAAATAATCAACAGTGCTGGATTCCCATGAAACCAAATGGATATTTTAAATGTGGAAAAGTCTGTGCCACATGTTCTTTCTCTGAACCACAGAATAAAACATTCCAATCTAAAGCAGCAGGAAAAGACTATAAGATAAAACAATTTATGAATTGTAGAACCCAATATATTATTTACCTACTTCAATGCCCTTGCGGACATAGGGAGGACAAAAATAAATATTGAGAAAGAGTATCTACAGCATAGCGTATCCAAGCACTTCCTCGAAAATCAGAACTGTAGCCCAATAGGACTTAAGATGAAAGGAATTGAATGTGTAACATTAAGACGCAGGGGTGGAAATATGTTAAATAAATTGTGCAAAAGGGAAACCTATTGGATTTTTGAAATGCAAACTCTGACCCCGAGGGGTCTTAATATAGATATTGATCTAGCAGCTTTTCTTTGATGAATCCATGTGTGAATTTCTTTTTTGATCTAAATAAATATGTTTTAATCTTTTTAAACTAGATAAATATTTTAATAATTTTATAGGGTTTTAAAATAGTTTTTAGTTTTTAAATGATAGTAATAGTTTTTAGTTAATTAGTTTTTAGTTTAGTTTATAAATTGAATTTTAATAAATATGTTGAAATATAGAATAAATTAGTTTTGAGGTTGAAGTAGTTTTAATTCGTTTTATATAAATAAGGTTTTTTTTTTAAAAATATATTTTCTAAAATAGTCTTATTTCATTTTAAATTCATATTTAGTCCCCAAGGCCATAATATTTTGGGGTATTATGAGATTTTTCAGAGTATTTTTAGAATGTTTAAATTGTTTAAAATTAAAATTCACCTAAAATGTTATCAGAGAATCAATTTAAAGTATTGTGTATATGTATACCTTTGGAGTTAATTATCTCCGAATTGAATGAGGATAGGATACCAAATGTTTTTTTGAGTGTTTCGGAATGAATTTTTAAACAGTATATAGATAAAATTGCTAATATGGATGATCAAATAATTGTGGTCAAGTTAATCATTTTTACTATATACTATGTACCCCAATTAATAGGCAGAGTATGATTATAAAAAACAAATTTTTAGAGGGAAGATTGTATTCATAAGGTTCACCCTATCTTTTTCTAGTATTATACTGGATTAATATATTTTATTTTATTTGTTTTACTTCTATATAATTGACTATTTGTGTATTTTGAAGGACTATCACATCTGTACCCTAATTTTGAATGAAGGAATTAATATATGTTTAATATATGAATAATATATACATATCTGTATACAATCTGTTTTAATATATCCTCTATCCTTTAATATATGCAAGAAATTAAGGACTGCTATAAAAATAAGACCAATACACAATGGGTGTCATTACACCCATTCCCCTGAGGAAGAAAGGAGAGTCCTTTCAAAATGCGTAGGACCATTTCTGGGCAAGCACAGAGTTAGAACTGTGCAAAGTTGCCTGCCACAGTCTCCTATAGCCTCTCCTCCTGCACTGAGAAACAGCAGCAGCGAAACCCGGAAGTACTAGTACGCGTGCACGAGACCAGACACACCGGGTGAGAGGGAGTGAGGACACATGCAGGAACCTGTCACATAACACTGATGCTTAATTCTTGTGCTGAGTGCAGCACTTAAGAGTGTGAGTGGGAATCATTCCGAAGTTGTATTTTTCTATCTGTGTTAATAAAAGAATCTGCACCACAGTAGGGGTGTTCTGTGTTCTCTTCTCGTTCACTACAGTTTAATAGATGGCCCTATTTGAAGATCCTTTCGGAATAAGGCAGACCGTGACTGTGCGCAGACAATAAAGGTTGGACCGATGAAACACAATAAACTAACCAGGCCGCCCCCCCCCCCCCTTCTCAGGTGTCCATCCTGATTTTATTTTTACATATGTATGCTGGACTGATTTCCAATAAAATTTAAGTTAGAAAATGAATGTTTATTTTTATGTGATGCAACCAGAATTGCTGTGTTTAAGGTGCTGGGTTAATGAAGACAGAGAAATAAGGACATTTTACAAGTTCCAAGCACTATATATATCCCTGAATCTATGATCTGCACACCTAGCTTGTTCTAGGGAAAGGATTGCCACCCAGAAACAGTGACCCACCCCTTCCAGGGGAGTGTCTATATGTACATATCTTTCCTGTCTTGCGGGATCATCTCTGAATCTTAAAGAGGCTCAACCATCATTCAACAGGGACATCAAAATAAAATATTAAGATTACCCTATTTCTTATTGCCATGCACACACGGCATCCCTGAGCCAATATAGTCTCTTATACATCTTCCATTTTCTATTGTTTACCCAAGTTAATTTATGGTTTAGCACACAGTATTACTAACACCTCAGCCTTGCTTATGTAAGGTCCGGGGGAACATCTCTCTCTAAGGGGGTTCCTCCTGCGACTTTACCTGCCTCCGCTCCAGCTCTGCCTCCTCGCCGCCGCGGGCGGGATCTTCCTTCTCCTCCGCTTCCCGCGGCGGCTAGTGAACACGCGCATGCGCGCGCACAGCCGAGGACCATTACGTCCTCCCTCAGGAGGAGTTCCCGCCCCCAGCTGAGGCCGCGCGCGCCTCTCCCGTGCAGCGCACGCGCCTGATGCGCGTGCACCGCTCACAAGCTGCACTTCTAGCACAGCTGTGGTAAGTTTCTCCCTACCAATCCCTATCTTCCCTGGGGCCGCTCCCTCGTTACTCCTCCTCTCCCTATTGGTCCTTCCTCCTACTTATACCTTGCTCAGCCATTCATTCTTTGGCTGAGCATAGCTTTGTATGACCTGTGTTAACCACGGTCGTGCCTGCCTGAGTTCCTGTCTCTTTGTCTCCTTAGTGATCCCTTGTATACCGATCCGGCCTGGCTGTGGATCCGCTCTGGACTTCTACGCTTGGTTTGTATCCTGACCTCCTGGACTCCCCGACCCCTTTACCTTGGTTTGCAGATTCCGACCTACCTCCCGGCTCTGGACCCCAGGCTCTCGGTACCACCTATCTTCTGGAACCTCCCTTCTCGTCTGGCGAGTATCTTACTTTATCTTATACTCCCAAACGGTCCCAGACGCCTATTTTCCACTTTACAGGCGTGTTCCCGTAGCTGTGGGTGCAGTTTGTTACCCATCTCACCTCAGTTTCGGGGTCCCTCCTTGTCCGTGGTGAGCACAGCGTAACATTATGCTCAGCCCAACGGACATGGACCCCGAAGAGGTTGAGCAACCAAGCCCCATGCAGTGACTTCTTCAGCTAGAGGCGCAGCTTGCCTCCATGACGCAGGAGCTCTCTAGACTCTCCGCGTTGCAGCATTCCCCAGGCTCCTCTGCCATGGCAGCTGCGGTGTTTCCCTCCCCGGGTCTTCCCGTGGCTGTGGATCCTCGTCTCCCAGCTCCCAACCGCTATGCAGGGGATCCCCATGAGTGCAGAGGGTTTCTTAATCAGTGCGAGATGCAATTTGAATTATCTCCTTCGCGCTTCCCCACTGCACGTTCAAAGGTGGCCTATATTATGTCTCTCTTGAACGGAAAAGCCCTAGCCTGCGCATCCCCCATCTGGGAGCGGGAGCCTGCCATGACGCATGACAATTCTCGCTTTCTTCGAGAATGCAGGCAAGTATTTGATACGCCTGGTCGCCAAATTACGGCAGATTCTTCTCTCTTCCATATTTCCCAGGGTACTCGTCCTGTTGCCGAGTATGCTTTGGACTTCCGGACCATCGCGGCAGAGACCTCCTGGAACGATGGCTCACTATCAGCAGCTTTTTGGCAGGGTCTGTCGGATGCTATCAAGGACCAGCTGGCCACTATGGAGAGACCCACCAGATTGGAGGATCTCATTGCAGTCTGCATCCACGTGGACCAGCGGCTACGAGAGAGAAGACTTGAACGTGCTCTTCCTCGTACCACCTCCTCCCGGTCTTCCAGCTGCAGTCTCGTCCATTACGTTCCCCAACCTATGGATGAGCCCGCACCTATGCAGCTTGGAGGTCATCGGCTATCCACGTCCGAGAGACAGCGCCGACGAGATGGTGGACTGTGCCATTACTGCGGTCATCCCGGTCATCTGCTGGTAAGCTGCCCTCTGTGACCGGGAAATGCCAGGACCCAATAAGGTATGAGAGGGTCTCGTTGGGTGTAATCTATCCTCCTCTTTCTTCTTCTAATGTACTTCCCACTCGTATAATGCTGCCTATTTCTCTGGCCTGGAATAACTCCCTGGTCCCCGCCTCTGCATTTATAGATTCTGGGTCACAGGGAAACTTTATTGATCAGAGTTTTGCCTATAGGAATGGGATTCCCTTCCAATCTAAGGCTGTTCCAGTTGGTCTGGAGGCCATAGACGGGCGTCCACTCCAACCAGCCTTTATTTCCCTGGAGACTTGTTCTCTATCCCTCTCCATGGAGGACGGTCACCAAGAGAAGATAATCTTGGATGTGATCCACACTCAATCGGTAGATGTGATTCTGGGGCTCCCCTGGTTGCAACTTCATAACCCACAAATAGATTGGGTTAATAAAGTACCCATACGATGGAGCCCCAGTGCCTTAAGACCTGTCTTCCCCCCAAACAGATGTTAGCCGGAGTGGAATTACCCGCAGAGTATAAAACTTCCCTTCCAACGGTCTACTGGGACCTGGCGGACGTTTTTGATAAAGTACGTTGTGACAGAGTGAAGTCAACTCCTATCAGTTACGCCTGGGAGACATATGTCTGAGTGCTTCATCCAGCACTCATAAGGGTTAACTCAGGTGGAACTTGGGTAGTCAGGAAGTAAGCTGACACCTGAGAGCCAGAAAGGTAGAAAAGGATCTTGTTACCAGCAGTAGCTGGCTCTCTCAGACAAGAGCACATGGATAGATGTGCTGCTAGCCAGAAGGATACAACAGACTACTTACTGCAGCCAAAGTAAGATTTGTTTCATTTGTTTTCATGACTGCTTAAAAGACTCTGAAGGTTTGGTTATGGTTTAGCCAGCAAGCCTGCTAGATAGGTCTGCTGTGTTAGTCAGTTTTTTCTCCCATCATGGAGCAGGATTTATTTTGTTAAAGGGACAGTGTACCCGCATGTTATGTTACTGTGGAGAAATAAAGTCATTGAACATTTTTCATTATCCTGAAACTACACGTGTGGACTGTTCCCTGACCTCGGCTACAGGCCGTCCTGCCACATACGTTCTGAAGTGTTACCTCCCCATAGAGACTTTGACTGTCCTATTGAGCTCCTTCCCGGTGCTACCTTACCCAAGAGCCGTTCTTACCCCCTATCCATACCCGAGACCAAGGCCATGACCGAGTATATTCAGGATAATTTGAGGAAGGGTTTCATCCGCAATTCTTCATCGCCTGCTGGAGCTGGATTTTTTTTTGTTAAGAAAAAGGATGGTTCCTTGCGCCCCTGTATTGACTACAGAGGTCTTAACAAAATTACGATCAAGAACCGTTACCCCCTGCCACTTATTTCCGAACTCTTCGATCGTCTACAGGGGCAACAATTTTTTCCAAACTTGATCTCCGCGGAGCCTATAACCTTGTCTGCATTCGTCAGGGAGACAAATGAAAGACCGCCTTTAACACCCGGGATGGGCATTATGAATATCTAGTCATGCCTTTTGGCCTGTGCAATGCCCCGGCGGTCTTCCAGGAGTTTGTCAACGAGATCTTCCGTGATCTCCTCGACAGCTTCGTTATCGTATACACTGGCGACACACTTTATTCGAGCTCGGCTAGTCCCACGAATTCGGGTATACCCGGGTGTATTGAGGTTTTTGACTGTTTTCTGCCCGAGTACATTGAGGTATTTTCCAGCCAGGGATTGAAGCATTTTATTCCCGCTGGCTGCAATACTGCACAGTATATATATATATACTGCATTACAATTCATGAATTTATGCCATCTGTTAGACACGCGAAGCATTGCAGCCTATTAAATCCTAATCATTATCATTTAACAGATCAGCCGCCTGTCAGCCAGGCATGAACCCAGGCTGGGAAGGCAAACGCAACGGGGCTTGTCAGAGGTGAGGAGCGGCGCATTCCAGGTATCTGCTAGGTACATACTGGGTATTTGCTCGAATAAAGTGTGTCGGTGCAGTACCTAGCCAGAAGGATACAACAGACTACTTACTGCAGCCAAAGTAAGATCTGTTTCATTTGTTTTCATGACTGCTTAAAAGACTCTGAAGGTTTGGTTATGGTTTAGCCAGCAAGCCTGCTAGATAGGTCTGCTGTGTTAGTCAGTTTTTTCTCCCATCATGGAGCAGGATTTATTTTGTTAAAGGGACAGTGTACCCGCATGTTATGTTACTGTGGATAAATAAAGCCATTGAACATTTTTCATTATCCTGAAACTACACGTGTGGACTGTTCCCTGACCTCGGCTACAGGCCGTCCTGCCACAAGTGGTGTCAGAAGTGGGATGTCAGACGGCCCTTTATCTGAAGGGCCACACCAAAAAAAAAAAATGGAGACATTTTTTTCTCAGTTCCTTGAGCAACAGCTCCAGCTAGCAGAGAAACAAGCTGAGCAACAGGCCCAGCAAATACAATGGCAGGCCAATCAAGCAGAACATCAAGCCCAGCAAGCTGAGCGACAAGCCCAGCAAGCTGAGCGACAAGCCCAGCAAGATGAGCAACAGGCCCGGCGAGAGGAAAAGCTACTCCAACTGCTGGTCGAAGGCCCAACCCCAGGCAGACCAGGGATTCCAAATAACCCACCGGTGATGCTGCCTAAAATGAAGCCAAACGAAGACCCAGAGGCATTTCTCCTCACTTTTGAAAGGGTAGCCACGGCCCACGGCTGGACAGTTGATTGCTGGGTAACGACTCTGGCTCCTCTCCTCATAGGGGAAGCTCAGGCAGCCTACCAGGCTCTTCCAGCAGATGAGGCCATGGACTATCAGCAACTAAAGGCTGCTATTCTGGATCGCCTAGGCCTCACTCCAGAGACCTACCGACGGCGGTTCCGGATAGTCAAATATCCAAACAGAGACAGACCCCGGGTCGTAGCCCACCGCTTAGTAGACTTATGTACCAGGTGGATACAACCGGAAAAACGTGACAAGGCAGAGATCCTTGAACAGTTTGTGCTCGAGCAGTTCATACAGATACTGCCCCCCTCCTCCCGCTCCTGGGTAAAAAGACACGCTGCATTTTCCCTGGATTCAGCGGTCCGCTTGGTGGAAAACTTCCTGGGCGACGACACCCAACAGGATAGCTGGGAACGGCCGGTGCAAACACAGTTGCTTCCGGTGATGCTAGAGGCAGGAGAGCAGACAATCGAGGGGTCTACAACCCGCCAGCTCGGGAGATCCAGTCAACCCGATCGGAAGACCCTTTCCCATCTCGGAGGGTTCCTGGTACAAACTCCCGCAGAGACGCCCATCCTGGGTCCGAGGCCACTGGATCACTCAAGGGAGGCCGCCACCCACAGTATTCCCCGAGAACCTGGACTCCTGTCACCCACCCGGTGGAGAGGATAACCCCACCAAACAGAAGGGAGGACCCCATCCAACAGCGGAGAGGTCCAAACACCGAGCCCCGTCGAGAGCTTCCGCGGACGACCGAGTTTGCGGACTCAGGAGATGAGGAGATGGACTGTTCATATGGCAGAACCACTGCCACAGCTTGTCTCCGAGGGGACCACAATCCGTGGTTAGTCCCAGCATCTCTGGAGGGGACAAAAGTAAACGCCATGCTGGACTCGGGCTCTGGAAAAACCCTGATCCTAGAGGGCCTAATTCCAAGCAATAGACTATCTTATGACTCTCCTTGGAATATCGAGTGTATCCATGGCGATACAAAGAGATACCTGACGGCGAACGTTCTACTACGTATCCAGGATAAAGAGGCTAGCCTACTAGTGGGAGTTTCTCCCTGGCTACCTGCTCCTGTTCTACTTGGCCGAGACTGGCCCTACCTCGAAACATTGTTGGCCCCTACTCCTACAGAGCCTACTTCTCTGATACCGGAGAAGCCCGGAGAATTGTTCCCTTTTTCCCCAGAGATTTTCCCCCGTAGACACCATGTCCCAAAGACACGTAAACAGAGACGTGCGGAAAAAGAGGACTGGTTAAGAAAGGCTGGGACTTTTGGTAACATTAGTCAGCCCAAAGGACTGCAGGTCATGGCCGGGGATGACCAGGGTGGGGAACAGATAAATACGGGAGTGTTGCCAGCCCTGGATCTTCCTGACTTCCGTCAGAGGCAGAGGAAGGACCCAGCTCTGGCTAGACAATATGAGAAGGTGGTACAGGTCAACAACAAGATAATAGATGAACAAGGTGTAAAGTATATCCACATTTTGAACTGCTGAATGACATACTATATCGTGTGAATAAGGTTACACAAACAGGGGAGGTCATTCGACAGATGCTAGTCCCTAAAGGGTTGATTAAAACAGTGTTCACCTTAGCCCATACTCTCCCATGGGGTGGTCATTTGGGCAGAGATAAGACCACGGACCGCATCTTGTCCCGGTTTTACTGGCCAGGCATACATGGTGACATCATGAAACTATGTGAGACATGTCCTGAATGCCAGTTAACTAGCCAAAAAGGACAGAAGCCGGCTCCCTTGGTTCCTCTGCCCTTGGTAGCCATCCCATTTGAGAGAATTGGGGTAGATCTGGTCGGACCTTTAGAACCCTCTGCGAAGGGACATAAATTTATACTCGTTGTTGTTGATTATGCCACCAGATATCCTGAGGCCTTCCCTCTGAGATCAGCCACTGCTAAACAGGTTGCTCACAGGCTGTTAGAACTGTTTTCTAGGGTAGGACTTCCCCAAGTAATGTTAACTGACCAGGGAACAAATTTCATGGCAAAGTTAATGCAGGATGTCCTGAAGTTATTGGAGGTAAAATCCGTCCGGACCTCGGTCTACCATCCTCAGACTGATGGATTGGTAGAGAGGTTTAACCGTACTTTAAAATCTATGCTTAGGAAGTTTGTGGACACTGAAAAGCGAGCTTGGGATGAACTTCTCCCTTTCCTGTTGTTTGCGGTACGAGAAGTTCCCCAATCATCCACAGGCTTCTCCCCGTTTGAGCTCCTATATGGACGCCAACCTCGGGGTATTCTCGACCTACTGAAGGAATCCTGGGAGGAGGAGCCCTCCCCCTCCAAGAATACCCTTCAGTATGTCATAGACCTTAGAAACCGCCTAGACATGATAGGTCGGTTTGCGAAGGAAAACCTCAAATCTGCTCAAGAACGTCAAGAGAGGCAGTACAACCAAAATGCTCGCTTGAGGGTTTTCCAACCTGGGGACCAAGTGATGCTACTACTACCGACATCAGAGAGTAAACTCCTTGCGATGTGGCAGGGTCCTTTCCAAGTTCTCCGCCGCACCGGGGAGGTGAACTATGAGATCTCTCAACCAGGGTCCAGGAAGGGTAAACAAATCTACCAAGTGAACCTCCTGAAACCCTGGAAAACGATGAGATCGCTGTTCATTCACCCTCGGGAAGGAGAGACGGATTTGGGTCCAAAGCTTCCAAAGGGTAGTACGTACACTGACCATCAGGTTCCCATGGGAGAGCAGTTAACAAAAGAACAAAGGTCAGACCTACTTGATGTATGTGACCAGTTCTCAGATGTTTTTTCTGAGCTGCCAGGGCAGACTGATTTAGTGTCCCATAGGATTGAGACAGAACCTGGCGTAAAAGTACGGTCCCGTCCCTATAGATTGCCAGAGGGCCGAAAAGACCTGGTAGAGAGGAGATAATAGACATGTTGGAATTGGGCGTGATCGAGGAGTCCCACAGCGAATGGTGTAGCCCTATCGTGTTGGTCCCTAAACCAGATAGGAAGGTGAGGTTTTGCGTAGATCTGCGAAAGGTAAATGCTGTATCCAGATTTGATGCATATCCAATGCCTAGGGTGGATGAATTGCTTGATTCGCTTGGTAAAGCAGAGTATATCTCCACCCTAGATCTCACGAAAGGATATTGGCAGATACCTCTAGCGGAAGAATCCAAATGCAAAACTGCCTTCGCCACCCCTCTCGGTTTATACCAATTCGTCACTATGCCATTTGGGTTACATGGGGCTCCAGCCACGTTACAAAGGTTAATGGACAAGGTACTACGACCCCATAGGGCATATGCCGCGGCCTACTTGGATGACATTGTCATCTATAGCAGACACTGGCAGTCTCATATAAAAAGGTTAAGGGCAGTCCTAACGTCCTTAAGAGAAGCAGGGCTCACTGCAAATCCCAAAAAATGTGCCCTGGGTAAATCCACTACAAAGTACTTGGGCTATGCCGTTGGGGGAGGTATAGTAAGGCCACTAGTTAGCAAGGTGGCCTCCATAAAGGAAGTCCCCACCCCACAGACAAAGACACAGGTCCGCTCCCTTTTGGGGTTAGCAGGGTATTACCGGCGGTTTATCCCCAATTTTTCGGAAATGTCTGCACCCCTAACAGATCTGACAAAAAAGAGTGCCCCAACCCAAGTTAAATGGTCTTGGGAGTGCCAAGACGCCTTTGACATGCTAAAAATGTGCCTGTCAGAGGGCCCCGCTCTTCGGAGCTCAGATTTTAAAGAGCCCTTCATCATCCAGATGGATGCCTCAGAGGTAGGACTGGGAGCAGTGCTGTCTCAGCAATTTGATGGTGTTGAACACCCCATACTGTTCATCAGCCGGAAGCTGTTCCCAAGGGAAGTGAGGTATTCCGTTATTGAGAAGGAGTGCCTCGCTGTAAAATGGGCAATTGAGGCCTTGAGACATTATGTCGTCGGAGTACACTTCACCCTGGTCACTGACCATGCGCCCTTGAAGTGGTTAAACACCATGAAGGACACAAATCCAAGGTTGACCAGGTGGTATATTGCCCTCCAACCCTTCTCGTTTGATATTCAGCATAGACCTGGAAAGGACCATTGAAATGCTGATTTTTTGTCAAGGGAAGGAGTGGAGGGTCGGGCTTCAGCCGTGTGGGACACTAGCCACACACAAACAGGGGAGAGCAGATCCTGGAATGCGCCGCTCCTAACCTCTGACAAGCCCCGTTGCGTTTGCCTTCCAGCCTGGGTTCATGCCTGGCTAGGCGGCTGATCTGTTAAATGATAATGATTAGGATTTAATAGGCTGCAATGCTTCGCGTGTCTAACAGATGGCATAAATTCATGAATTGTAATGCAGATATATATATATACTGTGCAGTATTGCAGCCAGCGGGATAAAATGCTTCATCCCTGGCTGGAAAATACCTCAATGTACTCGGGCAGAAAACAGTCAAAAACCTCAATACACCCGGGTATACCGAATTCGTGGGACTAGCGAGCTCGAATAAGTGTGTCGCCAGTGATACGATAACGAAGCTGTCGAGGAGATCACGGAAGATCTCGTGTGACAAACTCCTGGAAGACCGCCGGGGCATTGCACAGGCCAAAAGGCATGACTAGATATTCATAATGCCCATCCGGGTGTAAGGCGGTCTTTCATTGTCTCCCTGACGAATGCGACAAGGTTATAGGCTCCGCGGAGATCAGTTTGGAAAAAATTGTTGCCCCTGTAGACGATCGAAGAGTTCGGAAATAAGTGGCGGGGTAACGGTTCTTGATCGTAATTTTGTTAAGACCTCTGTAGTCAATACAGGGGCGCAAGGAACCATCCTTTTTCTTAACAAAAAAAATCCAGCTCCAGCAGGCGATGAAGAATTGCGATGAAACCCTTCCTCAAATTATCCTGAATATACTCGGTCAGGCCTTGGTCTCGGGTATGGATAGGGGTAAGAACGGCTCTTGGGTAAGGTAGCACCGGGAAGGAGCTAATAGGACAGTCAAAGTCTCTATGGGGAGGTAACACTTCAGAAACGTATGTGGCAGGACGGCCTGTAGACCGAGGTCAGGGAACAGTCCACACGTGTTAGTTTCAGTAATGAAAAATGTTCAATGACTTTATTTCTCCACAGTAACATAACATGCGGGTACACTGTCCCTTTAACAAAATAAATCCTGCTCCATGATGGGAGAAAAACGACTACACAGCAGACCTATCTAGCAGGCTTGCTGGCTAAACCATAACCAAACCTTCAGAGTCTTTTAAGCAGTCATGAAAACAAATGAAACAAATCTTACTTTGGCTGCAGTAAGTAGTCTGTTGTATCCTTCGGCTAGCAGCACATCTATCCATGTGCTCTTGTCTGAGAGAGCCAGCTACTGCTGGTAAACAAGATCATTTTCTACCTTTCTGGCTCTCAGGTGTCAGCTTACTTCCTGACTACCCAAGTTCACCTGAGTAACCCTTAGAGTGCTGGATGAAGCACTCAGACATATGTCTCCCAGGCGTAACTGATAGGAGTTGACTTCATCTGTCACATACCTCTCCCTGTTGTGTGTGGCTAGTGTCCCACACGGCTGCGCCCGACCCTCCACTCCTTCCCTTGACAAAAAATCAGCATTTCAATGGTCCTTTCCAGGTCTATGCTGAATATCAAACGAGAGGGGTTGGAGGGCATATAACCACCTGGTCACCTTGGATTGTGTCCTTCATGGTGTTTAACCACTTCAAGGGCGGCATGGTCAGGGACCAGGGTGAAGTGTAGCGACGACATAAATGTCTCAAGGCCTCAATTGCCCATTTTACAGCGAGGCACTCCTTCTCAATAACGGAATACCTCACTTCCCTTGGGAACAGCTTCCGGCTGATGAACAGTATGGGGTGTTCAACACCATCAAATTGCTGAGACAGCACTGCTCCCAGTCCTACCTCTGAGGCATCCATCTGATGATGAAGGGCTCTTTAAAATCTGAGCTCCGAGAGCGGGGCCCTCTGACAGGCACATTTTTAGCATGTCAAGGCGTCTTGGCACTCCAAGACCATTTAACTTGGGTTGGGGCACTCTTTTTTGTCAGATCTGTTAGGGGTGCAGACATTTCCGAAAATTGGGGATAAACCGCCGGTAATACCCTGCTAACCCCAAAAGGGAGCGGACCTGTGTCTTTGTCTGTGGGGTGGGGACTTCCTTATGGAGGCCACCTTGCTAATGTGGCCTTACTATACCTCCCCCAACGGCATAGCCCAAGTACTTTGTAGTGGATTTACCCAGGGCACATTTTTTGGGATTGCAGTGAGCCCTGCTTCTCTTAAGGACGTTAGGACTGCCCTTAACCTTTTTATATGAGACTGCCCAGTGTCTGCTATAGATGACAATGTCATCCAAGTAGGCCGCGGCATATGCCTATGGGGTCGTAGTACCTTTGCCATTAACCTTGTAACGTGGCTGGAGCCCCATGTACCCAAATGGCATAGTGACGAATTGGTTATAAACCGAGAGGGGTGGCGAAGGCAGTTTTGCATTGGATTCTTCGCTCGAGGTATCTGCCAATATCCTTTCGTGAGATCTAGGTGGAGATATACTCTGCTTTACCAAGCGAATCAAGCAATTCATCCACCCTAGGCATTGGATATGCATCAAATCTGGATAAGCATTTACCTTTCGCAGATCTACGCAAAACCTCACCTCCTATCTGGTTTAGGGACCAACACGATAGGGCTACACCATTCGCTGTGGGACTCCTCGATCAAGCCCAATTCACACATGTCTATTATCTCCTCTCTACCAAGTCTTTTCGGCCCTCTGGCAATCTATAGGGACGGGACCGTACTTTTACGCCAGGTTCTGTCTCAATCCTATGGGACACTAAATCAGTCTGCCCTGGCAGCTCAGAAAAAACATCTGAGAACTGGTCACATACATCAAGTAGGTCTGACCTTTGTTCTTTTGTTAACTGCTCTCCATGGGAACCTGATGGTCAGTGTACGTACTACCCTTTGGAAGCTTTGGACCCAAATCCGTCTCTCCTTCCCGAGGGTGAATGAACAGCGATCTCATCGTTTTCCAGGGTTTCAGGAGGTTCACTTGGTAGATTTTTTACCCTTCCTGGACCCTGGTTGAGAGATCTCATAGTTCACCTCCCCGGTGCGGCGGAGAACTTGGAAAGGACCCTGCCACCATCGCAAGGAGTTTACTCTCTGATGTCGGTAGTAGTAGCATCACTTGGTCCCCAGGTTGGAAAACCCTCAAGCGAGCATTTTGGTGTACTGCCTCTCTTGACGTTCTTGGGCAAGATTTGAGGTTTTCCTTCGCAAACCGACCTATCAGTCTAGAGGTTTCTAAGGTCTATGACATACTGAAGGGTATTCTTGGAGGGGGAGGGCTCCTCCTCCCAGGATTCCTTCAGTAGGTCGAGAATACCCCGAGGTTGGCGCCATATAGGAGCTCAACGGGAGAAGCCTGTGGATGATTGGGGAACTTCTCGTACCGCAAACAACAGGAAAGGGAGAAGTTATTCCCAAGCTCGCTTTTCAGTGTCCACAACTTCCTAAGCATAGATTTTAAAGTACGGTTAAACCTCTCTACCAATCCATCAGTCTGAGGATGGTAAGACCGAGGTCCGGACGGATTTTACCTCCAATAACTTCAGGACATCCTGCATTAACTTTGCCATGAAATTTGTTCCCTGGTCAGTTAACATTACTTGGGGAAGTCCTACCCTAGAAACAGTTCTAACAGCCTGTGAGCAACCTGTTTAGCGTGGCTGATCTCAGAGGAAGGCCTCAGGATATCTGGTTGGCATAATCAACAACAACGAGTATAAATTTATGTCCCTTCGCGAGGGTTCAAGGTCCGACCGAATCACCCAATTCTCATGGGTGCTCACCAAGGGCGAGAGGAACCAAGGGAGCGGCTTCTGTCCTTTTGCTAGTTAACTGGCATTCAGGACTGTCTCACATAGTTTCAGTATCGATATACGAATTGCGAACATGGACCTGTAACCTGGCGACATAAGACGAGGAGCGTCGCTGGTGTATATCTCTGCAATACATGCCACATGTGGAGTATGAGGCTAAGGAACACTGTTTTAATCAACTTTAGGGACTAGAATCTGTCGAAGACCTCCCTGTTTTAACCTTATTCACAGATATAGTTGTCATTCAGCAGTTCAAATGTGGATATACTTTACACCTTGTTCATCTATTATCTTGTTGTTGACCTGTACACCTTCTCATATTTCTAGCCAGAGCTGGTCCTTCCTCTGCCTCTGACGGAAGTCAGGAAGATCCAGGCTGGCAACACTCCCGTATTTATCTGTTCCCCACCCGGTCATCCGGCCATGACCTGCAGTCCTTGGGCTGACTAATGTTACCAAAAGTCCCAGCCTTTCTTAACCAGTCCTCTTTTTCCGCACGTCTCTGTTTACGTGTCTTTGGGACATGGTGTCTACGGGGGAAAATCTCTGGGGAAAAAGGGAACAATTCTCCGGGCTTCTCCGGTATCAGAGAAGTAGGCTCTGTAGGAGTAGGGGCAACAATGTTTCGAGGTGGGCCAGTCTCGGCCAAGTAGAAACAGGAGCAGGTAGCCAGGGAGAAAACTCCCACTAGTAGGCTAGCCTCTTTATCCTGGATACGTAGTAGAACGTTCGCCGTCAGGTATCTCTTTGTATCGCCATGGATACACTCGATATTCCAAGGAGAGTCCATAAGATAGTCTATTGCTTGGAATTAGGCCCTCTAGGATCAGGGTTTTTCCAGAGCCCGAGTCCAGCATGGCGTTTACTTTTGTCCCTCCAGAGATGCTGGGACTAACCACGGATTGTGGTCCCCTCGGAGACAAGCTGTGGCAGTGGTTCTGCCATATGAAAGTCCATCTCCTCATCCCTGAGTCCGCAAACTCGGTCGTCGCGGGAAGCTCTCGACGGGGCTCGGTGGTTTGGACATCTCCGCTGTTGGATGGGGTCCTCCCTTCTGTTTTGGTGGGGTTATCCTCTCCACCGGTGGGTGACAGGAGTCCAGGTTCTCGGGGAATACTGGGGTGGCGGCCTCCCTTGAGTGATCCAGTGGCCTCGGACCCAGGATGGGCGTCTCTGGGGAGTTTGTACAGGAACCCTCCGAGATGGGAAAGGGTCTTCCGATGGGTTGACTGGATCTCCCGAGCTGGCGGGTTGTAGACCCCTCGATTGTCTGCTCTCCTGCCTCTAGCATCACCGGAAGCAACTGTGTTTGCACCGGCCGTTCCAGCTATCCTGTTGGGTGTCGCGCCCAGGAAGTTTTCCACCAAGCGGACGCTGAATCCAGGAAATGCAGCGTGTCTTTTTACCCAGGAGCGGGAGGAGGGGGGCAGTATCTGATGAACTGCTCGAGCAAAAACTGTTCAAGGATCTCTGCCTTGTCACGTTTTTCCGGTTGTATCCACCTGGTACATAAGTCTACTAAGCGGTGGGCTACGACCCGGGTCTGTCTCTGTTTGGATTTGACTATCCGGAACCGGCCGTCGGTAGGTCTCTGAGTGAGGCCTAGGCGATCCCAATAGCAGCCTTTAGTTGCTGATAGTCCATGGCCTCATCTGCTGAAGAGCCTGGTAGGCTGCCTGAGCTTCCCCTATGAGGAGAGAGCCAGAGTCGTTACCCAGCAATCAACTGTCCAGCCGTGGGCCGTGGCTACCCTTTCAAAGTGAGGAGAAATGCCTCTGGGTCTTCGTTTGGCTTCATTTTAGGCAGCATCACCGGTGGGTTATTTGGAATCCCTGTCTGCCTGGGGTTGGGCCTTCGACCAGCAGTGAGTAGCTTTTCCTCTCGCCGGGCCTGTTGCTCATCTTGCTGGGCTTGTCGCTCAGCTGGCTGGCTTGTCGCTCAGTTTGCTGGCTTGATGTTCTGCTTGATTGGCCTGCCATTGTTTTGCTGGGCCTGTTGCTCAGCTTGTTTCTCTGCTAGCTGGAGCTGTTGCTCAAGGAACTGAGAAAAAATGTCTCCATTTTTTTTTTTTTGGGTGGCCCTTCAGATAAGGGCCGTCTGACATCCCACTTCTGAACCACTTGTGGCAGGACGGCCTGTAGCCGAGGTCAGGGAACAGTCCCACACGTGTAGTTTCAGGATAATGAAAATGTTCAATGGCTTTATTTATCCACAGTAACATAACATGCGGGTACACTGTCCCTTTAACAAAATAAATCCTGCTCCATGATGGGAGAAAAAACTGACTAACACAGCAGACCTATCTAGCAGATTGCTGGCCTAAACCATACCAAACCTTCAGAGTCTTTTAAGCAGCATGAAACAAATGAAACAGATCTTACTTGGTGCAGTAAGTAGTCTGTTGTATCCTTCTGGCTAGCAGCACATCTATCCATGTGCTCTTGTCTGAGAGAGCCAGCCTACTGCTGGTAACAAGATCCTTTTCTACCTTTCTGGCTCTCAGTGTCAGCTTTACTTCCTGACTACCCAAGTTCCACCTGAGTTAACCCTATGAGTGCTGGATGAAGCACTCAGACATATGTCTCCCAGGCGTAACTGATAGGAGTTGACTTCACTCTGTCACAACGTACTTTATCAAAACGTCCGCCAGGTTCCCAGTAGACCGTTGGAAGGGAAGTTTTATACTCTGCGGGTATTCCACTCCGGCTAACATCTGTTTGGGGGGAAGACAGGTCTAAGGCACTGGGCTCCATCGTATGGGTACTTTATTAACCCAATCTATTGTGGGTTATGAAGTTGCAACCAGGGGGCCCAGAATCACATCTACCGATTGAGTGGATCACATCCAAGATTATCTTCTCTTGGTGACCGTCCTCCATGGAGAGGGATAGAGAACAAGTCTCCAGGAAATAAAGGCTGGTTGGAGTGGACGCCCGTCTATGGCCTCCAGACCAACTGGAACAGCCTTAGATGGAAGGGATCCATTCCTATAGGCAAAACTCTGATCAATAAAGTTTCCCTGTGACCCAGAATCTATAAATGCAGAGGCGGGACAGGGAGTTATTCCAGGCCAGAGAAATAGGCAGCATTATACGAGTGGGAAGTACAGTAGAAGAAGAAAGAGGAGGATAGATACACCCAACGAGACCCTCTATACCTTATTGGTCCTGGCATTTCCCCGGTCACAGAGGCAGCTTACCAGCAGATGACCGGGATGACCGCAGTAATGGCACAGTCCACCATCTCGTCGCGCTGTCTCTCGACGTGGATAGCCGATGACCTCCAAGCTGCATAGGTGCGGGCTCATCCATAGGTTGGGGAACGAATGGACGAGACTGCAGCTGGAAGACCGGAGGGAGGTGGTACGAGGAAGAGCACGTTCAAGTCTTCTCTCTCGTAGCCGCTGGTCCACGTGGATGCAGACTGCAATGAGATCCCCAATCTGGTGGTCTCTCCATAGTGGCCAGCTGGTCTTGATAGCATCCGACAGACCCTGCCAAAAAGCTGCTGATAGTGAGCCATCGTTCCAGGAGGTCTCTGCCGCGATGGTCCGGAAGTCCAAAGCATACTCGGCACACAGGACGAGTCCACCTGGGAAATATGGAGAGAGAAGATCTGTCCGTAATTTGGCGACCAGGCGTATCAAATACTTGCCTGCATTCTAGAGAAAGCGAGAATGTCATGCGTCATGGCGGCTCCCGCTCCCAGATGGGGGATGCGCAGGCTAGGGCTTTTCCGTTCAAGAGAGATAATATAGGCCACCTTTGACGTGCAGTGGGGAAGCGCGAAGGAGATAATTCAAATTGCATCTCGCACTGATTAAGAAACCCTCTGCACTCATGGGGACCCCTGCCATAGCGGTTGGGAGCTGGGAGAGAGATCACAGCAACGGGAAACCCGGGGAGGGAAACACCGCAGCTGCCATTGCAGAGGAGACCTGGGGAATGGGCAAAGTGAAAGTATAGAGACTTTTTGTATTGGTGATGAGGGGGGGGCGGGGGGGGAAAGTGGGGGGGGGGGGGGGGGGGGGGGGTCGTAGGGGGGTGGAGGGGGGGGGTGGGGGGGGGGGGGGGGGGGGGGGGGGTGCAGGGTGGGTCGGAACACAAGGGGTGGGGGGTGAAGATGGGGGAGGTGGGTTGGGGTGTGTGTACCATGTTTATTTGTTGTGTTTTTGGGTTTTTGTTTTCCTCTGGCTGAGGCCAAGCTAGCCTGCTGAGAAGTCCACTGCGGTGCTTGGTGGCCAACCTTTCGGGGGTCCATGTCCGGTTTTTTTTTTGCTTCTTTGGCTGAGGCATAATGTTACGACTGTGCTCACCACGGACACGGGGGACCCCGAAAATGAGGTGAGATGGGTAACAAAAGGCCCCACAGCTACGGGAACAGCCTGTAAAGTGGAAAATAGGCGTCTGGGACCGTTTGGGAGTATAAGATAAAGTAAGATACCGCCAGACGAGAGGGAGGTTCCAGAAGATAGGTGGTACCGAAGACCTGGGTCCAGAGCGGAGGTAGGCGGACTGCAAACAAGGTAAAGGGGCGGGGAGTCCAGGAGGTCAGGATACAAACCAAGCGTAGAAGTCCAGAGCGGATCACAGCCGGCCGGATCGGTATACAAGGGATCACTTAAGAGACAAAGAGACAGGAACTGCAGGCCGGCACGACCGTGGTTAACACAGGTCTACACAAAGCTATGCTCAGCCAAAGAATGAATGGCTGCAAGGGTATAGTAGGAGGAAGGACCAATAGGGAGAGGAGGAGTAACGAGGGAGCGGCCCCCAGGAAGTAGGGATTGGTAGGGAGAAACTTACCACAGCTGTGCTAGAAGTGCAGCTTGTGGCGTGCACCGCACAGCGTGCGCGCGGAGATGCGCGCGCGGCCTCACTGGGGGCGGGAACTCCTCCTGAGGGAGGACGTAATGGTCCTCGCGTTGCGCGTGCATGCGCGTGTTTCACTAGCCGCCGCGGGAAGCGGAGGAGAAGGAAGATCCGCCGCGGCGGCGAGGAGGCCGAGCTGGAGCGGAGGCAGGTAAAGTCGCAGGGGAACCCCCTTAGAGAGAGATGTGTTTTTTTACCACGGACCTTACATCGCCGGCTGAGGTGTTAGTCCTACCTGTGGCTAAACCCTCAATTCACTTGGTAAACAATCGAAACATGGGACGAGTATAAGCGATTATTGGTCAGGGATGCAGTGGGTGCCTGGCATTAAGAATAGGGTCTCTTACTATTTTCTGTGTGTCCTGTTGAATGCTGGTGAGCCTCTTCCGCTTCCGCGCGATTAACCCGCAAGACAGAAAGATATGTACCTATGACACTCCCCTGGACGGGGTGGTCATGTTTGGGTGGGCACTCCTTTCTAGCACACGCTCGGTGTGCAGCTAATCGATTAGGGATATCTCTCGTGCTGGAGGTACATACTGGGTATTTGCTCGAATAAAGTGTGTCGGTGCAGTACCTTGACGATATCCTTATTTTTTCCAAATCCCTCTCTGACCACATTCAACAAACTAAATTAGTCCTGTCCCGCCTTCGGGAGAACAATCTCTATGCTAAGCTAGAGAAATGTTCTTTTCATATTTCTTTCATTCCCTTTCTTGGATATATCATTTCTAGCACTGGCTTCTCTATGGACCCAGTCAAACTCAAGGCTGTCTTAGAATGGCCACAACCCACTTCCCTGAAAGCCATACAGCGATTCTTGGGATTTGCGAATTACTATCGTAAATTCATCAAGAATTTTTCTTCTACCGTGGCCCCCATCACCGCCCTCACCAAAAAGGGAGCTAACACAGCAGTATGGTCTCCTGCAGCACTCCAAGCTTTCGACTCCCTCAAAAAATCTTACGCTTCTGCCCCTATTTTGCGTCACCCTGACCCCGGGCTTCCCTTTACCCTAGAGGTAGACGCATCCGACGTCGGTGCTGGCACCATTCTCTCTCAGAGACAGTCCCCACAGGCCAAACTTCATCCCTGTGGGTTCTTTTAAAAAAAAAATTCTTCGGCAGAACGGAACTATGACGTCGGAAATAGAGAACTCCTGGCTATTAAACTCGCCCTTTAGGAATGGAGACATCTTCTGTAGGGAACAGAGACCCCCATTTCGATCTTTACTGATCATAAAAACTTACTTTACATTGAGAGTGCACGTCGACTTGGGGCGCGTCAGGCTCGATGGTCTCTTTTTTTTCCGAGATTTAATTATCTCATGTCTTACATTCCTGGTTCAAAGAATCAAAAGGCAGATGCACTTTCGCGTCAGTTCCTGTTTGAGGACAATTCCGAAGTTATCTCCGAAACAATCTTACCCTCCAAATATATTGTTTTGGCCAACTCTTTTGATATCCTGGATCAGTTTATGGCAGCACAATCTAATCTCCCGAGGGGCCTTAAGGTGCCGGTCGGCCGTCTGTATGCAGCTCCACGCTTCCTTAAGAAGATTCTTGAGTGGGGTCATTCTTCTAGGTCAGCCGGTCATCCAGGCATTAGCAGGACTTCTGACCTCATTGGTCGTACCTTTTGATGGCCAACCATGCTGCAGGACATTTCGGAGTACGTAAAAACTTGTCCAATCTGCGCCCAGGTTAAGACCGCTCGTAAAAAGCTGTACGGCCTTCTATAACCCCTCCCTATACCAGAACGCCCATGGAGTCATCTGTCCATGGACTTTGTGGTGGAACTTCCAACC
This sequence comes from Ascaphus truei, assembly GCA_036426205.1. Lineage (NCBI taxonomy): Eukaryota > Metazoa > Chordata > Amphibia > Anura > Ascaphidae > Ascaphus > Ascaphus truei. Next base: position 158,937,736 of record CM071567.1, on the reverse strand, counting down.
TCTAAAGGGATGAACACCATTTTGGTTGTCGTGGACCGTTTTTCCAAGCAGGCCCATTTCATTCCTCTCAAAGGCCTACCCAATTCCCCTACCCTTTCAGACATTTTTGTTAAGGAAATATTCTGCAGACAGCCAAGACAATTGGGTAGATTTACATCCGGGGGCAGAGTTCTCCCATAACTCTTTAAAGAATAGCTCCACGTTGAAATCCCCTTTTTTCATTAATTATGGTTTTCACCTGGGTTAGCTGCCCATCACCTCAGTTCCTTCCGGGGTTCCAGCGACCGATGACCGAATCAAGGACCTTCAGGAATCCTGGAAAAGGATCCAGGAGGCTTTGAGAAACGCAACCCATAGACAAAAGGCACAGGCAGATCGTCACCGTCGTCAGGCACCAGTCTTCAAACAAGGGGATAAGGTCTGGCTCTCCTCCAAGAACATTACACTGAAGACTCCAAGCCACAAGCTGCCCCCCAGGTTCTTGGGTCCATTCTCAGTAATAGAACGGATCAATCCTGTGGCATATCGTCTGGAACTTCCTCCATCCATGAGGATACCCTCCGTGTTCCACGTGTCAATGCTGAAACCTGTGTCCCAGAGTCCACAGTTCCATAGGACACGGATTGACCCTAAACCAGTCATAGTTCAGGGGCAGGAAGAGTTCGAAATTCAGTCTATTCTGGATTCCAGGAGGAGGAGGGGTTCGGTACAATACCTGGTTCACTGGAGGGGCTTTGGTCCAGAGGAAAGATCTTGGGTACACTACCATCAAATACATGCCCCCAGACCGCTGAGACTCTTTCACTCTAAATTTCCCAAAGGCCATATTGGAGTTGTCCTGAGGCAGCTCCTCAAGGGGGGGATACTGTAAGGTTCGGGGGAACACCTCTCTCTAAGGGGGTTACTCCCGCGACTTTACCTGCCTCCGCTCCAGCTCTGCCTCCTCGCAGCCGCGGGCGGGATCTTCCTTCTCCTCCGCTTCCCGTGGCGGCTAGTGAACATGCGCATGCACGTGCATGGCTGAGGACCTTTACGTCCTCCCTCAGGAGGAGTTCGTGCCCCCAGCTGAGGCCGCGCGCCTCTCCCGTTCACAAGCTGCACTTCTAGCACAGCTGTGGTAATTTTCTCCCTTCCAATCCCTATCTTCCCTGGGGCCGCTCCCTCGTTACTCCCCCTCTCCCTATTGGTCCTTCCTCCTACTTATACCTTGCTCAGCCATTCATTCTTTGGCTGAGCATAGCTTTGTATGACCTGTGTTAACCACGGTTGTGCCTGCCTCAGTTCCTGTCTCTTTGTCTTCTTAGTGATCCCTTGTCTACCGAACCGGCCTGGCTGTGGATCCGCTCTGGACTTCTACCCTTGGTTTGTATCCTGACCTCCTGGACTCCCCGACCCCTTTACCTTGGTTTGCGGATTCCGACCTACCTCCCGGCTCTGGACCCCAGGCTCTCGGTACCACTGATCCCTTCTCGTCTGGCGAGTATTTTACTTTATCTTATACTCCCAGACGGTTCCAGATGCCTATTTTCCACTTTCCAGGCATGTCCCCATAGCTGTGGGTGCAGTTTGTTACCCATCTCACCTCAGTTTCGTGGTCCCTCCTTGTCCGTGGTGAGCACAGCGTAACAGCTTACTATGGAAGCTTCCTTGCATTTTAGGGTGCCTCATGGTCTAGCAACAAAAAAAAAGAAAGCAAAAACAGTGCACTGCCAGGGAGCCAGGTGGTGGAAAAAATAAAATTCTATTTATTCAGCAACACTCAGTGACATCGTCCCAGAGGGTGAGACAAAAGCTCCTACGCATTTCGGACCATAGGGGTCCTTTTTCAAGGAGTATGGGGGACTAGGGGAAGGGGGCCCCTTTATATATATATAATATCCTGTAACTAGTAAATCACCAATCCGAAATTTTAAAATTGGCGCCAAAATCCACCGCGCGCCAGTCTGACATCATGCGTGTCAGCCCTGCGTGTCACGTCCCATAGTATACTGGATCGCGCACTCTCGGGCCACACCTCCTCATGCCCTTCAGACCACGCTCTGCGTTCCGGCAGAAATATCATGGTGACAACTGGGTGGGAGGCGGATGGAGTCTCCACCCCTCGGGGAGGGTCCACGCGAGCCGATATTGCCAGGTAAAGCACAACAACCTATAAGCGTCCAGGCTGCTGTGCTCATTCCTATGGCCCGATCTGCTCATCCTCCAGATCTGAAAAAAAAAAGAAAAGAAGCAGGCCAGATAGCTAATAAGGTAATTTTTAATTTGAGTTCTAAAATACTGACGAGTGTGCAGGAGAGTGTCATTACACGAGGTCTGGCTTTTGCCCCTATTAGTAATCCTAGTAGTTTTGGGCTATTTATTGATGCCAGTAGATACATTAGGAAACTCACTATTAAGAGGTTCTTTGCAAATAAGAGTGTAGAACAAAGAAATTGGAGTAACTTTATAGTAGAACCCACAGATACTATGACCACTACAGATCCAGAGTTTATACATACAAGTATGAGAAATAAATCGAACTTTTACCCTAAAGGACATAAGGCAATTTTCTAGATGTATTTGAGAAATTAATTATAAAAGACTTGGAGGATCTGGCCACAAGCAAGAGTAGATACAGACCTAATATGACAAAGGAAGAACGTGAGGTGGTTAAGACTTTGGCAGAAGATACCTCGCTGGTAATTAAATAAGCAGACAAAGGGTGTGGTATCGTCCTTATGAACAGGACTGATTACATTAGGGAAGCAGAGAGACTCTTGAACGATGAGTTAACTTATGTCAAGCTAGACAAAGATCCCATTAAGACTTATCAAAAAGAACTCGCAATAATATTGGAAAAAGGAAGAAATTCAGGGATTTTAAACAAGAGAGAATTTGACTTTCTGTCTATCAGCCACCCAAGGCTGCCTATTTTTATTTCCTGCCGAAAGTGCATAAATCCCTGACTCACCCTCCTGGTCGCCCTATAATTTCAGGGATCGGGTCGGTTACCCAGAATTTCTCTGAGTACATTGACCATTTTTTACAGAAATATGTAGTCGGACTAAAGTCCTATCTCAAGGACACCACTGACGTCATTAATATCCTTACAGAATCAGGGTGGACTGAGGGATGCTTTATAGCAACATGTGATGTCACTTCCCTGTACACATCAATAGGGCATGTGCAGGGGTGTGCAGCCATAAAGAAATTGTCAGATCCATACATGATGACTGATCAGTTAGAGTTTTTATTGGAGGGGATACAATTTATCCTTGACGATAATTATTTTAATTTCAATTATCAGTATTTCCTCCAGAGATGTGGCACCGCCATGGGTACCAAGTTTGCGCCGAGCTATGCCAATCTATTTATGGGCATCTGGGAGGTCGACTACATCTGGTCCTACCCAGGGCTCGGCGTGAGCTTGATCCTGTGGTGGCGCTACATCGATGATGTTTTTATCATATGGAAGGGCAGTGATGCTGAATTGAAGGACTTTATGGTCTACATTAATAATAACAATGCCAATCTGAATTTCACCTATCAGTATAGTACACATACTATTGATTTTTTAGTTTTTACTATTTTTGTGGAAGACAATACATTGAAGAGTCGCACTTATTTTAAACCTATGGACACTAACAATTTTATATTAAGATCCAGTTGCCATCATTCCCATTGGGTTGATAATGTCCCATCTGGACAATATCGGCGGCTTAAACGAAATTGCACTAATGAGGAGGACTTTGAGTCAAAGTCTGAAATTTTAACAAAAAGGTTTTTAGAACGAGAATACAAAAAAGAGAACTTAGATGAGGCCCTATGTAAAACTAGACTATTGGATAGAAAAGACCTTTTAAAACCAAGAGCTTATAGATACAGCGCACTAATTCTACGGCACCAGAGACCATTATGCACCACCAATGAAGAGTAAACTAACTGTATTTAGAGCAAGTGTAGGATAGGGTGCCAGATTCCTGACGAAGCTAGTTCTCTAGCGAAATGCGTCGAATCGAGGCAGATATCAAGACACATGGAAGATAGATGCCGAGCTGTTTGTTGCTTCTTGCGGCCGCAATCAGGAGCACCTGTGGCAGAGCGTCTCTACTCCCAACCTTAGCGCGATTCCTGGAGAGGAAGGGGCGGTGAGATCATCACATGCCTGTACCTTTGAGTCCTTATTGCCTGTTATTCTCTTATACTTTGTAAGTGAGCACTTGTGAAGTGTTTTTTAACTAATTAAATTGTTGCACAGTTCGCGCTGTTGTGTGTTTTCGTTCTCTGCTGTAGTGCACCCTATCCAATCCATCCTGGTCCCCAGACGCTCCTCAACGTGGGACTATTGTTCGTGTACACTTTATGTGTGAAATGCCTTTACTCACTGTCTGCTTGTGAGTATAATCTTTGCAGAATTTCATAGGAATATCATTTTTTGCTTTACAGTTTTGTACTATTTTTGTGATCTCTTCTTTTTTTACATGTGCATGGTGTCCCGCTCCCTTGTCACCTCCACCCATCACGTCCCAGGGAAAACGAAGACTTTCCCATTTTGTCTACGTTGAGTGGGTATCCTTTGTTCATTTATTTTAGTTCTATTATTCATGTTATTTGTACTCATTTGGGTTAATTGATTGTAGTGAGCCCTGGTTACCAGAGGGTGTCACTATATTACTGTTTTTCTCTTGATTTCATTTTGGCATTATCTCTTCTTGAGCGCCAGTCCTGGTTATTTTCTTGCCACTGTTTTTCAGTAGAATGGCTTTGGGGTCCGTTCTGCAAACTCCTCCCATCCCTCACAACAGCCTCGATTGGCTGCTCCTCAATAGCTCCTCCCCTGGGTGAATCTCCGAGGTGGTGGATATGATCTATAGCGACTTGGCTCTGTCCTAGGCCAATCAGCTTAATGGGCGGTACCCTCCGCTTGGCGCCGAAAGCTTGCAACTGTTTACAACTTTCTGCAAATTTGGCACTGCAGCCCACGTGGTACCGTTTTTCATGGTGGGAGTGCCATCTTGGACTTTTGTACACACGCACGTGCACCCACTCCCGCGGTGGACGCCATCTTGAGAATCTGGAACAGGCCCTAAACTTCAGGCTAGACCTCTGCCCCTGGAACACATACACCTGGAACTGATCCCCTCCCTGGTGCTGCATCAGAGAGAGACACCCCCTTCCTTAACTCAGCTGTGTGCCCAAGGTCCCTGGTGTAGCCTCAGGGGCCTGGCCCCTTTCTGTTGTTGCTTGCTGCTGCTGCCATAAAAGCCTGTCCTGTCCCATCTCAGCAGCGCCTCCAAATGTAATACGTGTTCCCCCCAACCACACTTAGGGACCAGTGTATGGGAGTGGGCGCATTATCATGGTTGTATGGTGCTCTACCTGTAGGTTTGCAGGAGGAGTTGTCTGCCACATGATAATGAGACAGGAACAGGTCTGGCTCGCACAGGTCTCTGGGTTCTTAATGTGGTGTCAGCGCCTCCAGCAGTGATGGATCCCACGATGTGTAGGTGTCAGCCCCCATCACTACACAATTACCTCCCTCCTGCCCAGGAACTGACACCAGAGGCAGAGGTATCTTGACGGGTACTTTATTGCAGGGCATTCTGCACCAGCTCTTCTAGCAGCATATATCAGACTCCAATTGCCCCAGGCTTTCTAGATGGTGCACATTCATCAATAGTGCTCTCATTCAGGTGGTCTTTAGGCTAGCCAGCCTAAAATGAGCAAGCTTGCCTCACCATGGGGAAGACTCACAGCTCCCACCTTACTCCCTTAGGAGCAGGGAGCTCAAAACTCCTACCTCCTCACACCATGAGGTGCAGAGGTAGACGCCTGCTTCCTTCTATCAAGGCTGAGAAAGATTGCTCACTAACTTTGGCTACTCCCATAGAAACCTATGAAAGGGGCAGGCTCATGGACTGTACCCACCTACAGGGGGCTGAACACAGGCCATGAGGCACCACCTACCTTCCTTCACTTTCTGGGGAAGCAGAAGGGGGGGTCAATGATGTCAGGAATTGGCGTTCTCCTCGCTTCCCACACAAAGCACTCCCTCTCCGCAAGGAGTCCCTGGACACACAAAATAATCCTGCCTTACCGGTCTCCACGGCTCCTCACCCCTGCCGCCGTCGCGGGATCACTCCCCTCGGCGATTCCTCTGCTCAGCGCCGGGCGCGCCCATGCCCTCCTACACGCACGCCAGCCCCAGACATTATGTGCATGCATTCTCAGTTTACAGAGCACACGCCTAACAGAGCACTTTTAACCACTGCTTCTGCAGCGAGGCGTCGCCCCCAAGCATCACACAGTTCAAGGCAAATCAATGATTACACTCAGCTGGGCTGTAACACCTCTCTCCTATCAGGGAGGACTCCTTGCAGTCCTCCAGGCCTGCCTCCTTTTCCCATTGGCCTGCCCAGCTTTATTATGCCTGTGCTTCCCATCACTCGTCGCTCGACATAGTTCTGTATGGAAGCATTTGACTATTCTCTCAGTGACTCCTCAGGTATTGACGCGGATTGGACGACTACCCCCTCTGGCTCTCGACTTTGGCTCTACTTGGACTTCGTGACTTCTGGCATCCCTGACCTTGGCAACGGCAATAACTACTCCTTCTCTACTACCGGTACCGGCAAGTATTGTCTTCACTACTATACCTGGCCTGGCAACAATAACACCACACTTCGGACACGCTCCCTTTGCTGCGGGTGCGTGTATCCCTACGTCCCACCTCAGCACAGGGGACGGGTCTGGTCAGCGGGCGGCACCGGCGTAACAAATGGCCCATATATTAACCTGCTAATGCATGGATCTTAACAGGACTTACATAGCAGATACACTATGTGGAGAGAAACAGGTACAGATGGACATATCCTGTTTCATTTGTTTTTACTTTCACTTCAAATGTAGTTTTCAATTATGATTGTACTGTCTACAAACCTTTAGAACTTCTTAAAAAAAGCTCACATATTGTATATACTAGTAAATGCTGAGGTATTATTGCCTTAATTAGAAATAAACCCATAACAAAAACAGTACATATTTCATATGTTGTGGTATTTATTGCAAGTAGACAGCCCGGAATGTATAGAGAATGTCTCAACAAAGGTTCGGATCCCTCCAAAAAAGACCTACAGTATCTTGAAAGTGAGCTCAATGAGATACCCTTTAAAAGTTTAAAGCAACAAATCGTAAAATCTTATGATTTAAAAAAAAAAAAAATCAGTTCTGTAGTATTAAATAATAGTGACTAATTTTTATTTTATTTTATTCCACTCTTAATGAGGTTTAAAGCATCCTTTGATGTCTTTAGCAGTTTTAGCCCACCTCCCCAGCAGTGCAAGATGTTTGTAACACATTCCTGTTTGGGATAATTTGTTGCCAATGTTCCCAGCAGTTTGAGCTGTAAACTGTAACAAACGATCATGTTACCTTAGTAATATTAGGATACATTGCAGCTGCTGCGTTAGGACGCGTCTATGGTGGGTGAGTGTGCTGCACGATCGTGAGTGTGGCTTCACATGTGCCTCTAGTTGGAGCAATTAATGCCTTCCAGGAGGACGCGGGGTGTCGGGGGCGTGACGTCACGGAGCTGGTTCACCCTCATTGGGCGAATGACTCACGTTACCCGGCCGTCGCGAAATGGAAACATATTTATTTGTTTCCTCGTGCATCGCGAGCGCGGGCACTTCTCATCGCGCGCAGTCACGCCCTCTAAGGATAGCCTCATACAGGCACTACATTTTTATCGCGCCGCACGCGCAGTCACGGTAACCATGGATGTGGCCTTACACTGACTGAAGGATTGATTAAAACTGAAAGACGACCATTATGTTAGGCAATCAGGGTTTTTGACAGATTTATAACAGGAGCACCACATGATTGCCAGTTTAGGTAAAAATGTAGAATTGTACATTGTCACATGTTTACATATAAAAATAATAAGAAAAAAAAGGAGAATGGAGTATTTCTGCTTTAATCCCCTGAGTACCGCATGATGTACCCCGAATGTCACACGGTCTGGCACATCATGCTATAAATGCTCATTTTCTACCGGGAGGTCATGTGCATCACGTCCACATCATCGGGACCTGCCAAAGAAATAACAAACAGGTAAATACACAGCAAAAAAATAAAGATTTGGAAAATGAGAAGTAAGAAATCGATCTGGGCAACATAACCCATCAGGTTTACGTCATATTTTTTATTTTTGTACAGATTGCTGCTTTATAGCACATTACCAAGCTTATTTTTCCTCGCTGTTTTTTTTTAAATTTCATTTTTAATTACAAAAGGTTAAAATACGGTGTACCTTAGCTATTTATTCTAAATTGCTCCACCTCAGCAGGCAGAACTAAACAGATACTGTCTAATCCTGACCTTAGATAAGACTCTTTGCACTCCCAATACAGCATATCACTAATTGTTTGGAATGGTGTCAGGTTTTGGGCTCATTTTTTAGGAATCAACTACATTGTATAAAAAAGCAGTGAGCGGGGGTTAAAAAAAACTACAGTAGAGATCAAACCAGACAAGTGACTGACTTCCTAAATGGCATGTGAGGAAAGGAGAGTGTGAGGGAGAAGACAATACAGATTTCCTTGTCAGCTTTCTGTAGAGAGAGAAAAAAAGTATTCCAAACAGGTTACTATTGTGTCGACCCAGATGTTTTTTTTTGCAGTTAACGTCATCGGTAGAATCCGTTTCCGTGCTCGCTGTTTTTGAAAACTAGTAATCCCAGGTGATGCGTCAAAGCAATTTGAGTAGGGTAATTTTCATCTTACATCTCTTGCCGCCAACGTGTCAAGACATTTTAATTTGCTGTGTGTGCATTACTGTCAATACATTTTTTTAGGGACGTGTTACATGTCGCAGATATTCTGTATCAAACTGTGCATCAGTGTGTGTCAGTTTATTTTACAGCTTACGTGCGTGAAAAACAAATGTGTCGCATCTGCTGTGGTGGAAACTACCCTGGCTAATAATATGCATTCAGTGTAGGAAACTTCCCCAGACTTCACATAAGACACAAGCAGAAAATGGTGCAGTGTGTCAAAACAAATATTATTGTTATATTGCAGTGTGCTTTTTCACCAATACACCTATGCAGAACTTGTTGCAAATTAGAACGGCTCTTTCAAAGCAGTATTCCTAATTTTTTGTGTTTTTGTTGTATACAGTATGAACTGGGGGCTCTTCCAGGAGATGACCCGGAACATCCAGGGACCTTCTGTTACCCGAGATAGTTGCAACATCATCTTCACTTTCTACTTGCCGCCGGAGTGAGTCTGACTCAGCAGCGATGTATCCTTGTATGGGGACAAAAGTAATTGTGTATCGAGAACTAGGGGGTCCCCTGAGGTTGGGGCATCACAGAATGTCTCCAGGAAACCTCCCAGTTTAGATCATTCAAAATGTGAGCAACGTGGACTGCTGATTGAAGCGAAGCTGATTCTTCTCAATTCCTCTTTCTGCTCTATTCAGCCGCTAAGGGAGTAACTCTGAGATGGTAATGAATCTTTTGTAGTGGACAATAACTAAGAACTTACAGATGATGGACTCTGATGCCAATAAAGCCGCATAAATAATGAGGCTGCAATTACTGTTCAAAGTTTCTGTGACTGTTGTATGAAGCAGAATAACTTTTCTTCTGACAAATTAACAGTTTTTGACACTTCCACATCATTAATTAAATCTGACTCATCATCAAGTTGCCTCCCATGATTTAACACCCCAACCCCCCCCCCCCCCCCCAAAAAAAAACTCAATTGCTTTTATTATTTCTTTGTTGATTGTGAAGGCTTTGAAGAATGTGTGGGTGAGATTTTATACAATACTCTAGATTCTAGAACATTTTGCAATGAGTAGCATATTCTAAAGACATCAATTTAATGTGACGTAACCTTTTATAATAGGCCTATTATTTCTTTTGGCATGAAAGATGCTCTGTAATTTAGCATGTGGTTCTGTATTGTCATTTACTGGAAAAGCTCAATAAGTATGGAGAGACTGTATATTATGTCTCGAAAGAACACCGTTTTTTTTTTTTTACCTTTTGCTGCTCACATACAGTACATACAGTACATACAGTACATCTGATTGATTTCTTGTGCCTTGTTTTTATAATTTTTTTTACATGAAACACTCATAAACAGTGAACATCCGATATTCACAAATTACAGTAACAAACATGCTGTGCCATTTATTTGATAACATGTAAATTTGCCTTGAACTGTCCTATAGTCTTTTATGTAACACTCATATAGTGAGTCTTGAATCATATCGAAAAATGTAGATCAGGGTTTTCTCTCCTACTTTTTTTTTATATTTGAAACGTATTGTATAACTATATACACTATGATGACCATTTCTCTTTAAACCTGTCAAAGATTGTTCTGTCTGCGCTCTAGCTTCCTATTAAAATCTTTAAGTAGATTCACTCCGTCCTCTTGCTGCTCCTATTGCGTAAAGGCACCCCTCCTCCACCAATGTTCACCGCAAGGTTTCCTCCAGCAGCGGGCCACTCACAGGGAGAAAAAAAGCAAAGAAGCGGACCAAGGGTGACGAGCATGTATTGAAAAATACAATAAAAGTGCAAGTATTAACTTACATATAGGTAAGGGTTAGTAGTCCAGTTAAAAGATAACCAGTCCTGGCTCTGATCTCTTCACCGTCTGCTTAGGGTCCGGAGTTGGGTCCTCGGTTGATGTGTGTCTGTCCCGCGCGCTGGGACACTCTGACGCGGCAGGGTTCTGCACTGCTTCCGGGTGTCGAATCTCACTGTGTCACTCGTACTCGCGTCTAGCAGTCCCCCTCGTTCCACCAGCTCTACAAACCTCCCAGCACAGCTAGTAATGTATCTGAGGCACACAGGGCTATGGCAGCAACTGGATGTCAGAGAGCCTGTAAGGACTGAGCTAATTCCAAACTTCTCATTCCGAATTTCTGAACTAACCCTTACCTATATGTAAGTTAATACTTGCGCTTTTATTGTATTTTTCAATACATGCTCTTCATCCTTGGTGCGCTTCTTTGTTTTTTTTCTCTCTTTAAACCTGCTTATTAATATGTAGCACTAAACATACTGGAACAACCGACTGCAGGAGTTTGCAAAACTGCCTTAAAATGCAAAAACTTATTTTTTTCAAGTGAAACTTCTTAGATTATTTATTTATTTATAAAATGTTTTACCAGGAAGTAATAGAAGGAACACAGGGCACAACGGATTTGAAATCCAAACTCATTTATTGAGCCAAACACACAACGTTTCGACCGTCAAGGTCTTTATCAAGTGACATAGTGGCATTCACTTTATTTGTCTTACCAGGAAGTAATACATTGAGAGTTACCTCTCGTTTTCAAGTATGTCCTGGGCATAGAGTTAAGATGACAAATAATACATGGTTACAAATACATAGTTACATAAATGAAAAGGGTATACATTATATACAAGACATTGCATGCACAGTTACAGATAATATATATTATAGGCGTATGTAACAGTTACAGACCAGATTAAAATGTGAAACAGCTTTAGTTTTGAAAGAACTTCGATTGGTGGCGGCTGTGAGAGTCTCCGGTAGGTTGTTCCAGTTTTGGGGTGCACGGTAAGAGAAGGAGGAACGTCCGGATACTTTGTTGAGCCTTGGGACCATGAACAGTATTTTAGAGTCAGATATCAGATGATAAGTGCTGCATGTGGTAGGGGTGAGGATCTTGTTCAGATAGATGGGTAGCTTGCCCAGAAAGTATTTCAAGGCAAGACAGGAAAGGTGAACTTTGTGCCTAAACTCAAGTGATGACCAATCTATTTCTTTGAGCATTTCGCAGGGATGTGTGTTGTAGTTGCACTGGAGAACAAAACTTGTTTTGTTGGCACTAAATGGCACTGGCACCTACAAAAATCTCATAGGGAAAAAAGTGTGCATGGGGACGAAAATGGAAACGGAAGTGAGGGACTGCGCATGTGCAGCAGCAGAAGTGACATCATTGTAGTTTGTTGGCTGCCGGTTGGGTGTTGTAGTTCGGGGGCCGGATGTCAAGCGTTCAAAGGAAATCAGAAGGGAAGGCCCAAGTCCCAGCAACCCCTGCTATAGATGACAGGCACTGTATTTCAGTCTCTGTAAGCTGTCCAGTCCTACAAGTAACACATACACAAACACACACACACACACACACACATATATATATATATATATATATATATATATATATATATAGATAGATATAGATATAGATCTATATATTATTATATGATACAACTCAGCCCGGTTAAAGGCATCTAGCCGAAACGCGTAGGAGTGGGTGAAGTGGGCAGGATCCCTTGGTCTCTCCCTCTCTTGGGATATGTAACTATACTGATTTGTGCTGCTGCCTTATGTGCCTTGAAATCTCTATACATGTGTGCAGGATAGTGCTGTGTGTTCATGTATACTTCAGGACTGTGTCTATTTGAACCTGGATCCAACCTACTTGTTATTTGTCTCTCATACTGTACAGGACTGTTTTTTTTTCATTGTCATTAAGGTTTCTCTTGGTATCTAATCCATCACATCACTAGTCCTATGACATTTTGAAGAGACTCAATATCTCTGTTAGGTTTTGGCTCCAGCTCCCTCACACCATGTGTATGTGTGGGTGGCACACTCTTATTAGCTCTATACCTGCCACAGAGTAACACTGTCTATTGTTTTTCCCTAAGAAGCTGCACTGTCAGTATTCTATGAATTTTTCTTCTGGGACATGTACTCATGCTAGGGGTTATTTGCCATTCATTCCCTGGTTTCTTTCAGTGTTTCTATCAGTTATGAAGGGCACATTAGTCAGCATATTGCTTTGGTTTATGCACAGGGGATCTAAGCCGTGTTTTTAAATTTCTGTGCTATCTTTTATTTCTTCTTTGTGACATCTAATAAATAAATGTGTTTTTGATATTGCCAACGGTATACCAGAGTTCTATTTCTTGGGCTCTTTTTTCTCTTGTTCCTTTTATATATATATTGTGACAGAAACCAGGGGATGGTAATAAATTCCATATATAGGGCTCCCAGGATACTGGACAGCTTCTATCCTGTTTAGGCTGGAAAGTGCAGCCTCAGAATGGATGCACTCCATCCCACAGTTTGGCAAGTGCTGGAACTGAGGGATGAGGGATCCAGACCAGAGTTTGTCTGCTGCCTGATTTCTGTCACCTGTCCTGCTAGATAGAAATCAGGTATTTAAGGCTGATTTCCTGGTTCCTCTCCCCTCCCCCCAAGAGACTGGAGGTAGGAAGGCTGCTGGAAGCAGAGTGGGGAAAAGCCTCTCCCCAAACAGGTTAAATCATTCTGTTCCTTTATCAAATTGCAAAGTTCCTTATTTTTGTTTGTTGGAAGCGGATAAGCCACCCCAACCCCAGTCAGGGTGAACCTCAGTTAAGTTATTGCTCAGGTGAGCAGGGTTTTGTTTTGCTTGTGTTTTCTTTTGTATGCAGTGTGGCAGTCTCAGTGCCTGGGACTGAATAAACCAGGCAGTAGCCTGTTTAAAGGAACAGCACGTTACGCCTCGTCATTTAACCTACCCTAAAAGACCGTGTTCTAACAGTCCTGGACAGACGGCGGAGCCCCGGAGTAAGCCGTTTGTCGCATATGGTGGAGAATGCGGGCAGAACACTAAAAGGTCTGCGGGTAAAAGAACTTTAAGGGGGAAAAAAAAGGGGGGGTTTCCGAACAAGATGGAAGACGTAGTGAGTGCGTTGGTACGCAATGTTGCTGCCCAGAAAGAGGAGAATGAAACCCAGCAACAGACGAATACAGCCCTGCAAAACGCAAATGCAACCCAGGAACAGACGAATGCAGCCCTGCAAAACGCGAATGCAACCCAGCAACAGCTGTTAATAGCCCAGCAAGAGACTAATGCAAACCAGCAACAGACGAATGCAGCCCTGCAAAGCGCGAATGCAACCCAGCAAGAGACAAACCACTTGCTGAGAGAGGAGCAACAACGGTTCGCCCAGGGCTTACAGCAAGAACTCGAGGTCCTGACAGAGGCTATCATTAAGACTCCACTGGCAGAGGTAGCCCCAGTCCCGAAAATGACCAGGGCAAGCCACTACCTTCAGAAGATGGGGCCCTCGGATGATGTTGAAACCTATCTTCTCACTTTTGAACGCACGGCACAGAGAGAGGGTTGACCAGAAGCTGATTGGGCCAGTCTAATCGCACCCTTCTTAAGCGGCGAACCCCAGAAGGCTTACTTTGATCTAAAGCCAGCCCAAGCTAACGTCTATGCAAAATTGAAGTTCGAGATCCTCGCCTGCCTCGGCGTAACCACGGCTGTTCGTGCCCAAAGGTTCCATGCATGGTCCTTCACGTTGGATAAAGCCACCCGATCCCAGATGTATGACCTCATCCACCTCGCTCGGAAGTGGCTACAGCCCGAGATCAACTCAGCAAGCCACATCGTGGAACGGTTGGTCATGGACCAGTTCTTGAGGAAACTTCCCTCTGCCCTACGCCGTTGGGTCAGTCAGAGTGACCCCCACAATGCAGACGAGCTGGTGGCCCTCGTAGAAAGGTAGAATGCAGCAGAAGAGCACCTGCAACCCACAGTCATGGAGCATCCCCACTACCCAAGGTTCCAGGACTCTTCCAGAGATGGTAAAAGGGTACCAGGGTTAAGGGGGGCTGAAGAGCGACGACCGCCTTCACACAGCACCAGCAACAGTGGCTCGCATACTAAGGGCAACAGCCAACATGGAGAGCCGAAAAAGGGCTCTAAGTGGCACACAGACTATGTACCTAAATGTGTAAATTGTTATGAGAGGGGCCACACCGCGAAAGTCTGCCCACTAAATACTGAACCAATGCAATGTAACAGCATTGAACCTTATTCGTTGTGGTCTCAATGTATGGGCCCCAGCCCAGAGAATCCCTTGAATAACCATCTCTGGGCATTTGTAAAGGTAAATGGTTAGAGGGTTCGGGCACTACTTGACTCTGGGAGTATGGTTACACTAGTGTCCGAATACCTGTTGCCCATTGGGAAAAAACAGGTAAACAGTTCACAAAGAGTGGCAATTTGTTGTATACATGGGGATAA
Source organism: Ascaphus truei (assembly GCA_036426205.1). Classification (NCBI taxonomy): domain Eukaryota; kingdom Metazoa; phylum Chordata; class Amphibia; order Anura; family Ascaphidae; genus Ascaphus; species Ascaphus truei. Next base: position 158,922,679 of record CM071567.1, on the reverse strand, counting down.
TCACGAATATTCCACTGTTGATGTTCTTATTGAAACAGAGTTTGGTTCTTTAGATTTCAAAGTGGGTATAGTACCCAAACTGGCACATGATGTGTTAATAGGGACCGACTTTCCCCATTTTCTAAAAATGTGGTCCTCCTCTCAGAATAGCACCTACAGTTCAATAACGGACCATAAAGAAGTAACAGAAGAAACAAATCCTTTCCCATTTTCAGAAATGGAGGTTGACGAGGGCCCAAATAAAAAGGGCAAAGAGGAAGAGTGCTGTAAAATTCCCTTTCCCATGGCCACCTTGGTAGAGAATACCCCAAATCAAGATGTTGAATAGGCGCTTACCACCCCAGAACAGGGTAAGACCTTTGCTGACCTAGAGGTCAGTCCTGGGAGTTTTAAGAAGGCCCAGTGGGAAGACCCCACATTAGTGGAAGCAAGGGGGAATATACGGGACCAGAATAGTACTCCTGGCCAACCAGATAGGTCACTTGCCTACCCCTACTACGAGGTAGAAAATGACCTAGTATATCGGGTTGATAGGAGGAAATCCATTATAACTAAACAATTGTTGGTGCCACGGACATTCCGTAATGTAGTATTACACCTCGCACATAGTCACCCATTGGGGGGACACCTAGGGGTGGAAAAGACAAAAGAAAAGGTTCTCCAAAGCTTCTATTGGCCTGGGGTTCTGGCAGAAATGACAAATTATTGCTCCTCGTGCCCAGAATGTCAGATCACCGCCCTGTTCAAAGCGTATCTTAGCCCATTGGTACCCCTTCCCATAATAGATGTACCATTTGACCGGATTGCTATGGATCTACAGTAGTAGGACTCCTAATAAAGTCTGCTAGGGGACATCAGCATATATTGGTAATATTAGATTATGCCACCCGATATCCGGAGGCAATTCCCCTACGTAGCACCTCTGCTAAAAACATAGCAAAAGAGTTAATAATCCTGTTTACCCGGGTCGGAATTCCTAAAGAGATCTTAACTGACCGGGGAACACCATTTATGTCCCAAGTAACAAAAGAGTTATGTAAACTCTTAAAAATCAAGCATCTCAGAACCTCAGTCTATCATCCACAAACAGATGGTTTAGTGGAACGATTCAATAAAACCTTAAAAAGCATGTTACGCCGGGCGGTCGATAAGGATGGGAAAACCTGGGATTGTTTGTTACGATACCTGTTATTTGCCATTAGGGAGGTTCCCCAATCATCCACAGGCTTCTCCCTGTTTGAACTATTGTATGGCCGACACCCAAGGGGCTTTCTGGATATAGCCAAAGAGACTTGGGAACACGAGATTACCCCATACAGAAGTGTAATAGAACATGTTGCCCAGATGCAGGACCGCATAGATGCAGTCCTTCCTATAGTGAGGGAACACATGGAAAAAGCTCAAGAGGCACAGAGGAATACGTATAATAAGGGTGCTAGGGTCAGAATTTTTTATCCAGGCGATAGGGTGCTAGTTCTGGTTCCCACCGTAGAGAGTAAATTCCTTGCTAAGGTGGCATGGGCTATAAAGGTCTTGGAAAGAGTGGGAGAAGTAAATTACAAGGTGAGACAGCCAGGTAGGAGGAAACCTGAGCAAATTTACCATGTAAACCTACTTAAGCCCCGGAAAGATAGAGAGGTCTTGTTAACCCTAGTACCCCCAGGTCCGTCAGAGAATCGAGAAACTGACCCAGAGGTTAGCATAGCTGAAACCCTGTCCGTTCATCAGAAACAAGAGGTCCAGAATCTAGTGAGAAGAAACAAAGAAGTCTTCTCTACAAAGCCAGGTAGAACTAGGGTAATTGAACATGACCTAGTCTCTGAACCGGGGGTCTGAGTTAACCTTAAACCGTACCGAATCCCAGAAGCCAAAAGAGAGGCTATAAGTTTAGAGGTTAAAAAAATGCTACAGTAAAACTAGGTGTAATTGAGGAATCCCAAAGTGGGTGGAACAGCCCTATAGTTTTAGTCCCAAAACCAGACGGTACAACAAGGTTTTGCAATGACTACCGTAAACTAAACGCTGTGTCAAAATTTGATACTTATCCTATGCCCAGGGTTGATGAACTGGTAGAGAGACTGGGCAAAGCCCGATATATCACAACCCTAGACCTAACAAAAGGGTACTGGCAGGTTCCCCTCTCAGAAAGGGCAAAAGAAAAGAGAGCCTTCTCAACCCGACGGCCTCTTTCAGTATAGGGTGCTGCCTTTTGGCTTACATGGAGCTCCGTCCACATTCCAAAGAATGATGGATAAAATTTTAAAGCCATATGCTCGGTATGCTGCCGCCTACCGGATGATGTGGTAATCCATAGTGAAGATTGGCAATCCCACCTTCCGAAGGTCCAAGCTGTGCTTGACGCAGTTCGGTCTGCTGTACTAACTGCTAACCCTGCTAAATGCACCATTGGTCTGGAGGAGGCCAAGTATCTGGGGTATTCTATTGACAGAGGTTTACTCAAACCACAAACACTCAAAGTAGAGGTGATACAAAATTGGCCAAGGCCAGTTACAAAAAAACAAGTAAGGACCTATTTGGGATTAATTGGCTACTATAGAAGGTTTATTCCCAATTTTGCAACTAAGGCAACCCACTAACTGACCTCACAAAATCCAGAGGGCCACTAATGGTAAAGTGGTCCCCCGAAACCGAACAGGCCTTTAGAAGCCTGAAAGAAGCTCTCTGTGCCCAACCAGTGTTGGTCACACCTGACTTCTCTAAAGAGTTTTTAGTCCAAACCGACGCATCTGAGGTAGGGCTGGGGGCTGTACTCTCCCAGGAGTCTCAAGGTGAGGAGCACCCCATCCTTTATTTAAGTAGAAAATTAAATCCCCAGGAGAAAAATTACTCCATAGTTGAGAAAGAGTGTCTCGCAATAAAGTGGGCTGTAGAGACGCTCAAATACTATCTGTTGGAGAGAAAATTCAGGTTGGTCACAGATCATGCACCCCTCACCTGCATGTGTAAAAACAGAGAGAAGAATGCTAGAGTGACCAGGTGGTTTCTAAGCCTATGGTAGCCACAGATGCAGGTGATGCAGAGCACAGCAAAGATACAGGATACACCGGAACAGCAGCAGTAAAATAAAAGTCCTTTATTGTAACTTCATGGTGCAGACAGGGATGGGTGCAAAAAGCCTCCTTCTCTTACGCGTTACGAGGGGGGGGGGGGGGGCGCCGTGTGTAATAAGTTGGTGTATATTCCCGCGAGTGCGTTTGTATATACTTACGCGCGCCTGAGCAATATCTCCCTAGCAACTCAATCCTGTCCCTAGCTACAAGTGGGAGGGGTGCGCTTGAATGCGCACTGGATTAACTCATGCGCGCATGCGCAATGTAAAACCCGTGTAATACACCAACTTATTACACACGGCGCCCCCCCCCTCCCCCTCCCCCTTTTGCTTAGTACACGATCGGGCACTAAGGGTTCATTGCGCACACGATACAATAACAGTGCAATATTTAATACATATAGGTAAGGGTTAGTAGGTCCAGTTAAGATACCATTCCTGCTCTGATCTTTCTTCACCGTCTGCTAGGGTCGGAGTTTGGGGGTCCTCGTGTTGATGTGTGTCTGTCCCGACGCTGGGACAATCTGACGTGGCCGGGGTTCATGCAATGCTTCGGTAGCTCCGGTGTCGATCTCACTTGTGTCACTCCGTACTCGCGGTTAGCAGTCCCCCTCGTTCCACCATCTCTACCAAACCATCTCCCAGCCACAGCTAGTCGTGTATCTGAGGCACACAGGCGGCGATGGCAGCGAAACTGGATGTCCAGACGAGCCGTTAAGGACAGAGTAATTTCCACAACTCTCATTCCGAATTTCTGAACTAACCCTTACCTGATTAATGTAAGTTAAATACTGGCTTTCTATTGCTATTTAAGTTCAATACATTGCTCTTCATCCTTGGTGGCGCTCTTTTGTTTTTTCCATTTCTCTCTTTAAACCTGCTTATTAATATGTAGCACTAAACATACTGGAACAACCGACTGCAGGGTGTGCAAAACCTGCCTTAAAATGCAAAAAAAAAAAACTTTTCTTTTATTTTTTTCAGTGAAACTTTAGGATTATTTATTTATTTATAAAATGTTGTGTACCAGGAAGATATAGAAGGAACACAGGGCACCAACGGATTGAAATCCAATCAATATTGAGCCTAAACACCACGTTCGACCGTTCAAGGTCTTTATATCAAGGTGAATCGTAGTGAGCTTCACTTTATTTGTCTTACCAGGAGTAATACATTGAGAGTTTTACCTCTCTTTTCAAAGTATTGTCTGGGCATAGAGTTAAGTGACAAATTAATACATTGGTGTTCAAATACATAGTTACATAATGAAAAGGGTATACATATATATACAAGACATTGCATGCACCAGTTACAGAAATATATTAATAGGCGTTATGTAACAGTTTACAGACCAGTTTTAATATTAAGTGTTAACAAGCTTTTTTTGAAAAGACTTCGATGTGGGGTCTGTAGCTCGGCGGTGTGAGAGTCTTCCGGTTAGGTGTGTTCCAGTTTGGGGGCCACGGTAAGTAGATAGGAGGGAAGTATACCTCCGGATACTTTTGTTTGTAGGAGCCTTGGGACGAATGAAACAGTATTTTAGAGTCAGATATCGAGATGATAAGTGTCTTGTGGTAGGGTGAGGATCTTGTTCAGATAGATGGGTAGCTTGCCCAGAAAGTCATTTCAGGCAAGACAGGGAACGTGAAGAACTTTGTGCCTAAACTCAAGTGAATGACCAATCTATTTTCTGGATTTCGCAGTTTGAATCTGTGAAGGGATGTGTTGTGTAGTTGCATGGGAGAACAAACTTGTTGTGGTTTGCACTAAATGGCACTCGGCACCTCAGCAAATCATAGGTGTAAAAAGTGTTGCACTGGGGGACGAAAATAAACTGGAATCAACGGAAGTGAGGGAACTGCCGCATGTGCAGCAGCAGAAGAGTGACACTCATTTTATTTTGTTGGCGGCCGGTTGGGTGTGTATGTTCGGGGGGCCGGTGGAAGCGTTTCAAAAAAATCAGAGGGAAGGAGGCCAATCCCAGCAACCCTGCTATAGAGACAGGCACTGTAGATTTCAGTTCTCGTGTAAGCGTCCCAGTCCTACAAGTCACCACAACACAAACACCCACACACACACACACACATCTAAATATATAATAATATACTTATATATATATATATATATATATAATATATATATATATAGTATATTATATATATATGACAACTCCGATAACGGCCATACTAGCCGAAACGCGTAGAGTGGGTGAGTGGCAGATTCCCTTGGGTCTTCTCCCTTCTCTTGGGTAGGTAACTATACTGATTGTTGCTGCTGCCTTAGGTGCCTCTGAAGATCTCTCTTAAACATGGTGCTGCGAATGGCTGTGTGTTCATGTTATACTTCAGGACTGTTCCTATTTGAAACCTGGATCCACCTCTACTTGGTTATTGTCTCTCAACTGTACAGGACTGTTTTTTTTTTCATTGTCATAGTTTCTCTTGGTATCTAATCATCACATCACTAGTCCTATGACATTTGGTAAGAGACTCAATTATCTATGTTAGGGTTTGGCTCCACTCCCCTCACACCATGTGTTGGTTGGGGTGGCCACACTCTTATTAGCCTCTATATCCTTGCCACAGAGTAAACTGGTCTATTGATTTTTTCCCTACGAAGCTGCACTGTCAAGTATTCTATGAATTTTCTTCTGGGACATGTACTCATTGTATGGGTTATTTGCCATTCATTCCCTGGTTTCTTTCACAGTGTTACTATCAGTTTATGAAGGGCAGTTGTCAGCATTATTCTTTGGTTTAGGCCAGGGGATCAAGAAGCGTGTCCTACTGCATTAAATCATGCGCATCTAGTGTTGTTGTTGTGCCTTACTACGAATCTGTGTTGTTTTAAGTTACGATTCTGTTGACAGAAATAATTTTTTGATATTGCCACGGTTATACCAGTTCTAGTTCTTGGGCTCTTTTTTCTCTTGTTCCTTTTATATATATATGTGACAGAAACCATGGGGGATGGTAATAAATTCGCATATATAGGGCTCCCAGCGATACTTACAGCTTCTACATTACGTTTAGGCTGTGGAAAGTGCAGCCTCAGAATGGATGCAACCCATCCCACCAGTTTGGCAAGGTGCTGGAACTGAGGATTGAGGTGTATCCAACCAGAGTTTGTGCGCGCCTGATTTCGTCAACCTTCCTGCTAGATGATAAATCAGATGGTATTAATATAGGCTGATTTTCCTGGTTTCCTCTCCCTCCCCCAAGAGATGGAGGTAGAAGGCTGCTGGAGAGCAGAGTGGGAAGAAAAGCCTCTCCCCAACAGGTTAAATCATTCTGTTCTTTATCAAATTGCAAAGTTCCCTTATTGTTGTTTGTTGGAAAGACGAGGAAGCGGTATAAGCCACCCCAACCACCGCAGGTACAGGGGTGAACCTCAGTTAAGTTTATGGCTCATGGAGCAGGGTTTGTTTGCTTGTGTTTTCTTTGTTGTATGCAGTGTGGCAGTCTCATGCCCTGGGAGACTGATAAACGACCAGTAGCGTACTGTTCTAAAGGAACAGCAGCGCTACGCCCTCGTCCTTTTAAACCTACCCTAAAAGACCGTGTTCTACTAGTCCTGACAGAGACAGGAGCCCATTAGTACACTCGTTGTTCCGCCTAGGGCTGGATCCGGAGAACTGTCGCAATTGAAGCGGCAGAACATAAAAGTCTGCTTAAATTAAATTAAAGAATGTAAAAATGTAAAAAAAGAACTTTCAAGGGGGAAAAAAAAGAGGGGGGTTCGACAAGATGAAGACTCTCTATATGAGGTGGTGTTGGTAGCAATAAGTTCCTGCCAGAAAGGGAGATGAAACCCACAAAGAGACAGACGGTTACAGCCTGCCCCCCCCAAAACGCAAAATGCAGCACCCAGGAACAGGACGCAATGCAGCCCTGCCCAAAACGATGCAAACCCAGCACATGTGATTTAAAATACCGCAGCAAGAGACTAATTCAAACCAGCAACAGACGAATGCATGCCCTGCAAAGCGCGAATGGCAACCCAGCAAGAGACAAACCCATTCTGGCTGAAGAGGAGCAGCAGAGCAACAACGGTTTGCCCAGGGCTCTACAGCAGAACTCGATGTCCGACAGAGGCTATATCATTAAGTCTTCCACTGGCGAGAGGTACCCCCCAGTCCCGCAAATGCCAGGGCAAGCCCACTACCTTCAGAAGATGGGGCCCTCGATGATGGTGATTGAAACCTATCTTACTCCTTTTGAACGCACGGCACAGATGAAGGAAGAGAGGGTTGACAGAAACCAGAAGCTGATTGGGCCAGTTTAATCTCACCCTTCTTAAGCGTGCGAAAAAGTAGAGCTGCCCTTACTTTGAGCATAAAGCAGACCCAAGCAACGTCTATGCAAAACTGAAAGTTCGACGATCCCGCCTTGCCTCCCGGTAACCACGGGCTGTTCGTAGCCCAAAGGTTATCACTGCATCGGGTCCTTCAAGTTGGATAAAGCCACCCGATCCCAGATGTTATGACCTCATCCACCTCGCTCGGAAGGAAGTGCTGTACAGCCCTGAGGGATCACTAGCAGGCCCAACAGTGGACGTGGAACGGTTGGTTCAGTGACCAGTTCTGTAGGAAAAACCTTCCCTCGTCCTACGCCGTGTGGTCAGTCATGAGTTGACCACCCACAATGCAGTACGAGCTGGTGGCCCTCGTAGAAAGTGTTTAGAGAATGCAGCAGAAGAGCACACCTGCAACCCCCAGTCCATGGAGCATCCCCACTACTCAAAGGTTCAGAATTCAGACTCTTCCTAGAATGGTAAAGGGTACCAGGGTTACGGGGGGCATGAAGAGCGACGACAGCTCTTACATCCAGCATCCAGCAACAGTGGCTCGCTTACCATCTAAGGGCAACAGCCACACTGGAGAGGAAAAACCGAAAAAAGGGTCTCTAAGTTCGCGACTAGTATGTGTACTCACAGAGACCTCAATCTGTATGAGCCTATATGTCGGGACTTAAAAAGCATACTAGTGTTTTAGAGGGGACAGGGGGCCACACCGGTCGAAAGTCTGCCCACTAAATATACCTGAACCAATGCAATGTAACAGCATTGAACCTTATTCGTTGTGCCGTCCAATGTATGGGCCCCAGCCAAGAGAATCCCTTTGAATACCAGCTCTGGGCATTGTAAAGTAAATGTTAAGGTTCGGAATACTTGGACTCGTGGGTAGTAGATGGTTTACACTATGTCCGAATACCGTTGTTGCGCCCATTGGAAACAAAAAAAAAGGAAAAAAAAAAAAACAGGTAAAACGTCCAACAAAGAGTTGGCAATTGTTGTATACATGGGAAGATAATCAACGATATTTCCACTGTTGATGTTCTTATTGAAACAGAGTTTGAGTTACTTTAGATTGTCAAAGTGGGATATAGTACCCCAAACTGGCACAGATGATTGTGGTGTTACATAGGGAACCGATCTTCCCCATTTCTAAAAATGTGGTCCTTCCCTCACCCATCCCCACCGTCTAAACGGATTACTACCATTCAACATAAGGACATTAAATACGTAACAGGAGAAGAAACAAATCTTTTCCCCATTTCAAGAAATGGAGGTTGACGAGGGCCAAAAAAAACAGGGCCCCGGCCAACAAGAGGAAGAAGTGCTGTTCTTAAAATTCCTTTCCCATGGACCTTTACGATTGCGAGATAGGAATACCCCAAATAAGATTTGAAGGCCGCTATCCTTCACCACCCACCAGAACAGGGTTAACGACCCTTTCTGACCTAAGTGTACCTCATGGGAGTTTAAAGGCCCGTGGGAAGACCCCACATTAGTGAAGCAAGGGAAGGGGAATCAGAATATACGGGACCAGAATAGTACTCTCCTGGCCAACCAATTAGGTCACTTGCCTACCCCTAATACGAGGTAGAAAATGAATCGACTTCGAGTATGTGCGGTTGATAGGAGGAAATCCATTATAACTAAACATTCAATTGTTGTTGCCCACGACAATTCCCGTATGTAATTACAACTCGCAACATTAGTCAACCCATTGGGGTGAACCTAGGGGGAAAAGTACAAAGAAAAGTGTCTCTCAAAGCTTCTATTTGCCTGGCGGGGTCTGGCAGCAAGAACACATATATTGCCCTCTCGTGCCCAAATGTCAGATCAACCGCCTGTTCAACGCGTTATTTAGCCCATCATTGGTACCACTTTCCTTCCCATAATCGAGGTACCATTTGACCGGATTGCTATGGATCTAGTAGTAGTAAGTAGTAGCTCCTATATAAAGTCTGCTAGGGGACATCAGCATAATCGTTTATGGGTAATATTAGATTATGCACCGATATCCGGGGAAAGTCCATTCCCCTAACGTAAGTCACCTCTGCTAAAAACATAGCAAAGAGTTAAGACTCTGTTTTACACCGGGTCGATTCCTAAGAGATCTGTACTGACCGAGGGGGGAACCACCATTTATGTCCCAAGTAACAAAAGAGTTATGTAAATATTAAAATCAAGATCTCAGAACTAGTGACATCATCCACAAAAAGAGCTGGGTTTTTAAGTGGAACGATCAAAATAAAACACTTAAAAAGCACATTTTACGGCCGGCGGTCGATAAGGATGGGAAAAGGCCTGGGATTGTTTGTTACGATCCTGTTAATTTGCCATTAGGGAGCGTTTCTCCCCAATCATCCACCAGGCTATCTCCCTGTTTTGAACTATTGTATGTGCCGCACCCAAGGGGCTTTCTGGATATAGCCAAAAGAGACTTGGAGAACACGAGCATACCCATACAGAATGTAATAGAACATGTTGCCCAGATGCAAGGCCGCATAGGATGACAGTCTTCCAGTAGGAGTGGAAGGGAACACATGGAAAGCCTCAAGAGGCACAGAGGAATACGTTAATATAATAAGGGATCGCAGGGTCAGAATTTTTATCAGGCGATAGCGGGAATAGGGTGCTAGTTCTGGTTCCCACCGTAGAAGAGTAAATTCCTTGCTAAGGTTGGCAAGTGGCAATAAACGGTCCTTGAGGAAAAGAGTGGGGAGAGTAAATTACAAGGTGAGACAGCCAAGGTGGATGGAGGAAACCTGAAGCCAAAGTTTACCATGTAAACCTACTTAAGCCCCCGGAAAGATAATAGAGGGTCTTGTTAACCTCAGTAACCCCAGGTCCGTCAGCAGAACGAGAAACTGGACCCATAGGTTAGCATAGCTGAAACCCTGGCGTTACATCAGAAACAGAGGTCCAGAATCTAGTAGAAAAACAAGGAAGTACACTTCTACACAGCCAGGATAGAACTAGGGTATTTGAACATGAACCTAGTCTCTGACTGAACCGAGGGGGACTGAGTTAACTTAACCGTTACCGAATGCCCAGAATAACAAAGCCAAAAAGAGGCTATAAGTTAGAGGGTTATAAAAAATGTACGTACAGTAACACTCAGGTGTAATTGAGGAATCCCAAGGAGTGGGTGGAACAGCCCTATAGTTTAGTCCCAAAACACAGACGGTTACAACAAGGTTTGCAATGGACTAAACCGTAAACTAAACCCACGCCTAGGTTCAGTCAATTTGATACTCTATCCTATGCCCAGGTTGATAGAAATGGAGAGAGACTGGGAAAGCCCGATTATTCACAACCCTAACCTAACAAAGGGTACTGGCAGTTCCCTCTCAGAGAAGGGCAAAAGACAAGGAGAGCCTTCTCAAGCCCCCGTACGGTCATCTTTCGTATAGTTGCTGACCTTTTGTGCTACATGGCTCGGTCCACATTCCAAGAATGAGGATAAATTAATTTTAAAGCACACGATTGCATCGGTAGCTGCCGCCTCCGGATGATGTTAGTAATCCATAGTGGACAGATTGGCAATCCCACCTTCGCAAGGTCCAAGCCTTGCTTGACGCAGTTCGGTCTGCTTTGTCCTAATCTGGCTAACCCTGCTAAATGCACACAGCTCTGGTCTGGAGTTCGAGGCCATAGTATGTGCACTTTCCCCCCAAGGCATGATGATCTTTCTATTGACGAGGTTTACTCAAACCACAAACACCATAAAGTAGAGGTGAATACAAAATTGGCAGGCATTTACCAAAAAATTTAGTCAACAAGGCCCTACTCTTTGGGGGATTAATTGGTACTATAAGACAGGTTTATTCCCAATTGGCTATCAACTAAGGCACCCACTAACTGACCTCACAACAATCCAGATTGGTGCCACTAATGGGTAAACGCGTCAGGTCCCCTAAACAGAACAGGCCTTTAGAGCCTGAAAGAAGCTCTCTGTGCCCCAACAGTGTTGGTCACTATCCGACTTCTCTAACAGAGTGTTTTAGCCCTAAACCGACGCATCTTAGGTAGGGCTGTGGGTGATCTTGACTCTCCCCAGGTTGAGTCACTGAAACAAGGTGCAGGCGCCACACCCATCCTTATTTAATAAGACAGAACATTAAATCACCCATACGTGCAAGAACAATTACAGTGGACCATCAGACCCTATTAGAGACGAGTGCTCGCATAAGTGGCTGTGAGACGCTCAAAATACTATCTGTTGGAGAGAAATCAGGTTGGTCAAGAATCATGCACCCCTCACTGCCATGTGTACATTCACCCGAGGGATGCTCGGCAGTGCAGGTGGGTTTCCACTACCCCCACACCCTATGGAGCCCCACATATGCAGGTGATGCCAAGACACGCGTCATTCCACACCGGAACAGCAGTCAATAAAATAAAAGTCCTTATTGTCACTTCATGGTGCAGACAGGGAATGGTGCAAAAGCCTCTTCTCTGTACGCGGTTACGAGGGTGGGGAGGGGGGCGCGCCGTGTGTAATAAGTTGGGGTTTGTCCCGCGAGTGCGTTTGTTATATACTTAGCGCGCGCCTGAAGACAGCATCTCCCTAGCAACTCAATATCCTGTCCCTAGCTACAGTGGGAGGGGTGCGCTTGTGGAATGCGCACTGGTTAACTCAATGCGGCCAGCGCAGAGTGTAAAAACCCCGTGTAATCATCAACACACTGTAAGTTACACACGCGCACCCAACACCCTCACCACTCCCTCTTTAGCTGTAGTACACGATCGGAGGCCTAAGGGTTCATTGCGCACACGTCGGCTGTAAATACAGGAGATGACCGAGTTTATTTGCCCCCATTCACCCTTATCTCCCTCTCTGCTACCACTCGCAAGTCAATACACGATCGGGCAGTTCGGGGAATAACCCAGAGTGGGGCTTATTCCACATGCAGGCTGCACTAAGTACAATACATATGCAGGACTATATCGTCCTTTATCGGGCTGTCCATCGATCTTCTATCACCCAGCATAACAAGCACGAATCATGCCGGAATCATCTATTGACCTCTTATATTGCATATACTAAGCATCGCCACCCTTCAGTATGCCTCCAATACTTAATTGATAATAGGATCATGATTCTCTCTTTGATATACAATCTGCAGTGTAAGCCATTGTAACCAAGACACATCAGGGTGCGCTGTGGGACGTAACACATATGAAAGGCAAATGGTTATAACAAAAATGGGACAAGTTATACAGGGTTTAAGATCAGTTGTTTCATTGGTGCTGGTCAGAGTATCAGTTTACATGATTGGCTTGACTTTTGTTTGGGTTGTACCTGGGATTGTAAGTTAGGATTTCTGTAATTGGTTCTAGGTGATTCATGCATTGTTTTTAGGGGTATATGGGTGCTTGTTGTTAGTCTGTTGTGCACTGCCCTGAGGAAGGTCCCGTTGTAGAGACCGAAACGTTGGCGGCCTTGTGTGTCCACAATACACTTTTTTGCTATCACCTTGCAGTGTGCTGTCTTCTTTGGTCATCAGGTACCCCTGGTCAACGCACAGTCTATAGGCTACATAAGAGGCAGGCAAGCATTTGCTTCCTGAAGTAAATCGTTGGCGAGTGCAAATCTCCATACCATGACTATATATAGCATAATATATATTATATATATATATATATATATAATATATATATATATCTGTCATTTTGTTTATATTATTTTGTGACAGCAGAAACCAGTGGATGGTAATAATAATCCATATATAGGGCTCCACAGAGATACTGAACAGTTTCTATCCTGTCTGCCTGGGAGGCAACCTTATAATACATGCACTCCCATCCACAGTTTTGGCAAGCGCTGGATACTGAGGGATTTCTGCACCTTTCATGGCTAAGTTAGACATTATCAGGTATGTAAGACTGGATTTCCTGTGTTGCTCTGGTCTTTCTCTCCAGAGCCTGGAAGGCTGCTGTAACACAGTGGGAGAAGCCCGCTTCCCCACACCAGGTTCATTGTTCTTTCATTGGCTAATCTGCAAAGTACCTTGTTTGTTGTTTGGGAAAGTGGAAAAGCCACTCCAACCCCGAGTTAGGGAAATCAAGTTAAGTTATCGCTCAGGTGAGCAGCTTTTGTTTTGTTATGTGTTTTGTTGTATGCACTGTGGCCGTACCAGTGCCTGGGACTGAATACAACCAGGCACAGACCTATTTAAAGGATACAAGATACGTGACGCCAGTCCTCATTTAACCTACCCCAAAAGACCGTGTTCTAACCGTCCGGACAGACGCGGAGCCCCGGAGTAAGCTGTTTGTCACATATGGGGAAAATCGGGCAGAACACTAAAAGGTCTGGGGGTTAAAGAACTTTAAAAAAAAAAAAAAAAAAAAGTTTTTTTTCTCTTCTCTCCCAAAAGATTGGAAGACGTGGTGAGTGCGCTGGTACGCAATGTCGCTTTCCAGAAAGAAAGAAATGAAGCCCAGCAACAGGCGAGTGAAACCCAGCGACAGCTGTTATAGCCCAAGAGACTAATGCAAACCATCAAGAGACACAACCGCTTGCTGAAGAGGAGCCAACAGCGGTTCGCTTTTTCCAGGGCTTACAGCAGGAACTCGAGATCCTGAGGGGGACTATCAAACCTTCCATTGGAAGCGGCAGCCCCAGTTCCGAAAATGACCAGGGCAAGCACTACCTTCAGAAGATGGGACCCTCTGGAGATGTGGAAGCCTATCTTCTCACGTTTGAACGCACGGCACAGAGAGAGGGATGGCCGAAGCTGAGTGGGCTGGTCTAATACGCACCCTTCCTAAGCGGCGACCCCAGAAGGCTTACTTTGATCTAGAGCCAGCCGAAGCTAACGATCTATGCAAAATTGAATTCGAGATCCTCGCCCGCCCCGGCGTAACCACGGCTGTTCGCGCACCAAAGGTTTCACGCATGGTCCTTCATCGATGGATAAAGCCACCCGAAGCCAGATGTATGACCTACATCCACCTCGCCCGGAAGTGGCTACAACCCCGAGATCACTCAGCAAGCAACATCGTGGAACGGTTGGTCATGGACACAGTTCTTAAGGAAACTTCCTCTGCCTTAACGCCATTGGGTCAGTCGGAGTGACCCCCACAATGCGGATGAGCTTGTGGCCTCGTAGAAAGGTACAATGCAGCAGGAGAGCACCATGCACCCACAGTCGTGGAGCAACCCCATCCCGATGGTTCCAGGACTCTTCAGAGACGGTAAAAGGGTAACCGGGGTTTAAGGGGAGCTGAAGGCGGCGACCACCTTCAAGCAGCACCAGCAACAGTGGTTCCCACACTAAAGGGCAATAGCCAACATGGGGAGCCGGGAAAAGGACTCTAAGTGGGACAAGACTATGTACCTAAATGTGTAAATGGTCATGAGAGGGGGCCACACAGCAAAAATCTGCCCACTAAATGAGAGCCCATGCAATGCAACAGCGTGGAACCTTATTCGCTGTTGTCCCAATGTATGCGCCCTAGCCCAGAGACCCCTTGAATAACCATCTGTGGGCATTTGTAAAGGTTAATGGTAGGAGGGTTTCGGGCACTTCTGGACTCTGGGAGACATGGTCACACTGAGTGTCCGAATACCTCTTGCCCATTAAGAGAACAGGGAAACAGTTCACAAAGAATGCAATTTTGTTGTATACATGGGGATAATCATGAATATTCCACTGTTGATGTTTTTTTTGAAACAGAGTTTGGTTCTTTAGATTTCAAGGTGGGTATTGTACCCAAACTGGCACATGATGTGTTAATAGGGACCGACTTTCCCCATTTTCTAAAATGTGGTCCCCCCGCTCAGAATAGCGCCCAGAGTTCAACTAGCGGACCATAACGAAGTATTAGAAGAAATAAATCCTTCCGTTTTCAGAAATGGATGGTTGACGAGGGCCCAAATAGAGGGGGAAAAGGAGGAGTGCTGTAAAATTCCCTTCCCCATCACTACTTTGGTAGGGAATACCCCAAATCAGGATGTTGATCAGACACTTACCACCCCAGAACACGGATAAGACCCTCGCTGACCTAGAGGTCAGGTCCTGGGAGTTTTAAGAAGGCCCAGTGGTAGGACCCCACATTAGAGGTAGCAAGGTGAAATATACGGGACCTGAATAGTACTCTTGGCAACCAGATAGGTCGCTTGCTTACCCCCTACTTCGAGGTAGAGAACGACCTAGTATATCGGGTGGTGATAAAAGAAAATCAGTTACAACTAAAAATTGTTGGTACAGGACCATTCCGCTAATGTAGTGTTACACCTCGCACATAGTCATCCATTGGGGGGACACCTAGGGTGGAAAAGACAAAAAAAAGGTTCTCCGAAGCTTCTATTGGCCTGGGGTTCTGGCAGAAATTACGAATGATTGTTCCTCATGCCCAGCATGTCAGATCACGCCCCGTTCAAGGCGTGACCGCAGCCCATTGGTACCCCTTCCCATAATAGATGTACCTTTGACCGGATTGCTATGGATCTAGGACCCCTAATAAAGTCTGCTAGGGGACATCAGCTATATTGGTAATATTAGATTATGCCACCCGATATCCGAGGCAGTTCCCCTACGTAGCACCTCTGCCAAAAAACATCAGCAAAAGAAGTTAGTAGTGTCTGTTTTTTCCCGGGTTGGAATTCCTAAGAGATTCTATCTGACCAGGGAACACCGTTTATGTCCAAGTAACAAAAGAGTTATGTAAACTCCTAAAATCAAGCATCTCAGAACCTCAGTCTATCATCCACAAAACAGATGGTTTAGTGGAAAGTTCAATAAAACCTTAAGAGCATGTTACGGCGGTGCGGGGTCGATAAAGATGGAAAACTGGGATTGTTTGTTTACCGTACCTGTTAGTTTGCCATTAGGGAAGTTCCCCAATCATCCACAGGCTCTCCCCGTTGTGAACTATTGTATGGGCCGACACCCAGGGGCTTACTGGATATAGCCAAAGAGACTTGGGAACACGAGGTTACCCCTTACAGAAGTGTAATAGAGCATGTTGCCCAGATGCAGGACCGCATTGCTGCAGTCCTCCCAAGTGAGGAAACACACGGGGAGATGATAAGCGAAAGATCCCCAGAAAAGATTTGGAGGGGGGGGTGTGGGGGGTAATCCCTTGACCGTGGGGCTCGAACTTCCGGCGGGCAGGGCGTACCCCTCAAAGCGACCGAAGTAGGGGGCCGGGGGGGGGGGGGGGTTGGCGGGGGTGGGGGATCGACGGGTAGGCCGCGGGGTGTTCTGGGCGGACATTTCTACATACCAATGCCTTTTTAAGGGGGGGGCCTCCGGGGGGGGCGGGTTAGCAGGATGGCGGGGAGGGGCGGGGGGGGGGGGGGGGGGGGGGGGGGGGGGGGGAGCGGGGGGGGGTCGGGGGGGGGGTGCCCCCGCGGGGGGGTGGTGGGGGGGGAGGGGGGAGGGGGGGATGGGGGGGGGACAGTCTAGGGCGGGGGGGGGGGGGGGAGCAAAACAAACAAACAAAAAAACAGGGGGGTGGGGGGGGGGGGGGGGGGGGGGGGGGGGGAGGGGGGTGGGGGGTGGGGGGGTGGCGCTGCGGGGAGGGGTGGGGGGGGGGGGGGGCGGCGGGGGGGGGGGGGGTGGGGGGGGGGGGCGGGGGGGGGGGTGGTGGTACTTTTTGTGTGGCCTTTGGTTGTGTTTTGAGGGCGGTCGGGGGGGGGTTGGGGGGGGGGGGGTGGGTGGTGGGACTGGGGGGGGGGGGGGTGTGGGTGGGTGGGGGGGGGGGGGGGGGGGGGGGGGGGGGCGGGGGGGGGGGGGGTGGGGGGGGGGGGGGGGGGTGTGGGGGGTGCGGGGGGTTAAATGCAGATAGCGCGGGGGGTGGGGGTCGGGGGGTGGGGGGGGGGGTGGGTTGGGGGGGGGTGGGGGGCGGAGGGGGGGGGGTGGGGTGGGGGGGGGGGCGTGGTGGGGGGGGGTGGGCGGGGGGGGGGGGGACGGGGGCGGGGGGGGCCGCGGCGGGGGAGGGGTGGTGGAGGGGGGGGGGTGGGGGTGGGGGGCGGGCGCGTACTCTCGGGGGGGGGGGGGGGGGCGTGGGGGGTGGGGGGGGGGGGGGGGGGGGCGGGGGGCGGTGGGGGGGGGCGGGCGGAGCCTCGGGGGGTGGTTCATCGGGGGGGGGGGGAGGGGGGGGTGGGAGGGGGGTGGGGGGGGGGGGGGGGTGACGGTGGGGGGGGGGGTCGGAGGGGGGGGGGAGGGGGATCCGATTTCTCTAATATACAACAAACAACACCATCAACAAAAAAACTCCCCGTCCAATTCTCATCCCATCAAAATACTCCACACAAAAAAACATCAAAAAAATACCCTTCAGTCCTGCTCCCGTTTAATCCCGGACCTAACCTATTCCCAAATCTAGGCATGCTACTACGGGGTGGTGGGGGGGGGGGGGGGTCGGGGCGGGAGGGGGGGAGGGCGCGGGTGGGGGGGGGGGCGGGGAGGGGGAGGCCGGGGGGGGGGGGATGGAGGGGGGGGGGGGGGTGGGGGTGGGGGGGGGCCTATGCCAGAACTTACGACCACTAATAAAAAATAAAAACATAAAAACAAAACAAATCAAAAAAAGGCGCGGGAGGCGGCGGTCAGGCCATCCCGTCTGTAAAAAACTACTTAGTACACCGCGGGGGTGCGTATACATCAAAAAAAAGGGGGGTTGGTTGGTGCTTGGGGCCGGGGTGGTGGGTGGGGTGGGTGGGGCAACCGAACAAAACAAAAACAAAACAACAAAAACAAAAAAAACACCAAAAAAAACACACAAACAAAAAAAAAAAAAAAAACAACAAACAAAAAATGGGTGGGGAAAAAAAAAAAAAAAAAAAAAAAAAAAAAAAAAAAAAAAAAAAAAAAAAAAAAAAGGGGGGGGGGGGGGGGGGGGGGGGGGGGGGGGGGGGGGGGGGGGGGGTGGGGGGGGGGGGGGGGGAGGTGGGGGGGGGGGGGGGGTGGGGGGGGGAGGGGGGGGAGGGGGGGGGGGGGGGGGGGGGGGGGGGGGGGGGGGGGGGGGGGGGGGGGGGGGGTGGGGGGGGGGGGGGTGCTAGGGTAGAATTTTTTTTTCCATGGTGATAGGGGTACTAGTTTGTTCCCACCGTGGAAAGTAAATTCCTTGCTAAATGGCATGGGCCAATGAGGTCTTGGAAAGAGTGGGGGAGAAGTAATTAAAGGTAAGACAGCCGGGTAGGAGGAAACCTGAGCAAATTTACCATATAAACCTACTCAAGCCCTGGAAAGTAGAGAAGAAGTCTGTCAACCCTAGAACCCCAGGCCTCAGAAGAGTCAGAAACTGACCCAGAGGTTAGCATAGCTGCAACCTGTCGTTCATCAGAAACAAGAGGTTCAGAATTTAGTGAAGCGAAAAAAGAAATCTTCTCTACACAGCCGGTAGAGAACAGCGTAATTGAACATGACCTAGTCTGTGAACCGGGGGTCCGAGTTAACCTTAAACCGTACGAAATCCCAGAGGCCAAAAAGAGAGGCTATAAGTTTAGAGGTAAAAAAATGCTTAAAACTAGGCGGTAATTGAGGAATCCCAAAGTGGTGGTGGAACAGCCCTATAGTCTTAGTCCCAAAGCCAGATGGTACAACAAGGTTTGTAATGACTACCGAACCTAAACGCGGTGTCAAAAGATTGATACTTACCATGCCCGGGTAGATGAACTTGTGAGAGGACGGGCAAAGCCCGATATCTCACACAACCCCTAGACTAACAAAAGGGTACTGGCAGGTTCCCCTCACAGAAAGGCAAAAAGAAAAGACACCTTCTCAACCCCAGACGGCCTCTTTCAAGTATAGGGTGCTGCCTTTGGCTTACATGGAGCTCCCGCACATTCAAAGAATGATGGATAAAATTTTAAAAACCACATGCCGGTAATGCTGCTGCCTACTGGATGATGTGGTAATCCTAGTGAAGATTGGCAATCACACCTTCCAAAGGTCAAGCTGTGCTCGACGCAGTTCGGTCTGTGACTAACTGCTAAACCCGCCTAAATGCACCATGGTCTGGAGGAGGCCAAGATCTGGGGTATTCTATTGGCAGAGGTTTACTCAAACCCAAACACTCAAAGTGGAGGCGATACAGGTTGGCCAAGGCCGTTACAAAAACACAAGTAAGGACCCTTTTGGGGTTAATTGGTACTATAGAGGTTATTCCCAATTTGCGACTAAGGACAACCCACTAACCGACCCTCACAAAAGCAAGAGGACCACTTATGGGTAAAGTGGTCCCCCGAAACACGAACAGGCCTTTAGAAGCCTGAAAGAAGCTCCTGTGCCCAACCAGTGTTGGTCACACCTGACTTCTCCAAAGAGTTCATAGTCCAAACGACGATCTGAGGTAGGGCTGGGGGCGGTACTCTCCCAGGGAGTCTCAAGGTGCGGAAACACCCCATCCTGTATTTAGTAGGAAAACTAAATCCCCAGGAGAAAAATTACTCCATAGTAGAGAAAGAGTGTTCGCAATAAGTGGGCTGTAGAGACGCTCAAATACTACCTGTTGGGGGAGAAATTCGGTGGTCACAGATCATGCACCCCTACCTGGAGAATGTGTCAAAACAGGGAAAAGAATGCTAGAGTGACAGGTGGTCCTAAGCCTAACAACCCTTTAAATTTTCTGTGGAACACAGGTCAGGGCCAAACCATGGCAATGCTGACGGGTTGTCAAGATGCACTCCCTAATATCCATGGTCGCTCATCCCTAGGGTCTGAAGCTGGGGGGGAGGATTGTGACAGAAACCAAGGGATGGTAATAAATTCCATAATAGGGTCCCAGGATAATGAACAAGTTTCTATCCTGTTGGCCTGGGAGTGCAGCCTGTAATAATACATGCACCCATCCCACAGTTTGGGCAAAGCGCTGGAACTGCAGGGATTTCTGTCACCTGTCATGCTACATTAGAAATCAGGTATGTAAGACTGATTCCTGTTGCTCTGGTCTCTTTCCAGAGCCTGGAAGGCTGGCTGAACACAGGTGGGGAGCAAACCCCTTCCCCACACAGGTTCAATTTTTCTTTCATGGCTAACTCTGCAAAAAGTACCTGTTTTGTTGTTGGAAAGTGGAAAAGCCACTTTCCCACTGAGTTAGGGAACTAAGTTAGTTACGCTCAGGTGAGCAGCTTTTGTGTTTGATTGTGTGTTGTGTTGTATGCACTGTGGCAGTCCCAGTGCCTGGTGACGAATAAACCAGGCACAGCACTATTAAAGGAACAGTACTGACGCCCCTCATTTAACACTTACCCCAAAAGACCGGTTCTAAACGTCCCGGACAGGACGGCGGAGCCCGGAGTAAGCTGTTTGTCACAATATATATATATATATATAATATATATATATATAATATATATATATATATCAATCATACGAACCAATCCAAGACCAGTAAGAGACAGCAGAGCCGCACGGGGGTAATCCAAGATATATATTCACAACTGAAATACACGTAGCCAACGTTTCGGTCCCACAGAGAGACCTCCTCAGGGCCGTGTAACCCACAAGTGCAATGACCAAACATAATACCCCCCACCCATAGTGCAATGCAAACAAAGGGAACCAATCACCCACATGCAATCAGACAATATTGCAACATGGCTGTGCTCCGTGCCCCCTCCCCTATTCCTGAATATCCATATGATTCATCAGAATTGAGAGCAGGCACTTAAGCTATCAAAGAGGGACAACTGAGACACTGGTCTCCAGAGTCCACTGTCCGTGAAGAGGAACGTCGGCGAGCACGGCGCGCAGTGGAGCAAACACATTGGCTGCCGGGGGCGAGTCAGGAGAGCGCGCCGCATCACAGCTGTGAGCAGACACCTCACATAGTCTCCCTGGCAACCAGGGACGCCGGCAGCGGATAGGCATGTGCGGTCTGAAAAACCGCCTCGGGCACAGTACCAACACACTGACAGCTATATTAGGCTAGACAGGTAATATGACACAGAGCGTTATAGTGAACCACAGGGGGACTGATATAGGTACAGAGCACAAGGAGCGATGCCAACCCATAATAAATAAAGACAAAGGGAGTGCAGAAGGCAGAGGGAGTGATACAAACAGAGTATGAGTGACAAATATACAAAAGGCATAATGTAAAACTAAGTCAAAGATGGGAGACAACTACGAAAGCAGCTAAGTGAAAGATCTCATTTAGGCCACCAGGTGTCTGTCCCTTAGTTATATATAAGCCTTGCTTCCTGTTTTAGCAAAGTCCTGCCCCTATCACCCCCACGGGGGGGACTGGAACTGCAGAATAGGCATACATCGGAGTGTAGCCAATGTGTGTCTTTTTCTTTGAAATGTCTAGCCACAGGAAGACACTTCAGATCTATGTCAGAGGACATCACTCAATAGGGCTTTTCTGATGTTTGAACGGTGCATGGCCATAACGCTCTTTCAGCATCCTTACAGTCTTCCCAATGTACAGCAATCACAAGGACACTTGATGAAGTACACCACGAATTTTGACTCACAGTTCAGTGGTTTTGATTTTGATCGGTGTGCCACTATGCGGGTGATTGTAGCTAGGGCCCAGCTGCATATAGTGGCAGTTGGTACAGCCATGACAGCAGTACGAGCCCAGTTTTTTGGCTAACCAGTAGTGGGTGTAGCTATTGTCGTTGGATCAGACCCAGTGGACCATGTCAACAATGTTTGGACCCCGACGAAAAGAAGAATAGGGGTGGCTCTCTAGCAAGCCACAATCCTATCGTCACTCTCCAGGATGCGCAAATGCCTCGAATGCAGCGCTTGATGCTATTTGTTGCAGTACTGAATGTGCTGACTATTATGAGCCTGTGCTCACTGGTCTGCCTGACGAAGGTATCATAAGTTCACCCCTTTTAACTTGTCCAACCTTCTGCAAGGCAAAGTCATGTCCTTGGCCGAAATAGCCCTCTCCGAAAGCGTGCGGCCATTGGGCACAGGGCCCTTGGGATTCCTCTGGATCAGTGGTATTCTCTTCACTGGAGAAGCTGGGAGGTATGGGAGACCCTTCTTGAGTGGTACAGGATCGTGGCTGGCTGCACAAAGCAAGGAGTTCTTGTCTGTGCTCTTCCGGTAATTCTAGTGGCCAGCGTGCCTCCAATTTTGTACACTATGGTGTCCAGAAAAAAGCGTTCCTGGTAACTGTGTGTTAAGGGTGAACGGATTGTAGGGGGATTTTGTTTAAATCAGAAAACAAATGCCAGCAGCTCATCTTCACTGCCTGTCCACAGAATGAAGATGTCGTCAATATAGCGAATGTATTTGACGATATGCCGTCATGCGTGGTGTCAGTTAATATGTGCAACCGTTCTACAAATCCATAAAAGATTAGCATACGACGGTGCCATTGTTTGGCCCATGGCCGTACCGTTTAGTTGTAAGTAGTAGTGTTTTTCAAATTTAAAGAAGTTCTTATGGAGGATGACCTCAATGAGCAACATGAGAAAATCAACTGGTGGACCCTGTTCGACTCCATTGTTCTTCCAATTTAGTGCGTACTGCTTCTAGGCCCCTGCATGGGGAATGGTTGGTATACAAACTAGAACAATCTAGCGTGGGGCACCGTCGTATGCTAATCTTTTTATAGTGGAAGAAAATTACCATGATCCAGAGGATCCCAAAGGGCCCTGGCCCAAATGGCCGCACGCTTCGGGGAGAGGGGCTATTCGGCCAAAGGACATTGACTTTGCCTTGCAGAAGGTTGGGACAAGTTCAAAGGGGGTGAACTATGATACCTTCGTCAGGCCGACCATGTGAGCAACAGGCTCAATATATCAGCACATTCAGTACTGCAACAAATAGCATCAAGCGCTGATTCGAGGCAATTTGGCGCATCCGGAGAGTGACGATAGGATTGGTGCTTGGGAGCTAGAGAGCCACCCCTATTCTGCTTTCGTCGGGGTCCAAACATTGGTGACATGGTCACTGGGTCTGATCCAACAGACAAATATGCTACACCCACTACCTGGTTAGCCAAAAAACCTGGGTCGTACTGCTGTCATGGCTGTACCAACTGCCACTATATGCAGCTGGGCCCTAGCTACAATCACCCGCATAGTGGCACACCGATCAAAATCAAACAACCACTGAACTGTGAGTCAAAATTCGTGGTGTACTTCATCAAGTGTCCTTGTGGATTGCTGTACATTGGGAAGACTGTAAGGATGCTGAAAGAGCGTATGGCCATGCACCGTTCAAACATCAGAAAAGCCCTATTGAGTGATGCCTCTGACATAGATCTGAAGTGTCTTCCTGTGGCTAGACATTTCAAAGAAAAGAGACACACATTGGCTACACTCCGATGTATGCCTATTCTGCAGGTTCCAGTCCCCCCCGTGGGGGTGATAGGGGCAGGACTTTGCTAAAACAGGAAGCAAGGCTTATATATGAACTAAGGACTATGACACCTGGTGGCCTAAATGAGGATCTTTCACTTAGCTGCTTTCTGTAGTTGTCTCCCATCTTTGACTTAGTTTTACATTATGCCTTTTGTATATTTGTCACTCATACTCTGTTGTATCACTCCCTCTGCACTTCTGCACTCCCTTTGTCTTTATTTATTATGGTGGTGGCATGCGCTCCTTGTGCTCTGTACCTATATCAGTCCCCCTGTGGTTCACTATAACGCTCTGTGTCATATTACTCTGTCTAGCCTAATATAGCTGTCAGTGTGTTGGTAACTGTGCCCCGAGGCGGTTTTTCAGACCGCACATGCGCGATCTGCGCTGCCGGCGTCCCTGGTTGCCAGGGAGACTATGTGAGGTGTCTGCTCACAGCTGTGATGCGCGGCGCGCTCTCCTGACTGGCGCCCCGGCAGCCAATGTGTTTTGCTCCACTGCGCATGCGCGGCGCGCGACGTTCCTCTGCACGGACAGTGGACTCTGAGACCAGTGTCTCAGATTGTCCCTCTTTGATAGCTTAAGTGCCTGCTCTCAATTCATGATGAATCATATGGATATTCAGGTAATAGGGGAGGGGGCACGGAGCACAGCCATGTTGCATATTATGTCTGATTGCATGTTGGTGATTGGTTCCCTTTGTTTGCATTGCACTATGGGTGGGGGTATATATGTTTGGTCACTTGCACTTGTGGGTTACACGGCCATGAGGAAGGTCTCTCTGTGGGACCGAAACGTTGGCTTACGTGTATTTCATGTTGTGAATATATATCATTGGATTAACCCCGTGCGGTCTGCTGTCTCTTTACTGGTCTTTGGATTGGTTCGTATGATATTTGCTCTCTATGGGACTAGCATCTGCTGTTACAACATTTTCTATTAGAGTGTGCTGACTGAATTTCTTGTGTATATATATATATATATATATATATATATATATATATATATAAAAAACAAAAGACAGGGGTGTCCAATGCTACATCAAATTGACAAAACATATATGGTAATAAGTGCAAAGTTCAAATACTGTCACGGCCCCCTTAGCCCCCTTAAACCTCCAACATCACCGTATTAATACGGGGATGTTTGGTTATTCAGTCGAACTTGGCCGCGCGCCAGCCGCATCTCCTGTTCAGCGCTAATGGCGCTAAACATTTAAAGCGCCCGCGGCGCCGAAGCAAAAGAAAAAAAGCCCGCATCTGCCCGGGATTTTAAAAATCCCGCTGTGGCGGCCGCAGGAGACTAAAGGCGTGGCCACTGTACTTCAATAATAATAATAATTACTTGGTTATTTAGTTAAACCCTTTTGCTAAAGCGTTATAAGCCTGCATATCAAACGTCAAGGTGTAACCAATAATGCCGGTCCTACACTACACTGTGAACCCTTCCTTTTACCTCTGTATGAGGGGAAAGAACCATAATAGGTCCTGTTCTTGCAGCAAAGTGAAAAGCCCTCCCTTGAGAAAGTACTGTGAGGTCCGAAACGTCGCTCCATTTTTTCTGTTACTACCCCTGATGCTTGATTTGTTCTATTAAACTTTTTTGCAACTAAAATTTGGTGAGTGCTGCGGATCTTCTTTGGATTTCTGTCATATATATATAATATATATATATATATATGAGACACGACCAGCCATTCATTTTGAAAAAGGCGTCGGGGCTCATTCCTGTGTGTACTCCGCTGTGTCCCTGAACCTGCTATACTTCCCCCGCTGTGCAATCACTTGATGCATCTCTGAGAAGTTAGGACCAGATCGCCAGCAGATTTTGGGAGCCTCATCTCCAGTTACATTCCTCTCGGTCAACCTCTGATGCTGGACTCACATGCTTGGCTTTGGCTAAGTATTCTATTCATTTACTAAGGAACTGACACTGCTCATTTCTTCTTTAATCCATTGGTTATTTATTAGGATTACTACCTGTCTCATTTTGTGCATGTTATCAGTGTTGATTTGTTGGTAGTTAACATGCTACCTGTCTCATTTTGTGCATGTTATCGGTGTTGATCTGTTAGTAGTTAACATGCTGCCTGATTTAGGGAAGGTCACTTTCATAATACATGTGGTTGTGAGACCGGCCGGTGTGAGTGGTGGGAGGCTGATCACATGCCTCCACACCTCTGGGTTATTTAGCTCATGTGTATTACCCACTCAGGTTATTTTCAGAGGTTCATTGCATTGGATTAGTGAGGCGATAGCTTATTCTTTTTTAATTCAGGGACACTGCTAATTGTTTTATATTGTTATTGTTTCATGTGATGTTATTAATAAATTTGATATTTTTGTATGCCTGAGTGCTTCAGTTGGGATACTTTCCTTGTTTTTGATTTAAAAAAAAAAAAAGTAAAATAATAATAATAATATATATATTTATATATAAACATATGATACCGTTCGCATGGGAATCAGCAGACAGCACGCAGGTTTGTGAAAAATAAACATATATTGTAGAAAAAATGACACAAATCACCAACGTTTCGGACCCACAAACGGGCCCTTCCTCAGGATTGTGCACCACCCTAATCCATATTAATGTGTGCAAAAGAAAAAATAGAGCACAAAAATGTGTTGAGGTATCGAATGTAAAACAATTGTGTTAAAACAGGGCAAGCAATTACCCAGATGTATTGATATTTTATGTAGATAAAAAACAATTATAAAATACAATGTATAAGAAACAAATGTTGCTAATCATAAAGTGTAATTCAGTGAAGAGTAGATGTTTGCTGAGACACACAGTGATAAATCAACTGCTACTGTATGTAGTAGGAGAAGTGGCAGATGAAAGTTCAGGTACAGACCACAAAGTCCAAAATACTAAAGTAAGTGAGGTACAGTATATGATATTACAATCCCGTGACTCCGGAAAGGGTTAATACGAACAAGTGTAGGCTCAATTGATTCCCATCATTCACTTTTTCTTTATCTGAGACTGGTTTCTATTGTTGTTTATATTGTTTGTAACCCTACTGGCAGCACGGATTTAGACTTTATTAATGTATTTGCAATTAAATATTATTTATTCATTTTTTATTGTTGTAGAGTGCTAGATTAGATCCACATGTTGAAATCGTGTACTGATCGTCATCTTAGACACTTCTGCAGGGCGTTTTAGCAAAGATAACTCTGTCCCAATTGACAATAGTACTCATATGAAAAATCAATTTTCTAAATTAGAGAAAATGTTAAAAGATGAAATGAGACACTGGTGGGACAGTGTCTCATTACAGAAATACCTTGATGATAAATTGATACCAAGGGGTTTGTGAATTGAAAAAAAGCCTACTTTCCTTACAAATGAAGGTTTCAGTAAGGATTGGAATTAAATTTTATCCAATTGCTCAAATTCCCTTATGAGACTTTTAATCAGATACAAAGAAGAAAAACTCAAAGAAATTGAAAGTGAGATTGAAATAGTATACAATATCCCTGAGGGTTTTGCCTTGCTTGATGATATTGTAAATGCCAGGGTAGTAGCCTTTGAAACTGAAATAGTTGGCCGCAAAAAATGGCAACATGGCAAGAGATCAAGATGATTACTCTAATAATAGGGTGGACTCATGGATGTTGCATAAATCAGATACCTTTATGAGTCCATCTAGACTTTATGTTAATAAGAACAAAAATCATAGGAAATTTACTCCCAAAAATCCATCTAGGGAAGATCATAATAAATCCAGACATTTTATAGAGAACCAGTTCTCTTGTTTAGTAAACGAGGGAGCAAGAACTTCAGGTGATTCACGTTGTGTAGGGGGAGAACCAATCCCTTTATCTTAAGAGAATATGGGAGCTATACCCAAAGTTCTGCCTCACACGGATACCAATCATTTTTTAGAGAATGGAACCAAACATTTGTTTTCCAAGGAGCGACATCAGTCGCCACTCGAAGAACTGAGCACACAATGTCCCCCACCATCATTAAAAAGAGCAAGCTCAATAGAAGAGGAAACAGAGTTGGGAGACAATTGGAAGAAAAGAAGGCACAAAAAGTGAGTAAACTTGTACCACCTGAACCAAAAGGCATTTACAATCTATTTTCTCACTTGCTTTCTCATGATCAGGTCAATGTTTTGAATAGGGGTCTGACTTACTGTCTGTAAGAGACGTGTTCAGAGGTACGCAATGGAGACCGTTTAAAGTGAAACTAAAATTAGGCTTTATTGCGCCTGTCCCTTTTACACAGCAAAACATACTGTATGAAAATCAGCCAAACAAAAAACCTACTCCACTTTGGAGAATATCTACACATGTAGTTCAGCCCTCTCTAGCTGGGTGGTTAGCTAAGCTATTTACCAGCCCCACAAATATAAACATATATACAGATATATAACAATCACATAAGAAAGTTTTATCTGTTTCTTGTAGCTGTAGGGGAAGCCTCTCTGCTCTCCTGGGTGAACACCTTTGTGTGCTAAGGCAATGTCTGTCCAGGTAGAGTCTGCTCCCCTTTGTCTTGCTGTCAGCCTGCAGTCTCTTTGCAGCTCAAGACATCTGTTCTCCGTTCAGTCCAGTGTCCACTAAGAAAATCCTCTGGTCTGTCTTTCCTAGGTCAGCTCCAATTGTGAGCTCAGGAATCCTCTTACTGTGTCTCAGAACAGGCTTTTTATAACAGAGTTCAGATTAGGCAGGTGGGTTTGGTTGATTGCAGGAGTGCAATTAACCAGCACACTGCTGGATTAGAGACACGTTTCTTAACAGGGATAAGTCCCTGTTACACTGTCACAAAGCCTTTTCGAACCCCTTCAATTTGTGTGTGGACCTTAACTGGTTCATACAAAACTGACATTGAAAAGACATTTTTTATTGAAAAATTGTGGAGTTAACTCTATTCCATTGTATGATATCAATAAACTTGATCCGTTGGATGATCTCACCAGTTTATGGTTGGAGTCCAACCATGATCCTAATGGTGATTTAGTTCCAATGGGACAAAGTTGTAGACCCAATAATGACTCTTTAATAGACCAGGACATACTTGAAAACGAGAGGTAACTCTCAATGTATTACTTCCTGGTAAAATATTTTATAAATAATTGGATGGTCAGTTTATTCATTCTCCCTTTAGGCCGAAATCACTCTTCTTTCCCTACCATTCTAAAGGAAATTATATTGAGACCTACTCATTCGTCCATAGTGACCTACAGCAGTTATGTAAGGATCAACAAGAAAAACCATTAAACAAAAAACTTACTCCAGGATTAGAGAAAGCCTTAAAAGAATTACAGAAACAGGAAAATGTTATCATTCGTCAGGCAGACAAAGGAGGTGGTATTGTTTTGTAGGATAGGCCTGCTTACATCAATGAAGCAATAGGCCTCCTTTCAGATGAAGCTTCATGTTAAATTGAAATCTGACCCTACTATCCAATTTCAGGACCAAATGTTTATTATACTCAAAGAGGCTCAGACCAAATTCTTTCTTAGTGAGCTGGAGTTCAAGTTTCTATTTATCACTTTTCACAAAGTTCACAAATGCCCTCACTAAGCCTCCTGGTAGACCTATTGTATCTGGGACTGAGTCAATGACGTCCAATCTGTCAGTATGTTGATTTTTATCTACAGACTCATGTTACATCTTTGTAACAATTTTTTTATTGGTCACAGTCATAGATAATTTACATACAGTAGTGTCGTGGGCCCACAACATTTCTGCTCATTACTTTCAGAGAAGGACCAATAACAGTTTTCCGTTTTCAGTAGGAAAAAGAGTAAGGGGAAGAGGAGCGGGGATGGGGAGGAGACAAACACGGGAGGGGGGAAAAGGGGGGAGGGGGGCATGTGGGCTTGCCCAGAGGTGTCCCCATGTAGCTCTCCAATTGTTTGGGGGTGGCTGCTAGACCTAGGTGCTTTGAATTTTTGGGGGGTTATCTCTCGATCCAGGGGTCCCATGTGTTCCAGAACTGAGGCATTTTCTTTTGGAGCATGGCCGTAAGCTTCTCCATAGTCATGACCTCATTAACCCTTCTCACTACTGTGGTTCTCGAGGGGGCCTTAATCTGTTTCCAGGCTGCCGCTATAGAGCATCTGGCCGCTGTCAGCATGGCCCTGATCAGCCAGGACATTGGTGGGGGGAGGTCGTCAATGGGTTTGCTCAGCACCATGGTCAGAGGGTCCAGGGGAGGGTGATTCCAGTGATCTCGTAGATGAGTGTCTGGATCTTGGTCCAGAACTTCTGGATCTCCGGACATGACCACCAAATGTGGGCCATGTCTCCCTTTTGACCGCATCCCGTCCAGCACAGGTGCCGGGGTAGACCTGGCTCAGCCTAGCTGGGGTCAGGTACCACTGGAATATAATTTTATAGATGTTTTCTTTTATTGTCGTACAAATTGAGGTTTTAGGGGCTTGTTCCCAAATATCCTCCCAATCTTCCAGGTCGTCCGACCATTTTTGCATATAGCGGTGTTCCGGGGGGTCTGATGTCGGTTCCGTGCTTTTGTATATCTGTGATATCAGGCCTCTCTGGTATATGTCTTTGAGACATAGGGTTTCAAACCGGGTCAGCGGGGGGAATTTGGAGGTTGGAGACAGTGAGTGTAGGAAGTGCCTAAGTTGTTGATATTTAAATAGATGAAGGTCTTGGGTCTGGAATTTGTTCTTTAATGCCTGAAAAGTTAGGATCTCTCCCTTCTTCAGTATATCGGTAACCATCCCAATATTGTGACCCTGGAATTGGTCAAATTGTCTTGTGGAACACCCTGGTGGAAGTTGGGGTTCCCAAAGAGTGGGGTGAGCTGGGAGGGAGAAGCTAGCAGACCATACTTCCCTTTGCTTTTGAGCCATGCTTCCCACGTGCATCTCATTGCTCTGAGGCCGAACCTCTGTGGCCCACTCCCTCTCCCTCCTGTGGTCCAGAGTGCCACTTGGATGGAGTGAGGCTGTGCATAATGTGACACTATTGCAAGCCAACAGGCCGAGGCTGGGTCGCAATTCCAAACTACAGCCTGCTTCAATTGTGCTGTGAGGCATGTTACATCTTTGAAGTCACATATTAGGGACAGTTTGCATGTCATTGACTTAGTCTCAGGTATTAAGTGGCAACCATCATTTATATGGGCTACATGTGATGTTCAATCTTTATATACCTGCATAGAACACACAAAAGGTCTAGCAGCCATCAAACACTTTCTTGATGGTGATATTGGGATATCTGGCACACAAAACACTTCATTCTTTTGATTATCAAATTTATTTTAAACTTAATTTTTTCTTATTTCAGTCACAGTTTTATCTCCAGATCTGTGGAATGGCCATGGAGACCAGGTTTGCCCAAAGTTATGCCAATCTATTTATGGGTTGTTGGAAGGAAAGCCAAGTCTGGACTAACAATCCGTATGGGGTGGGCATGGTCTACTATGGCCGTTTCATAGATGATATTCTTATTATTTGGGACACACAGTTTGGTGATATTCAGGATTTATTTCATATTTTTTCACAGAAAGAATTTGGTCTGATTTTCAACTGTTGATCCTACAGTACTTCTATTGTTTTCCTGGATCTATGCCTTAAAGTTGATTCCAATAACGAGGCACAGACAGATGTGCATATTAAGGAGGTGGCCACTAATAGTTACCTCCATGCCAAGAGCATTCATCACCAAAGTTGGCTAAAAAACATTCCATTTAGATAATTTGGTAGGCTAAGACGCAACTGTTCTACTGATCTTGACTCACAAATCAATTAGGGCTATATTCAATAAGCATTGGGGCATTTTAATACATGACCCTGTTCTGAAAGGTCATGTGGACAAACAGCCTTCCATTATATATAGGAGGGCTGATTGTCACAAAACCATCTTGGCTCCCAGTAAGTTATGGTCTCATTCCCCACTGAGATTTGGTTCTAAATCTAGGGGGAACTTTAAATGTCACAGAGGAAGGTGTATTACCTGCTCTTTTATAGATAAAAAAATAAGTACTGTATGTTTCTCATTCGAATGGTGATACATTTCAGTTAAAAGTTTTATTAACTGTCAGACATATTTTGTTATATATCTAATAACTTGTGGTTGTGGCCTACAATATGTAGGTCGCACCACTCATCCACTATGCACTAGATTCCTAGAGCATAGGAGGAATATTCTGAATGGAGTCACAAATCACTATTTGTCCAAACACTTTCTTCTTTGTTACAACAAAAGTACTATATTGTAGGTCTTAAAGTAATGGGCCTGGAGCAAATCCCCTCTTCTGTTCTGGTGGGTGAGAGAATCAAGGTGCTTTCTCGTAGAGAGACCTTTTGGATATTCAAGCTAAATAGCTTGCTTCCAGGAGGTCTCGCTGAGAATCTGGACACTAGTACTATTGTCTAGTGTCAAGTTTCTCACTTTAGGTCTGGATTCATTATTTCATTTGATATATATTCATATATTTGTTTTTCAGTACATCTAGCAATTGGGTAAAATTCATTAACATTTATCATTATATTTTATATTATCACTAGCTGATATACCCGGCGTTGCCCGGGCGTGGAAGGGCAGGGGGCATGGAGTGGAAGGGCGGGGGGGGGGGGCGGGGGGGGGCAAGGGGGTAGAAGGTGGGGATGGGCAAAGGGCAGGGGGGCAAAGGGCAGGAGGGGTGGGGGGGGGGGACAAAGGCATGGCAGGGGCAGGGGAGCAAAGGGCAGGGAGGGGAGGGGGGTCAGGGAGTGCAGGGGGGCAGGGAGGGGCAGGGAGGGGAGGGGCGGGACAAAGGTCATGGAGGGGCAAAGGTCATGGAGGGGCGGGGCAAAGGGCAGGGAGAGGAGGGGGGGGGAAGGGCAGGGAGGGGCGGGGAGGGGCAAGGGAAGGGGGGGCGGGGGGGGGGCAAAGGGCAGGGAGGGGAGGGGGGGGGGCAGGGGAGGGCAGGGAGGGCAGGGGGGGGGCAGGGGGGGGCAGGTGGGGGGGGGGGGGGCAGGAGGTGGGGGAGGGTTTCAGGGAGGGGGCGGGTTGGGCAGGAGGGGGAGGGAGGAGGGTGGGGGCAAAGGGCAGGAGGAGGAGCAAAGTCAGGGTGGGGTGGGGCAAAGGGCAGGGAGGGGGGCAAAGGGCAAAGGGCTGGGGGGGCAGGGGGCAAAGGGCTTGGGGGCAGGGGGCAAGGGATGGGGGGGCAGGGGGCAAAGAGCTGGGGGGCAGGGGCAAAGGGCTGGGGGGGCAGGGGGCAAAGGGCAGGTGGGCAGGTGGAGGGTGGCAGGGGACAAAGGGCAGGGGGAGGGAGGGCAGGGGGCAAAGGGCAGGAGGGGCAGGGAGGGGGAGGGAGGGCAGGGGGAGGTGAGGGCAGGGGGGCAAAAGGGGCAGGGGGCCAAAGGGGGGGCAAAGGGCAAAGGAGGGAGGGCAGGGGGCAAAGGGCAGGGGGGGAGGGGACGGGAGGGCGGGGGCAAAGGGCAGGGGGGGGAGGGCAGGGGCAATGGCCAGGGGGAGGGAGGGCAGGGGCAAATGGCAGGGGGAGGGAGGGCAGAGGGCAAAGGGAAGGGGGAGGGAGGGGCAGGGGGCAAAGGGCAGCGGGGAGGGAGGACAGGGGGGCAAAGGGCAGGGGGAGGGAGGAGGCAGGGGGAAAAAGGCAGGGGGAGGAGGGCGGGGGCAAAGCCAAGGGCTGGGGGGGCAGGGGGGGAGGAGGGGCAGGGGAGGGTGGCAGGGGAACAAAGGGCAGGGGGAGGGAGGGACAGGGGCCAAAGGGCCAGGGGGAAGGGAAGGGCAGGGGGCAAAAGGGGCAGGGGAGGGAGGGCAGGAGGCAAAGGGGGCAGGGGGAGGGGGAGGGCAGGGGGGCAAAAGGGCAGGGGGGAGGGGGAGGGCAGGGGGCAAAGGGCAGGGGGAGGGAGGGCAGGGGCAAAAGGGCTGGGGGGGCAGGGGGAGGAGGGGCAGGTGGAGGGTGGCAGGGGACAAAGGGCAGGGGGAGGGAGGACAGGGGGCAAAGGGCGGGGGGAGGGAGGGCAGGGGGAAAAAGGCATGGGGAAAGGGCCGGGGAGGGAGGGCAGGGGCAAAGGGCAGGGGGGGGAGGGGAAGGGGGCAAAGGGCAGGGGGAGGAGGGAGGGCAGGGGGCACAAGGGCAGGGGGAGGGACGGGCAGGGGGGCAAAGGGCTGGGGGGGCAGGGGGAGGAGGGGGCAGGTGGAGGAGGGTGGCAGGGGACAAAGGGCAGGGGGAGGGAGGACAGGGGGCAAAGGGCAGGGGGAGGGAGGGCAGGGGGAAAAAGGCATGGGGAAAGGGCACGGGGAGGGAGGGCAGGGGGCAAAGGGCAGGGGGAGGGAGGGAAGGGGGCAAAGGGCAGGGGGAGGGAGGGCAGGGGCAAAGGGCAGGGGGAGGGAGGGCAGGGGGCAAAGGGCTGGGGGGGCAGGGGAGGAGGGGCAGGTGGAGGGGGGCAGGGGACAAAGGGCAGGGGGAGGGAGGGCAGGGGGGCAAAAAAAAAGGGCAGGGGGACGGGAGGGCAGGGGAGAAAAAGGATGGGGAAAGGGCACAGGGGGAGAGGAGGCAGGGGGCGACAAGGGCAGGGGGAGGAGGGAAGGGGCCACAAAGGGCAGGGGCAAGGGGCAGGTGGCAGGGGGGGGCAGGGAGGGTAGGGGGGGCAAAGGGCAGGGGGAGTCAGGGACACGGTAATTCCCCTGTGTTTTCTCACCTTGCACACGGCCGCCCTCCTCCTCCTCCTCCACCTCGGGCTCCTCAGCGGAGAGGCTGAGATTCTCCGGTGAGGAGGTGCTGTGCTTCCCGCGGGGAGAGGCGGAGACAGCTGGAGGAGAGGCGGAGACAGCCGGAGGAGAGGCTGAGATGCTCCGGTGAGGAGGTGCTGTGCCTTTCGCGGGGAGAGGCAGAGACAGCCGGAGGAGCGGCCTCTGGGACGGGGAGCTGCCTGTGTGAGGGGAGAGCCGCAGAGAGCGTGCTCTGTGTGTGTGGGTGGGATAAGAGGGGGAGTGCGGTGTGCGGGGGGGGGGTGAGCAGGGGGAGGGGGGGAGAGCGGGGGGAGAGCGGGGTGAGGGAGAGCGCCGGGTGAGGGAGTGGCCTATGGGTGGTGAGAGCCATGGGGGGCGCTCTCGGGGATGGTCAGCTGGGGGAGCGGCCTATGTAAGGGGAGAGCCGCAGAGAGCGTGGGGGTGTGTGTGTCTCCGTCT
This sequence comes from Ascaphus truei, assembly GCA_036426205.1. Lineage (NCBI taxonomy): Eukaryota > Metazoa > Chordata > Amphibia > Anura > Ascaphidae > Ascaphus > Ascaphus truei. Next base: position 158,887,899 of record CM071567.1, on the reverse strand, counting down.
CTCCTTTGGCCCGTCACTCCGCCTCAGGCCAATGAGAGGTGTGCGGGGGCGGGCGGGCCAAGGGAGCAATCTCATTGGCCTGGCCCAAGGTCCAATGGGATTGCTGCTAGGGACACAGGGAGGGACACAGGGAGACACATACAGACATAGACACATAAGACGCTTTCACAAATATACAGTAGATTGTATATTATTTATATTTATATATCAGATCATTGATTTGCAGCCACGAGACTACAGCTCCATACCGACAGATGAACAACAGGAGACTGGTGTTTATGTCCAATGCGCATGTCCTACCTCATTGCTGTGAGTGAACTGATTTTAGTTTGTGATATATAAACCTTTTACTATTTACATTATGGAGCCCGTGCTGTCCCTCTTTGTTTTATAGAAGTATCGAGGAAGGTGGTTGCTCCTGCGGATAGCTGTCTGGGTGTTCCGGTGTTTTATATTATTTTCAATCAAGGTTTGTTTTATCTTTTGGCTTCCCTTTCCTTATGTTTTTGCCCTGTGTTTCCTTTTCCCTCTCCTAGTTCCTCTTTCCTTGTCATATATGTTGTTTGTTTGTGTGTTTGGTTTGTAATTAAGGCGATGTACACGAGCGGGCACCGAATTGCAGATATCCAACGCTGGTTAGCTGCTTCTGGCCTCGTTGTGCCATCAACCACCGTGTGCTATCATGCACACGGAAAAACCAAACTACGCACGAGGACACCAATGGTAACTAACGCGTAAGTATCTTTATATAAACTTTATAAATACAGAAATCTATTCGATTGTGTATTTTTATTGATGCACTATTTATTAGATGAACAATAGATTGTGGTGATCGAGGTATCTATTGTAGTGAGAGTTTATTTAGGTCCGATGGCTTTAATATTTATATAAACAACATATTTATAATATTGTTGATATTGAGCATAGTTATTAGGTGAACAAATATTGGTAGATCACTGTATCTAATTTATAGTTATCGGTATTATTTATATAACAACAGTATATATATTGTTTATATTGCTGCATATTTATAGAACAATATATTGTGTAGATCTACTGTATCTAATTGTATAGTTATTTCGGTATATTTATATGACAACAGTATATATATTGTTTATATTGCTGCATATTTATAGAACAATATATTGTGTAGATCTACTGTATTTAATTTTATAATTTTTTCGTTATATTTATATAACAACAGTATATATATTGTTTATATTGCTGCATATTAATAGAACAATATATTGTGTAGATCTATCTAATTTTATAGTTATTTCTGTATATTTATATAACAACAGTATATATATTAATTATATTGCTGAATATTAATTAATTAATTAATACCAGATTGTTGTTTTTCTGTACATTGTAGGGAGACAACTCTTCTGGTCGACAAAATAAGTGAGGAGAATGATGAGAAGAGTGCATTAAGGATCATATACACTCTGCAGGAAAATCACAATCTCACTGTATCCGAGACCAGCATAAAGAAGATGAGACGCAGAATTGGATGGAAATATGGACGTGTGAGGTTAGTACTGGACAGTACAGGAGGTACTGTAAAAAGTGTTGTTTAAGAAACTGTACTGTACCTCTAAAATGATTTATTCCTTGTCATTACAGAGCGTACCCCATGATAAGGGACGTTAACAAAATCAAGAGAGTGGTCCAGACCCAGGCATGGATCGACAGTGGAGAAACGTTCCAGGATTGCATCTTCACTGACGAGTCTACTGTTTCACTGGAGAGATTTGCCACCTTTGCATTCCACAAAAAAGGTTGCATATCTATGAAGCCGCGTCCAAAACACCCAGTGAAGATGCATGTGTGGGGTGCCATCTCTAGGCGTGGACCAGGATGCATTGTCATCTTTGAAGGTAAAATAAGTCACACGCTTTTGCCTTATGCACTGTACTGTACTAGGGTGCAGTTTTTTGAGCACTTTTCTTTTCTTGTTATAGGAATCATGAGTAAAGCTTTTTTCCAAGAGCAAATTGTGTCTGAGATTGTGGAATACATCACACGTGAGTTCCCGGATGGTCACCATTTCTACCAGGACAACGATCCGAAGCACACAGCGTCAACAGCGCATATCCTTGAGCGCAGTATCATGGGTGAAGATGCCAGCGGAGTAAGTGCGGTAACCGTGTCTCATTTTTTCCCACTGTTTTTACTGTGTCTCTTAAACTATTTGTCCGTTTTTTCCAATGACAGATCGCCAGACTTCAATCCGATCGAAATGGTCTGGCATCAGCTGAAGGTCCATATCCGAAAAGTCGTGAAACCCTCCAAAAAGGATGAGTTGGCGCAAGGCATACTGAGTTTTTGGAACGATATACTCACCGTGGAACGCTGCAATAAATATATTGACCATATTGCGACTGTGTTGCCCATTGTGATCGCGTGTAATGGGCAAGCATCAGGAAGGTAGTATGGTATACTGAAGTACTGTACTGTAGTATTGTAAGTACAGTATGATACAGGTAAGTGGCACGTTTTTTTTCTTTCCTAGTAGTCAGAGTATACAATAGTTCCAGTATAGACTAGTTTGACAGTACTACGGTAACTGCATACTGTAGTCCCATATGGAGTAGCTATACAGTACACAATGCCATAATACAGTATGCACCTACAGTAACTGCTCAATTTTTTTCTTTCCAGAGAGAGCAGCACCAGCCATCTGGTTACAAAGTATTTAACAGTAGTCACAGTATACAGTAGTTCCAGTATAGACTTGTTTGACAGTGCTAACAGCATACTGTATTCCAATATGGAGTAGCTACAGTATACAGTACACAATACCATAATACAGTACAGTATGCACCTAACTGCTCAATTTATTTCTTTCCAGAGAGAGCAGCACCAGCACCAGCGCATTAGGATAAAGGCGGCCGCCACTGTAGCCAATAAAGCATATCACTTGTGAGCACATTCACGTCTTGGCAGGTCTGCAACCCTGCCTTTCACCATTATCACCTAGCATAAAGTGTTTCCACTGCAGCAAGGGATTCCATCCGACACAGCAGAAAGAGGCCAGCGGATTACAGCCTTGAGTTTGGATATCATAAACTGTGGATATAACCACAGAATTGTAGATCAGCAAATCCACAAAGCCACCAGAATACCAAGAAGTGATCTCCTTGAATACAGACAGAAAGAGACAAGCGACAGGTGACTTTGGTGGTCACATATAACCCACACCTAGAAGCCCTACGCAAGATCGCCATGGAACTACAACCCATTCTCCAGGAAGATACAAGACTGCAACAGGTGTTCCCTGAAACACCCTTATTATCATACAGACAATCTCATAATCTCAAAAAAATGATGGTGAGGAGTAAAGTATTCAACAGTACAAATGAATGCGGGACATGACCATGCCAGTACGCAAAATGGAACAGGAATCTGGAGTACAAAATCAGAGGAAGACACTCCAAACACACATTTTGTAAAGCGCTTTATACACTGTGGGCGCTTTATAAATGTATATTTACACACATACACACATACATATATACATGCATACACATACTCTTACATCACTAACATAAGGTCCCAGATAGGGACGCTTCCCGTTAGCCATTAGTACAGGGGAGCGCAAACTTTTTTTCCCCTGCGCCCCCCTGTCGGAAGTTCACCTCTCTCCGTGCCTCCCCTCTTACCTTGGCTCCGGTGTCGGCTTCATGATTTCATGTTGCCATGGCAACGTGACGTCACAGTGTCATTTAACGCCGTGTTGCCATGGTGACACGGCTAAGAAGCCACCGGAGCCAAGGTAAGTGAGGTTTACAGAGGCCTTCACCTGCACTTAATTTAAATGCCTTCGGGAAGCGCGCGGGGCCTCTGTAAACCCCTTGCCCCCTGCAGTCAGTTTACGTACTGCTGCCTTAGTATATCCTAGTGCTGTTGTACCGGTGACTGGACGGCCACGCGGTGCCCTGCAGGTCTGGGACCAGGCCACAGGCCACGGAGACATTGTGTAAGACCCTCCAGCTGGAGCTCGCACCTCACACAGCGGATGAGGACTCATAAGGAGAGAGGGGATTGTTGGAGACCCCACGTCGTAGGACCAGACTGATTCCCTATCTCACCAGTATCATCTGGGTACAGGAGTGCCCAGGCAGGCATAAAGTACACCAACGGTTCACAGGGGTAGCGCTAACTCATACATTGGTTGCGACTGACATTGGGAAGGACACCAGGGTGATTGGTGCCACCATACACTCCGTACTTTGAGGGGACTACCGAGTGTTGGACTATTGGGTGTATCCTGGGGGTTACCACTGTTATCGTGTATTGTTATTATATGTGTGCGTCAGTAAACCGTTGTTATATACCTGTGTGTGTATTATTCATCACTGTATTGGTTCCTGTGAGGGGTTATCCCGCCAACGCTGGGATACCTCATAGATGCAGGCGCTGTGCCGAGAGGAGAAAGAGCTCACCCCAGGCTCCCAGTGGCGGAGGCTTAGGCCTCCTGTGAGCAACAGGTATATCAGCACGCGTATTTCCCTTAGTCATAGGGAAAGGGGGCTACATATATATTACTTTATACTTCGTATAAACTATTTATTTGTTGTTTCACTTTAACACTTGAACTACTGTGTATTAGGGAATCCTGTAATATTCCCACTTCTCTAATGGATTACTATTCTGTGGTTTTAAACAGTCTTTTTTCCAACTTCAAATTTGTATTCATTTTTTACCAAATTTGAAGTTGAAAACAAAAAAGACTGTTTAAAACCACAGAATAGTAATCCATTAGAAAAGTGAGAATATTACAGGAGTCCCTAATATAGTTCACGTGTTAAAGTGAGCCAACAAATAAATAGTTTATATGAAGTATAAAGTAACATTCATTTTTATGTGCATCAATCCAACTTCTATGTGTATTATAGTAATTCTTGTCTGATTGGTTGGTAACGTGGGAGGGGCAGTATGTTAAGAGGGAAGCGTCCTCTGTGACATACACCATTACTCATGTAGCGTGATATTGCGTGAAATGCGTTGGGAACATGAGCAGAAGCGAGACGGACCATCCGGCACTGAGGACTTTGAGTAGAAGACGCAGATCGGAGCTCTCTTGTTTTATAGGGATATACTTGTTGATGTTTTTCAACGTGATTACGCAGATGCTTTGATGCTGCTTTTACATTTGGAATAAATACTGGGATTCCTTTTTAATAATCTCTTCCTTATGCACCCCTGATAGAGACAGTATTTATCACTAACAGCGTTATAGTTAACGCTATGCTAATTATGGGAGAAAACATGACAACGTTGCGTTATTGCCCTTTGCAGGTACGCTGTTTGGCTGAATGCGGTGCTCAGTCAGGGTAACATCACGTTACGTCACTTAATGGAACTTTTGTGGATCCAGGTCTTTGACCACAGACTATAGAAGATGAATATGTAGCCCTGGTAAGAAATAGGGCTATAGTTCTATCCCCCTCCTGGCATAAGCCCTGGTAAGGGCAGGTTGCCAGGAGTTATCATGGGTTTCCCCCACTTCAAACACTTGCCCTGAGTGGTGGAGGTAGGTCACCTGACCCTGTGTCAAGGCAAGAGACACAGGGGCGCCTGCTCATATCATAAAGAGCAGTGCACTTCCTATTTAGTGTGTGTCTGTGTTAGTGTGTGTTGTAGAGTCTGTCTGTCACTGACTGGTCCAGTGTGTGACAAGTGTTAGTTAATGTTAGGGAGGAGAGGAGGAGCAGCTTCTGAGTAGAGCTGCTAGAACAATAGTTAGTGAGGTGGACCAGTACCTCTCATCCTGCTTAGGGGGTGAGGGAAGAGTTAGCCCCACTCTGGATGCCCTCGATCCAGAGTGGTGGCAGGGAGGGACCATCCTAAAGGAGAGCAATCAAAGTGGATCAGACACCCTGTACCTGTCTGCTGTTGTTGCTACTGCTGCTGCGGTGAATAAAGACTGCTGCTTTTAAAGAAAGACAACCTGTGTGAGACTGGAATCTCTCATCCCTGTGTGGGAACACTCTTGGTAAGGATTCCACCCCGCATTCCTGGGACTTACTAAAGATGGAGGCGCTGCACCACTGAATGAGAACGAAGGCATCCATACCAGAAAACTGTTACTGTTATCCCCCATACCATCGCGGGAGACACAGGCCCTCCTGTTGCCAGCAGGTATGCACCACACTAAGACATGTAGCCAGGTCCCAGTACAGCTAAGGGGGGCCGATCTGCGATTGCCCCGGGGTCCATGGGTTACAAATATATCAGTGATCCTGAGGACTGTGAGCAGGGTCGGACTTTAACCTTCTGAGGCCATAAGCAACTGTATGTCAAGTTTAAGAGGCCCCAAAAATTAGAAATAGATTATTCTGACTGAAGTGATCATTGAAAATATAAACATGAAACTAAAATTAATGAAAGCATTATACTAGCATTGTTATATACAAAGAAGCTAAAAATTAACAGTGTTTGCACATCACAGTAATTTTAATATTAAAACTTTTTTTTCGTGATTTTTATAGAGCAAAGTCATAGATGAGATCTTCAAAGGATAAGCCACGACGTTTGTCACTTTCGATGCACAGGGTCGTATTTTAACGAAAATGTCCATATTTATAGAGAATCTTCGGTTTCCCATATCTTCTTTATTTATCATACGATTTTAAAACTTGAAATGCATTCATTATTCCCTCATATTAAGAGGCACTAAGCTGTAGCTTACTTCGTTTGTGGGCAAGTCCCATAAGTGTTCACCTGGTGGTGGTGCTGCAGCTCTGCTCACACACTGACTGCTGCTCTGCTGAGACACAGACCTGAGAGCAGCCACTGATTGAGCTATGCCCCACTCCCAGCACCGGGGAAGAAAAACATTCACAACACAAACCCTTTCATTTACTCCTGTCCATTCATCAGGAAGTGTCCTGTGGCTCCCACCTTTCTGCTCGGTTGTCTGAGAAGGCAGGGATTCAGGTTGAGCAATAATTACTGTTTGTGTAAAGGGGGTGTTGTTGGGTGTGCTTGCATTATTCCCCCTCTTACAGAGCTTGTAGATTTAGATGGTGAGATCGGACTAAAGTTTATGAGAGAGCACACAGGAGATGAGCTGCCTGTCTCTGTGCTTACTACTACAAGAATGTAGTGCCTATTCCACTGACGGGTAAACCTGTGCACATTGTACAGTTCACTACTGTATGCTGCATTGGTCCAATAAGTTATTTTTTTCCTCCTACACCTGAAGGATCCTGCTTTTTTTTTCAATTTTTTTGGGGGGGATGACTGCTGGGTCAAGAAAGAACAAACCTTATAGTTTGGAGATTTTCCGGATCTTCAGCATGTAGCAAAACAGAATTTGTTGGAGCTAATTTCGAGAGCTGGACCTAAACTTCAAACAGGAGGTAACATCTTACAAAATATAAACATATTTAACTTGGCACTCTATACATACACAAATATATTTATATATACTTTTTTTTATTTAAAAATATGATATATCTATATATTGGGAAAAAGTAGAATATAAATATATATATTTGGAAAAAGTAGAATATGTACGAATATAGATATACACACACACACACACACACACACACACACACGACATATTTCAGTTTGGAAATTTCTTTGCTAAACTTGATGCTGTTATCTTCCATTGTCAGTGTATATAATCTTTAATATAATTATGGAAATATAATCTCTTATTTACCATGGCATCAACGTATCAAACTGTAATGGTGATTTTGCCATGTGTTTGAAGCCGAGTCATTTTGAGCATGTCTTTTGATGTCTGTATCAATTTACTCAAGTACAACCAAGATGTATTTCATATACATTAAACTCTTCAATGCTTGGATCATCTGCAATACATGCAAACAGCAGAATGGTTTAGCATTGTAAAATTGGAGTACAGTATACCTAGGTTGCTACAGTAGTTGAATAAGTGACAATGTGGGGGGTGGTTATAGGAAGCAGTAGGAGAAGTTTGATGGCTGGGAGGACTCTGATGAAGGGTATCACAGCTAGATATGGGGTTAACTGCCCCTGACTTGAATGGAAGTTAGCGTGGGAACTTCCTCCAAAACCCTTAATTGAAGTTTGGTGAATCTCCACCTGTATGCTTTACAATGCAAGAGCCCTGCCAGTCCTTAGGTAAACTTCCCCGGCTCCCTGATCTGTGCCAATGAAAGAACCTGATTAGCACGTTCCCTGTGCTGAGGACAGGTGCGCTCTCATGGGACACGATGCAGAGCAACCAGTGCTGGCTACCTATACACATCTCCGGGAGCAAAACAATGGCACAGTATCTATCGGAGTAAAACATCGCACTGTATACCTTTCATTCAATACATCATTTAGATTGTAAGATCTCTGAGGCAGGGACACGTTTAGCTAATTTTTACTTTTATCTTTGAAACGCTAATTCCTATTATGTCCCATATTTTGTTGTTGCACCTGGGCCCTATACACATGGAAAGCGCTACACACGTAAAGATCTACATACCTAAATACCGTATGATGCAGTGCTTGGGCTCCAGTTTTACAGCAGGGCAACTTTGAAGCCCCCCCCCCCCCTACCCTGTTTAACTGCATCAATATACTGTATTACCATTAAGTCATTGTCAAAAAGTGAGTAGAGTAATGCAGTGAGGTTACTATTGTCCTGACGTACATGACTTGCCTGATTACCACTCAGGATAAGTGTGACAGTATGTCATCATCACATATACTGTATCATGAGTTACAGTAGCATGTACAGCTCACACCCTGCATGCTGTCAGTTCTGCACCCCTAGGTGTAGCAGCTATTAGGTTACTGGATTATGAGCTATCCAAGTGAGCCCTTTGCTGACATGAATCCTGGACTTTCAATAGAAAGTAATGGTTTGTCACAGTTCATTTAAAGTTGAGAGCAGTGGTCGAAGTGGCTTCAAAAACAAGTGCCATCGTGGGAACCGGTTTAAAACGGTGAGAAAAGCTCTGATTTTATAAAGACTAACACAATAGTATTTGAAAAAGAGAAATCATTTCTAAAATAAAACCCATTCACTTGTTATAAAAAAAAAAAGTAGGTTTATACATTTGTAAATAAAAAGTAGTGGAGATCTTGGTAAGTAAGTTTAAAAGTATAATCTACCCTTTGTTCCCTAGCACCATCACACTGCTTTACATGCAATTCGTACAAAACTTTATCGGAGAAAACACAGCGAGTCTCAGCTCTTTTATACATATGCAACACCCTGCCATTTACAATGACGCATCTGTAATCATGTCATGCATATTTTAATCAATAGTCAACAAAATCATTGATTACTATGCCAGAAAATGCAAATAATTTTACTCACTCTATAAAATCATGTAAATGTGTCACGGCATAAAAAAATGAAAGGATCATTACAGAGTGTTTTTTTTTTTTTTTTGGCATTTTATTTATTTTTGACTCGAGTACCATCTTTAATACATGACTGGAGGGGAACGCAATAGCTCCCGCTGTGACTGCACTCCTTTTGGGATAACCTTAACAGGCTTAATAGAGATCATATGAAATTATGACAATGTTATTATAAAAGAGACAACGTGGTATAATAATGAAACAGGTGTACTTCCTTTACATTGGAAAGCTCCTCAAATCAGTTATTGCTGTGCTGGCTTTTCCTAACCTACAGTAACTAAAGCTGACACAATCCTGGACAACAAAGATGTACTGTGCAGCACCGTGACTCCTTCAGCGCTGCATAACGTTTGAGCACTGACGGGGTCGCAGATACATTATCACAAGCTGACCCATTGATTGGCAACAGGCATCCCGTGGAGGGGCTTCACCTGTGGTCCTCAACAGCTACACACAACCCCTGTAAGCTCATAACCCACAAACCCACAACACCTATACAGAGTGTGTATGTGTGTGTGTGTGTGTGTGTGTGTGTGTGTGTGTGTGTGTGTGTGTGTGTGTATATATATACATATATATATATACACCCCCACATGTCTTTCTCCCCCCCCAGTGTCTTTCTCCCCAGCAAGCAAGTCTTTCCCTCTTCACTTTCCCCCCCCAGCATTCGTTCTCCCCAGCAATGTCTTTCTCTCCACCCCTCCCCCCATCCTGTCTTTTCTTTCTCCCCCCCCAGCATTTCTTGGTCTCCCCCCCCCATGTCTTCTTCTTCTTTCCTTCCCCCCGCACCTCCATTGTATCTTTCTCCACCCCAGCATGTCCTTCTCTCCCCAGCATGTCTGTTCCTCTTTCTCCCCAAGCTTCTTCCGTCCATCTTCTCCCCGCCTTCTTCTCTCTCCCATCCTCCGTCTTTTCTCCCCCTCTTTCTTCTCCCCCCCCCAGCATGTCTTGTCTCTCCCCCAAATGTCTTTCTGCTCCCCCCCCAGCATGTCTTTTCTCTTCCCTTCCTCTTCCCTCCCACATGTCTTTCCTCTTTCTCTTTCCCCCCCCCAGCTGTCTTTCTCTCCCTTCTCTCTCCCCCCCACATTTCTTTCCTCTTCCCCCCCAGCATTTCTTTCTCTACTCTCCTCGCACCCCCGCATCTCTTTCTTCTCTCCCCCCCACCCCTCCTAGTCTTTCTTCTCTCTTCCCCCCCCCATGTCTTTCTCTTTCCACCCCAGCATGTCTTTCCGCCCAGCATGTGTCTTTCTCTTCCCTTCCTTTCTCCTTCCCCCAGTCTGTCCTTTCTCCCCCCAGCAGGTCTTTCTCTCCTTTTCCCCCCCACGCAGCTGCCTTTTCTTTTCTCCCCCCCCATCATTCTTTCTCTCTCTTCTCCCCCCCCCCCCCCAGCTGTCTTTCTCTCCCCCCTCTTTCTCTCCCCCACTCATCCTTCTTCTCCTTGTTCTTCTTCTCTCTTCTCTCCTCTTCCCCCTCCCCGCATTGTCTCTTTCTCTCTCCCCCCCCTCTCCTCCCCAGCATTCGTTCTCTTTCCCACCCTAGCAGTCTTTTCTCCTCTTCTCCTCCCCACTGACTTTCCTCCTCCCCCAGCAGACTTACTCCTCCACCCCACCCACCCCAGCGACTTTCCTCTCTCTTCTCCTCCCACCCTCCCCCCAGCATTTCTTCTTTAGACGTCAACCTTTCATATTATTCTTACCTATCTGCTCCCTCCATCCTGTACATCTCTTATTTCCTTCCACCTTTTATCTCCTCCGGTCCCAGTGTCTCTCCCCTCTTTCTTCTTCCACAATGTCCTCATTTCACAAATGCGTTCTTTCTATTTTGTTTTTTTTTTGGGCCGCGCCCCCAACGCGCACGCACCTAGCGCCAGGAAAAGCACGGGCCAAGCAGGGCGCAGAGCAGAGCGCCCGCGCACCCGTTCCTACCCGGACGAGGCCTAAGGGCATTGATGTGGCCCAAAACAAGTATAAATTAGCAAGAGCAATGTAAGATTTTTTCACAACTAAAACACGCTTGTAGGTTAAGGTCATGTAAATAGATGTTGCGTATAGATATTATAAATGCCGTATAATGTTGACATATTTTCACAGTTTTTAAATGTTCTAAAATTAGATTACAATAAGAATGTGTGGCCCTTCTGGCTTCCAAAATACTTTTCTGATTGGCCCCGTTGGAGAACGGTTGAAAATCCCTGACGTACAGTTTTCATGTTAATATGTTTGCGTTACTTTTGCTCGGTAAATGTGTTATAATTGATTAATGAAACATAAAAAGAGCATTATCTAAACAGTATTAATTAAGCATATGCTATGTGTGCTAATACATGTGTGTGTTCAGTAGTTGGCGACATGACATCTGTATCCCCAGCGCTTAACCCTTTGAGTGCCAGAGGTGCGCCAAGGCCAATAGTGCCAACGACCCTCCCGGACTCGATTGCGTGACGGTTCTCGAGACTGACGCAATCTCCCTAGCAATCCAACGGGATTTTTTGGATTGTAGCTACACGTCTTGGGGACCAGGAGAGCAAGACCCCATGATGTAGTATGATACGTCCTTGGGCCCCAAAGGGAACACATTGCGTTTGCTTGCTATAGTGCACAGGCAGCAGGGACGTTGCGGCGGAGGTCTGCGACTTAAAGCATGAATACGACCCGCTCTCTTATTACGGCTGGTACTAGATAAATAGCACAGGAGAGGAGGGGCAGGTACAGAATTTATCGGGTGCAATGTCATGTGCAGCTGAGGCGGCGGGGACAAGCTTAAGATCGCGGCAGCATCGTCCCTGCTGTCTCTGCGCTGGAGGAGAGAGGGAGTGTCAGCTGCTGTTGAGGGCTTTTAAATAGAAGGTCTTGTTATGCCCCTGTGAAAGACAGTCTGTTACGACATTTCTACCTCCATTATAGGAGTGGAGAGAGCTTTTGAAGGTTGTTTTAGGACCTGTAAAAGGGGGGGTACCTTGGCGTGGTGACAGGCATAAACAAACTTTGGCCCAAGAATTTAAATAAATGACCCTCACTTTTGAGAAGAAAGACAGATAAGTATTACAGGCCTACCCCGCATTAACGTACGAATGGGTCCAGAGCATGCATGTAAGGATGAAATGTACAAAGTGAGTACTACCTTTTTTGACTTGTCGATGCATGTACTGTTACTGCAAACATCATATACAGTACATGCATAACTGATGTAAATAACACATTGGTAACAGGACTCTATAGTCTCCCGCTTTCGACACAGCTTAGGTCACGTAGGGAGCACGGTATAGCTTATTATTTATATAAAATATTTTTACAGGAAGTAATACATTGAGAGTTACCTATCGTTTTCAAGTATGTCCTTGGGCACAGAGTTAAGACAAACAATACATGGTTACGGTTCAGGACGTGCGTAGCAGGGCAGCAGAGCTGCTGTTTGCCTATTGGGGTTGTATGTCCTTATCGGGTGTACTTAAAGTGAGTATCCTTATCCGGTATGCCTGTTACTATTCATTTGTCATATTGGTATGTAGCACTGGAGGCTTTGTTTCTTGTTACTGAAATCACAAAAACAGCTACTCGCCCATATTACTCGCCAAGGGGGGAAATCCACTCGCACCGGGGCGAGCCAATGTAAGGTTTGTCGAGGAGCTGTGTGTTGGGGGTGGGGGGGGGTGGGGGGGGGGGGGGCGGGGGGGTGATGTAGCGATATATAGAGTCGAGCGAAAAAAAAGCTAAGCGAGAAGGAGATGAGCGTGAGAGAGAGACGAGAGAGAGGGAGAGAGAGAGGGGGGGAGAGAGGGCGAGGGAGAAAGACATGCTGGGGGGGAGAAAGACATGCTGGGGGGGAGGAGAAAGACATGCTGGGGGGGAGAAAGACATGCTGGGGGGGAGAAAGACATGCTGGGGGGAATGGTCTAGGACATTTGGTCGCGGCCGGTATGCTGCAACCAAGTGTCCACCGGCGCATCTCCGCTACTCACCCTGTTGCCGCTGGCTGCTTCACCGCTAAGGAAAATTCCTAAGCTTAATTCTTACCCTAAAGCCCCCTACCCCAACCCCTTACCCTAAAACTCCCTACATTAAGCCCTTACCCTAACGCCCCTAAGGTTAAGCCCCCTAACCTAACAGCTAAAACCCCTAAAACTAAGCCCATACCCTAACTGCTAAAACTTACCCTCTACTAGAAGTGTCCGGCAGCAGAGGTTCCAGCGGGGACCGGCTGCAGTAGAAGGTCCCTCTGTGGCCAAACGCTGGCGGTCATTTGGTCGCAGCAAAATGGCCATGACCAAATGTCCAATTCCGGTGGAGGGAGGAGAGAGAATTACATGCTGGGGGGAGAGGGTGGAGAGAGAAAGACAAGCTGGGGGGAGAGGGGAGAGAGACATGCCGGTAGAAAAAGACAAGAAGGGTAAAGAAAATGGCATGCATGGGAAAATAACAGAGAAGGTCAAGGGGGGTAGAAGTGAGAAAGGTATAGGAAAGAGATAGATAAGGCTGCGGCCACAGTGCGCGTAATGGCCTGCGCAAACAAAATACAGTACCTCTATCAGGCCGGCCATAGTGCGCGGGAAGAAGCGCAAGGGCACGGCAGAATTTTGTAGAGACAAATAATTTCGTTTTTTCTCACGACGGCCGCGTCACGTGAGCGGTTCAGTCAATGAGTTTGAACCAGCCTGGTGACGTCACAGCCACGGCTCCATATCGCCTCCCCATCAGAGTCCACAGATCGCTCGGGCGACAGGCGCGCGCGGCTCCTTGCGCTCTGCTTGCGCGCACCTGCCTAAGGAGAACACGAAATTGAGAAACGCAGAGAAGGAAAGAATAAAAAGACATTGGTTGAAGGAAAAGAGTGAAAGACACGAGGAGCGGATAACAGAGAGAGACACAACGGGAAAAGATGGCATGACATGAACGGTGTGCGAGAGAAATTATGGAGAAAGGGAGAAAGAAAGACATATGGGGAAAGGAAGTGGGGGGGAGGGGACTAAAGAGACATGACAGGGCAAAGTAGACTGAAATATTATTACAACATAACTGTTGGCGAGCAAAGAATGGGGGCCCTATTTTTTCAATTAGTCCTGGGCCCATAAAATCAATCTGGTGCTAATTGTTACCCCCCCTATAAAACCGATGATACCACTAATCATTGATAGAGGATGGTATCTTGTTAGCCTATAGCAGTGTTTCCCAACTCCAGTCCTCAGGGAACCCCAACAGGATCATGTACTGAATTTAAAATTACAAGTTGAATTGTACGGTTGCTACTATAAAAATCTAAAATATTATTAACCTTTGTGATGCCAGAGGTGTCTGCAGCACATTGCTCAGCTCCTTTGGCAGCAGAAGCATAAGCTCAATCAATGCAATGGATTAGCTGCACAAAAGAGCTCACTCATGAGCTGTTGTAATTATGGGCTCGATATACTGGTCCCGTTCTCACATTCTTCTGCACGGTCTGTGTGTAAATACGGTGATTAGGAAGTTATGCAACTATACGTAAATATTCATGGTGACAGGCACACCTTTATAAACCCTGTGCTGCACCCTCAGCTTGGTGTTCGATGGCTTCCAGCTCTAATATATCTCTTTTGTAATGAAAGGATGGATCAACCTCCCAGCAGAGATAAAAGCTACAAAACCTTGAGTAAAACCTGGGATAGAGACTTAAAGGTACTAAAAAATTAGATATCGGTGGTATATTTAACAAAGTTTCCCAGCTACAGAACTGAAGCAAAACTGGTTAAAAATAAATAAAAAATCCTGCACCTGATCCACCAACATAGAAAATATCCCTTTTAATGCCATGGGAGTAATTGCTTAGATCTGGTGCTAAGCTGTAGTCAGAGAAATAGTAATATTTCAAATTAATGGGTAAACCCATGGCAGTCAAAGGGCAGTGTTGGCACTTTCTGATTGAAGCACTTTTAATGCACGACTAGGAGAAAACTAAATGTTACAGCTCATGTTTACTATTCAGGGCGGTAGAAATCTTTTTTGGGGACCGGGCCCTCAATCGGGGCCCTGGGTTGTTGACCGGGGGGCGGGGGGAGGAAGTGTTTGCTCACCCATATTGGCAGCCCTGTGAGTCCCTTTCCTTTTCTCTCTCCCTGTCCTTGCCTTCTCACACTCTCCCTTCCCTCTCACACTATCACTTCCCCCCATTCCCCTTCACTCCTCCCTCTTCCCCCCTTCTGTCTCACCATCCCTCTGGGTCCTACCTGGCAGTGGAGGGGGACCCAACCAGGCTTCCAAAACCGGAAGTTTGGCCCGATCTCTCTCTCCCGTTTGCGGACTATTACAAATTCGTGTGGAAACAGATTGTTCTTTGTATCTGAAAAAAAAAAAAAAAGATTCTTAAATTGCGGATTGCTCTTTTGGAGAGTGATCCGCGAACCAAAGGAACCGGCCAATCCTAGGAGGATCCAAATCCACAAAAAAAGGGCCCATCTCTATTTCTGACACCAGGATTTGAAGCAGGCTCCCGTGTCCCAAACTCAATGTCTTTACTCACTGAGCCACCTCAGCCCATCATACCACAGATTACCTTAGGTGTATTCATTTTTCTTCAGCTCAAGTCAATTTGGAAAAATTAACTTGTAATCGAAGTGCGACTTGATAGGTTTTGAATGGGAGAACTGAAGAACCTCAATGTTTCCAATGTTAAATAAAGTAATTCATGGTATTTACGTAAGTAGGCCATAAACTGTCAAGGGCATTGAACTAGGGGGTTCTGTTCACTGCCTGGCAAATGGCAATGTCCTAAGAGATCATCTAATGTGCAAGAGGCTTCAGTTGTTTATTTTTTGTCAATCAAATAGCTCAGTTTTCATTTCACAAATGGTTTTAGATTAAATTTACATTTTATGTTGTGCACTTTGTCAGCAATATAAAATGTATGTTAATTTAACTGTCAGTTCATTGAGTTACACGTTATATCTGTTTATAATTTCTAGCTCAGCATCTGTTATCGCACAACAATAAATTGCTTTGTCATAAAATTATTAACATGTGCAGTAAGAACAAAGCCATGATTTAACAATTAATTTGGTCTTTGCAGCAGCAGTGTGCAAGAGAGTGTCTTGGAAGTATTTGTTGATGAGGGATTTATTACGGATAAGGATTTTTCCATGTTTGAAAATGAGTGAACATGCATAAGCACTGCACCATTAAAAATTTTAATTTTAAATTTAAACTGGAGCAGTGGTTCCCAAGGTTTGTTACATTGTGTACCCCCTGCTAGAAAACATTTGTTCCGCGAACAACAAGTTAATAAATCTTTGTTTATAAATCTTATTGCATACTCATCAGATTATTGCCAACAAAACAGTTTGACCCTTCCCATATAGTGTCCTGACCTCCCTGAGAAAAACACACTTAATAAGGCTCCAAACTGCAGCTCAGTGTGGGCAGACAGCACAGGTTGTTTAGCTATCAATCACTGCGGGAGCTTCCAAAGTCACGCCCCACAATGCTTTGCTGCTGTGGATGCAAAGCATTGTGGGGAGTGACTTTGGAAGCTCCTGCTTTAATTGACAGCTGTACCACCCACGCTAATGTGCAGTTTGGTACTCTGGCTAGTATACAACTTGGACTCCTGGGGTCCAGAGGAGGTCTCGTTGGCCACTTATTCGGGCGCCTGCGGCCTGGGCCTGTTACCCGTTGCTCCTTCGGGAGGTGCCCCTTAATTTCTAGAAAAGGGTCCTTCCATAGGATCCTCATTGGTTTCCATCAAGGATTCTGAGTTTTCTTCAGATCCTTCTGGCTCTCCAGCCAATGGTACAGTCTCTATCTCGAGGTTGTTATCCCCCCCGGATAGGCAGAAGATGGTTGCGGAGCCAGACCTTTACCTTGCCATCCCCATCACTTATGCTGTAAACATGGAGGCCCGGCATCTAAGAATCTACTTCAAATACTTTGTCATGCCAGCGGTCATCCAGCTTGTGTTTGCCAGGGATCCCTAGATTGCCGAGGAGAACGGTGTCCAGAGGATGAATTTCCCGATGGCGGACCTTGTGGTCGTAGCGCTGTTTGTTACAGGCATTCAGATGAGCTGATGCTTTCTCTTTTTGTTGGTAGGCTCATTGCAGGCTTTCTTGGAGCTGTTGTACATATTTGAAGTGCGTCCTGTTGGGTACCCCGTTGGTAGATACCCTCAGACGTATATCCACAGGCATCTGTGCTTCTTGCCCGAACATTAGGAAGTAGGGAGTGAATCCTGTAGATTCGTGTCGGGTGCAATTATAGGTATGCACTAACGTCTCCATGTGTTTGTTCCACTCATTCTCCTGAGAGCCCTTTAGAGTGCTGATCATATAGAGGAGGGTCCGGTTGAACCTTTATGGCAGAGCATCTCCCTCCGGATGGTAACGAGTCGTTCGGAACTTGTCGATATTTATTAGCTTTAGCAACTCCTGGATGAGCTTACTTTCAAAGTCTCGACCTTGATCTGAGTGCAGACGGTTTGGTAGCCTGTAGTGTACGAAGTAATGTTCCAATAAGATCTTGGTCATCGTAATGTCCTTCTGGTCTTTGGTGGGGAAGGCTTGGGCGTAGTGAGTGTAGTGCTCCGTGATCACGAGTATGTTCCCAAGGCCCCTCGAGTCTGGCTCAATACATAGGAAGTCCATGCATACAAGGTCCAGGGGACCCGAACTCTTCAGATGGTCCATTGGAGCTGCTCTGGTAGGCAATGTCTTCCGCAGTATACACCTTGAGCATCTACGGCAATGATGTTCTACCGACTCTCTCATCCTAGGCCAAAAGAACCGGTCTCGGATTAGGCCTAAGGTCTTGTCTACTCCAAGGTGCCCATGGTCATTGTGTAGTGATTGTAGGACCATATGCTGTAGGTTCCTGGGTATAACCAGCTGCCTTCAATCTGGGTGGTTATGGTATGGAACCATCCGATAGAGTAGACCCTTGTCGATCTCGAACTTGTCCCATTTACACATTATCACGGCGACCGTGTCGGTGGGAACACGTTTCACCAATGAGGGCTTGTCTTCCTGAATGGCCTGGCAGATAGCTCCAGCCCCGTGATCCCGCATCTGGTATAGTACCAGTTTATTCCAGGCAATGATTTTGTCTGTGGTGATATTCATGCCATTTGGGTGGCAATAGGAGGCAGGGATGGCCGTGGATTGGCATTGCAGCGAGTCAGCAACCCTTAACTCTGAGAATTCCACTTTGTCCTCCTCTATGGTGGCCATTGAGCACATGGCTTGAATACCCGGTCCAGGGATTTCTTAACCAGGTACCGTCGTCCGGTGTGGTACTCAGTCCCGGTCTTCTGGACAGAGCATCGGCTCCAATGTTCAGGGGCCCTGGTTTATACTTGAGGGTGAACTGATAGTTTGAGAGGGCTGACAGCCACCGGTGGCCTGTGGCATCCAGTTTGGCGGACATCAAGATGTACGTCAACGGGTTGGTGTCCGTGCGTACTTTGAAGGCAACTCCATACAAGTGGTTGTGGAGTTTGTCAACGATCGCCCACTTGTGAGCGAGGAATTCCAGCTTGTGGATGGGATGATTTTGCCCACTGGGGGTCAATCTATGGCTCACATAAGCAACAGGATGAAGACCAGTAGGATATTTTTGTTGCAACACCGCTCCCAGCACGTTGAAGCTTGCGTCCACATGTAGGATGTATGGCTGCTCATGGTCGGCGTAAGCCAAGACGGGGGCTTCCGTGAGGCTCTTCTTGAGGCCTATGAACGCCTTTTCGCAGGCGGACGTCCACTTATCTTCGAAGGGGAGCTGCGTGGATGTGGACATCTGGCGAGAGTCCTCTGGGTAGATCTTGAGAAGGTTATTGAGGACCTTGGCCCTACTAGAATATCCTTCCACGAAGCGGCGATAGTAATCGCAGAATCCTAACAAGGAGCATAGCTCCATTACGTTTTCTGGTCTCGGCCAGTTCACCATGGCTTCGACCTTAACGGGGTCGGTAGCTATTCCATCTGTGGACACTATGTGTCCCATGTAGGTCACTGATGTACGACAGAACTGGCATTTGTCCAGAGACCATTTCAAGCCTTCTTTGCCCAGCCAATCTAGCACTTTCAGCAGACGTTCCTTGTGCTCCTCCAGAGTCTTACCCAAGACGATGATATCATATCTCCAATGGTCTTCTCCATCAACCGTTGGAATGTTGCTGGGGAACCACAAATGCCTTTGGGCATATGGGTAAATTGATAGAAGCCAAGGGGACAGACAAAGGCCGTCTTCTCTTGATCGTTGGCACTCATAGGTACCTAATAGTACCCAGACCCCATGTCCAGCACACTGAACCACTGCCTTCCCGACAGTGTGTTGAGGATCTCTTCGATCCGCGGCAGAGTGTACTGATCTGGTATGGTACGGTTGTTCAGGGTACGATAGTCCACGCACAAGCGGACCGACCCATTCTTCTTACGGGATTCCGTCACAATGCCCGCCATCTCCATTTCTTGTAGGACGTCCCTCACATCTCGGGGAGTGATGCATCATGAATGCTCCCATAATGGCGTGGTGTCATTCAGCCGGATCGTGTGCTGGACGTTTCGGCTGCAGCCCACATCCATCTCGCTGGTGGAGAATACTTCCCGGCGTTCCTCCAACTTGGTGCTTAGCCGTTCCTTCCATTCGGCCAACAGGGTCGATTCCCCGAAGCCAAACAGCAGCCCGACTGGCTGATCTTGCACGGTGGCGGTGTTCACTTGAGCCATCGTCTCGACGGGAGTAACTGGGTATATTCTGCCCAGTCTTTGACCTTGGTTGAATGACATGGCATAAGGGGAGATATGCTTAATAAACACCTTGATCTTCACTGGAAGTGAGGACTTCCATTCTCATATAGAAAAACAAAAAGAACGATTCCTGCGCTCCTACCAATTAGGCTAAGATAAAATAATAATCTCATGAAAAAGGTTATTTTGTTAAACCCTTTGGCCAAAGCAAATGTAGGGCGCAGGAATCGTTCTGTTTTTTCTATATGTAAGGCCTATCTTTTTACCTGCAGCAAACTTCTATAGGGAGGAGCGCGGTATTATGTACAGCTTCCATTCTCATACCTCTGGCACGATCTTATACCCTCTAAGGACTTCTTCCTCGGGCGTACTTTCTAGAGAGAAGTAATAGTCGGCCCCGTCTCGCCCCAGATAGCAGCATTCTGTGTGCATGCTCTTCACTCCCCCTGGTGGAATTTCGGTCAACCCCACGTTGTGATTAAATAGGTCACCATATCCTTCCTGGTACGACACCTTGCAGCACTCTTTTTTCAGTACTCAATGGATCCGCAGAGAAGACAGTGGTAGTTCACCAGCTTCTTGTAAATAAGCTCGGATCACCGCCCCGCACCACATCAGCATTGGTTCACAAGATGATTGGAGAGTGTGAGGATTCGGGGATTGCGTCCTTTGCGGCGCGGTTCCTCCTTTCTACATAATAGTACTGCAGCAGCTGCTGCCTCCGATCTGCCCCCCGCTGATGCGCGCACCCCCGCTCTGTTTACAGAGTGCGTGCGCACACGCTCCTCTTCTACCAGGTCACAGACCTTAGCTCCGCCCCCTCGGTCACGCCACACCTCCGCTGCGCGCGGCGTGCACGCGTGACATCGCGCATCGAGCCCCAGCTGCGAGTCAAGATTGCTGTGAGCCCTTGTCTCCTGCAGCCTATCCCTTGCATCTGCAGAGGCTCTGCCTCTACCCCAACCCCTCCCTTCCCTTCACGTTGGAGGTCGATGCTTCGGATATTGGAGCCGGGGCAGTGCTCTCCCAAAGACGTTCTCCTCAAGATCACCTGCATCCATGCGGGTACTTTTCCAAGAAATTCTCTCCCGCGGAGATCAACTATGATGTAGGTAATAGAGAACTTTTGGCTATCAAACTTGCACTCCAAGAGTGGAGACACCTTCTTGAAGGTACCGAGAAACCGATCCCTATTCTTACTGACCACAAGAATTTATTGTATATTGAAGGTGCTCGACGCCTTGGTTCCCGTCAAGCTCGCTGGGCTCTCTTTTTCTCAAGATTCAATTATGTAATCTCTTACATTCCTGGTACATAGAATTTGAAGGCCGATGCTTTGTCCCATCAATTCATTTCCGAAGACCGATCCGACGACCTTCCAGAAACTATTCTTCCTTCAAGATTTATCATTGCAGCAAATTCCTTCGATATTTTGGACAAAATTCTGGACTCTCAAACCCGGATTCCAGAGGGCCTGGAGGTACCTGAGGGCTGCCTATATGCGGCAACCAAATTCTGTCAAAAAATTCTTGAGTGGGGTCATGCTTCCAGGTCGGCCAGTCACCCTGGAATCAGAAGAACCACCGATTTAATCAGACGTACTTTCTGGTGGCCAGAGATATTGAACGACATTAAGGAATTTGTTTCATCTTGTTCCATCTGTGCTCGTAATAAGTCCATTCGAAAAAAGCCTTCTGGTCTGCTACACCCGCTCCCCATTCCTGAACGTCCCTGGTCCCATTTATCAATGGATTTTATTGTGGAGCTGACCATTTCCAATGGCATGAATACCATCTTGGTCATTGTGGATAGGTTCTCCAAGCAGGCCCATTTCATACCCCTCAAGGGCCTCCCTAACTCTGCAACTCTAGCTGATATCTACGTCAAAGAAGTCTTTCGTATACATGGGGTTCCTGTTTCAATTGTATCCGACAGTGGATCCCAATTTGTATCAAAGTTTTGGCGAGCTTTTTCTCAAAGACTCAATATCTCGCTTCTTTTTTCTTCCGGGTATCACCCGCAAACCAATGGACAGACTGAAAGGGTAAATCAATCATTAGAACAATATCTAAGATGTTTTGTTTCTGATACACAAGATAATTAGGCTGATCTCTTACCATGGGCTGAGTTCGCACATAATTCCCTTAGAAACTAATCCACACAAGAGTCGCCCTTCTTCGTCAATTATGGCTACCACCCTAACTCTCTTCCCTATTTCTTCTTTACCTCTGGAGTCCCTGCTGCTGATGCCAGAATCAATGCTCTTCAAGAGTCATGGAATAAGATTCGGAGAACTCTCCAGGAATCCGTTCGCAGACAAAGGACCCAGGCGGATCGATATCGTCTAGAGGCACCCAGGTTTAAGACAGGAGACAAGGTATGGCTCTCATCAAAGAACATCAGATTAAAGACACCTACCTTAAAATTGGCTCCCAGATTCTTGGGACCATTCAAGATCCTGGAACAGGTTAATCCTGTGGCGTACCGCCTGGACTTACCTCCCTCTACGAAGATACCATCGGTATTCCATGTCTCTCTTCTGAAACCTGTCAAACAGAGTTCCAGGTATCCTGATGTTGTTCCCCTCCTCCTCCTGTGTTGGTGCATGGTCAAGAGGAATTCGAAATCATTGACTCAAGAATCTCCAGAGGAAAGGTGCAGTTCCTTGTACACTGGAGGGGTTTCGGCCCTGAAGAACGTTCTTGGGTCTCCAGTGACCAGATTCACGCTCCCGGCTTGCTCAGACGCTTCCACGCCAGGTACCCAGACAAGCCATTTATGGATCGTCCGGAGTTCGAGCCTTGCGGCGCGGTTCCTCCTCTCTACATAACAGTACTGCAGCGGCTGCTGCCTCTGATCTGCCCCCGCTGGTGCGCGCACCCCCGCTCTGTTTACAGAGTGCGTGCGCACAGCTCCTCTTCTACCAGGTCACAGACCTTAGCTCCGCCCCCTTGGTCACGCCGCGCCTCCGCTGCGCGCGGCATGCACGCATGACGTCGTGCAACGAGCCCCAGCTGCGAGTCAAGATTGCTGTGAGCCCTTGTCTCCTGCAGCCTATCCTTTGCATCTGCAGAGGCTCTGCCTCCACTCTGCCCCCTCTCCTACTGGTTCCTGTCTCCTATAAGAAACTTCCTCTTCCTGTCATACCTTGCTGAACATAACCTTGTGTAGCCTTTGCGTGTGCCTGTCTTGTCCAGCCCAGTCTTGTCTTGTTCTCTGCAGTTAACCTTTTGTGTACCGACCTGGCTTTGCATTTGGATTCTCTCTGGCTCTTGACCCCTGGCATACGGATAGCGACTACGAGTACCTCTCCAACCCCAGACCATAGGCTTACGGACTCCAACTACGTGTACCTCTCCAACCCACGGACCCCGGCAAGTATTGGATTAACCCTTTCAACATACCCAGACCCAGCAACGCTACAAACCACCTTCTGGGCTCGCCCCCGGTACTGTGGGTGTGTGGCACAGTCCTTCCCACCTCAGTGCCGGGGTCAGGTCTTGTTTGTGGGCTCACGCAAGCATTACAGGGAGCTTGGATGTTCTCAAGGCTCGTCCATAGTACGAGATTTGCCGATGTTCAGCGGCGGTATATCCAGCCGTACTTTTACCACGCCGTCGATGGGATAATCCTCATTCCTGAGACCCCACAACTTCATCTTTTCTGCCGACTGCAGGGGCAAGTGCTCAAGATGTTGGTCGTAGAAGGGTCGGTATACGATAGTCTCTTGTGATCCGGTATCCAGTAAAGCCGATGAGTAGATACCTTCCATTGGTATCCTTATGACAGTGGCCAGTCCCACGCGACTGCAGGCGTCCGGCTGGGATGCTTCATCTGGGCTAGGCGCTGGAGTGCTCTCCGAGGCCGGGGAGGGTGTTTCTGCTGGTTGCACCGTGCAGGTCATGACCTTAGGGTTGGATGTCTTGGATTTTCTAGGCTTCGGACAGTTCCTGTCCACAGTTGTAGAAAACGATGCCACTTTGGTTCACCTTTGCCCTAGAGGTAGGAGATCGACTCCTGGGCATCCACAGTGCATAGGCAGGTGCCTTGGGAGCAGGGTCATCTTCTGTACTTTCTGCCTCCTTGTGCTTTGGGGTCCATGCACGCCTTGGACTCTTCATCGCGGTGCTCCTTGGACTTTTTAGGAGTATGGAAGTGTAGTTGGTCTTCCTGCTTCCATATGTGGCTCATCAATGCCATGTAGGAGGGCGGGGTGGTGGCCTGGGGGGTGCCTCGCATCAGGAGGGCTACCTGGTGTAAGGGTAGAGATCTCTTCAAGAGTTTTTTGAACCGGTACTGGTCCACCATGGCTGCCATAATAATTATCTTGGAGAGTAGCGTCCATAGAGATAATTGCAACTGTCGGACAAATGCGGACAGTTCTTCTCCTTCTTTTTGGAGGAGAGCATGGAACTGTGCCAGGAGTTCATCCTTGTTGTCTTCATCCACATAGGACTGAGTTAAGAGTTTGATCAACTCATGAGCAGTGACTTCTCCCCCGGTTTCACGATGCATGTGCACCAGTTGTGCGGCCGGAGACCAAAGACTCTCGACTAGTCTCTGCCTCTTGACTGCCTCGGAACAGGACTACTCATCGATGTTCCTCGGGCATGTTCCTTCCAGGCCTCGAATCCTCCCTCCCCCAGGGGGGTGGGGTTGTCCTGGAGAAGGCCTTGAGTTTTCAATAGTTCTGAGACTGAGAAGAAAAGGTTAGAGCTTCTACCAGTTGGGGTAGAGTTACGCCCAAGTTGGAGCCGCCACTTGACAAGTGACTGTGGTATGCTGGAAGCGCTATGTACATTAATGGCGCTATATAAATAAAGACATACAATACAAAAAAAAGTTTAAAAAAATGAAAAACAAGATATTGATCATGTTGTGCTAATCTATTTCTGTTATTCATTCATTTATGCATTTTTGGGGTAAATAAGTGAATTGATAACTTGTAAATTGTGCGCACCAGTGATTTTTTAATAAATAAATATTAAATATCTTAAATATGTTCATATTATAGGTTCCATTTAAACAATGTTTTACAATTGCAGAGATGTCATTCTCCAAAATCAGTGCAAATTGAATTTGACAAAAAAAAAAAAACTGGCATTTCAATGTATGCGGCCATTATCACACGATGTTGGCGAAAGTTGCATCGTTTCACTGTAATCAGGCGAAAACGTCCCACCTGAGTTTATTTGTGCGTTGGCGGACAATGTGATCTTTTGCGAAAAACACAGCATTTAAGAGAAAAAACCTCAAAAAATGTGCGAAGCAAAGACATTAGCACAAATCTGCTATGGAGTTAGCTGAGAAACCTGGCTGTGAACAGCAGCAATCCAAGGCAGGATGGGGTCAGGGCTGCAGTGGAGCAGAAACATGCACTTTTTGCTATAGCACTTCAGCACTGGTCGGAGTGAAGCACAAACACGAGCACAAATACATCGATTTTCAGAGGAGACAGACAGCATACTTACCCTTCTTTGCTCAAGGTTATGCAATGCAGACGCATTACAGACCCCTGTAAAACTGACATTGTTATTGGGTGCACAAAAGATGCGTTTAAAACGGGGACGTGCAAGAGAAAAAACAGAAAGGTAAATGGAGGAAAACAGGAAAAGATTCCATGAGATGAAATGGAAAAGACCTGGGTAAGTGCTGACACAGCGGAAGTCAGACATTGGCAAAAACAAACAAAACAAACAAAAAAAAACACAGGAAACTGTATGTTCCCTTTTTCCACAAGTCAGAGTAGGAAGGAACCAAGAAAAAGTCAACTGCATTTATCATACTGTAACTACTATACATCCACACTGACTACAATAGCATTTCTTGTCTTACAATTACATGCCACTTGACTTTTGACTGAATGCTATGCTATAATTATGCATATGATGAGTTTGGGATATATCTCTTATACTATAATCTTAGGGAGAACAAAGTGCTCTTGCTATTCTTTATGCTATTGTTTTCTCTGGAGATGCAGATTTGCTACTAAGTTAGTATAATAGTATCTGGTTATTGTTTGCAGGGAACTCAGAAAATCAGGCTTCTGTTACCCCTTTAGCCTTGTATTGCCACCCGTGTTAATGCCCTGCTTGTATTTGGACTTTATGTTCAATGTCAATATCTTTGGTATTTACTAGTATAAATATTTAACTAACTCATTTAACATGTCGCTAAACTATGTTCAGAAAATGTTATGGTTAGAAACGTGGGAACTCGCCGCAAACCAGATCGCAAAGTTTTTTGCAGTATTTTTTTAAAACTTGCCATTTTTGAGAAATTTTCACATACAAGTAGTTTTCTAGTATATGATGAAAATAGCAACATGGAAGAGAAAAGATCCCTAAAGATGCACTCTACTCTACTTAATCAAAATAATAAATTAACTATGATGTGGGCCACAGATGTGGATCCCACTAGCTAGAGATAGTGGCATTGGGGTATATATGTCCTGCGGTGAATATTATCCACAACGAGTGAATGCTGGACTATATGCCAGCAATTAGGAGTGTCTGTAAACGTGCAGATACAACAGGTCACTGTGAGTAGATCCGGCAAACATATATCCCCAGATAGATCATTTGATAGATCACTGGGGCTCTTTACATGCTGGGTTTCCACTGAACACATATATGTAGGCTAGAGTGCTATATATTGCACACAGGCATATTATTTAACATCCTGATGACATTGCCATACATTGAATATTAAGCTATTGTTACCTGACATCAGCATATATTGTTACACTCAGCAGGATCATTTTATATTCATGCCACAACCCCACAGGGGCCTATCTCAGCAACTGTATACAGGCATACCCCGGTTTAAGTACACTCACTTTAAGTACACTCGCGAGTAAGTATATCTCGCTCAATAGGCAAACGGCAGCTCACGCATGCGCCTGTCAGCACGTCCTGAACAGCAATACCGGCTCCCTACCTGTACCGAAGGTGTGCGCAAGCGGGGAGACTATAGAGCCTGTTACAAATGCCTTATTTACATCAGTTATGCACGTATATGACGACTGCAATACAGTACATGCATCAATAAGTGGGAAAAGGGAGTGCTTCACTTTAACTACATTTTCACTTTACATTCATGCTCCGGTCCCATTGCATACGTTAATGTGGGGTATGCCTGTATATACTGTATTTACGTGAAGATGTAATCTCACATCTTGCATTCATTGCAAGATACACCAAGCATGTCTGGCTACTTTGGGGTTAAATTACCCATGCCATTCGACAAATAGAGAAATCTATATATAGGATTTCCTACATCACATCCCCCTTAGGTTTTAATTACTTTCTATGTTTACCATATAAATTTTTTTATTTTATTATTATTTTGATTAAGTAGAGTAGAGTGCATCGTTTAGGGATCTTTTCTCTTCCACTTGTATACATGCTTGTTATCCCTGATAGCACCTCTCTAGTAAGTACACTACCGACACACTTTATTAAAGTGTGGCCGGTACCGCAAGCCGGGAGATTTCCCGGCTTGCTAGTGGCCGCCCCTCAGCGCTCTCCTCTACACTCTCCCTGTCTCTCTCCTCTACACTCTCCCTGTCTCTCTCCTCTACACTCTCCCTGTCTCTCTCCTCTACACTCTCCCTGTCTCTCTCCTCTACACTCTCCCTGTCTCTCTCCTCTACACTCTCCCTGTCTCTCTCCTCTACACTCTCCCTGTCTCTCTCCTCTACACTCTCCCTGTCTCTCTCTTCTACACTCTCTCTGTCTCTCTCCACCACACTCTCTCTGTCTCTCTCCCCCACACTCTCTCTGTCTCTCTCCCCCACACTCTCTCTGTCTCTCTCCCCCACAGTCTCTCTGTCTCTCTCCCCCACAGTCTGTCTGTCTCTCTCACCCACACTCTGTCTGTCTCTCACTCTGGATCTGGATATCTTATTTACCCTGTATATATTAACTGTCCTATACTACACCGAAAAAACCTATACTGCTTTCTTCCAGATCTGACTCAAGCTTCACACAGGAAACATCGGAACCCCCCCTAACTCAAAAGACAGGTAGAGAACACTTCCCCTTCAATGTATAAGATTGCTGGAATGAAGGTACCTGGACATTGAGGGACTGCGGATCAGGTAAGATTCCATGCAGGATTGCTGCTTTAGATATTGTGAAGCGGGACATCAAGACACTGGTTAAGGGGTTCAGGAACATAGCCATTCACACCTGGCTTTTATTTCTAGATCACACACATGCACACGCACACACGCGCACACACGCACACACACACACACACACACACTAATTGTAGTATAATGTAATACAATAAATACATTTATGTCAAAAACGAATGTTGTTCTGACTAGGAATTTATTAAAGGAGCAAAAAAAAGAGCAAGAAGAAAAAAAACATAGAAAAAAAAAAGAGAGGGAGAAAAAAAGAGAGATGAACAAAAAGAGAGAGAAGACACAAAAAGAGAGAGCGAGCAGCCAAAAAGAGTCTCTCTCTCCCAACAACAATCCCGTTCCACAATCATCTCTTCACCCACTCTCTCTCTCTCTCACCAATAGAATTCTGTCCCCCACACACCCTCTCTCTATCTCCCCCACTCTCTCCTCTCTCTCCTCTCTCTATTCTCTCTCTCTTTCTCTATCATCTATCACGACACACTCTCTCTCTCTCTCCCGCACACTCTCTCTCTCTCTCGTCACTACCACTCTTGGATCTGGATCTCTTATTTACACTATATATCTTTAATGCCCTATAACGACACCGAATTCTTACGCCCCTAGACTGCTTTGCTCAAGATCTGACCACAGCTCAACACGGCAGCGACATAAGAACCCCCCCTAACCCAGAAGACAGGTTAGGGGAGGGATACAACCCCTAATGTACTAACATTGCGGGGAGGGAATAGGTTTTTTGTAAACCTGGACATGGAGTGGACTGAGGATCAGGTAAGAATCCCAGGTGGGATTTGCTGCTTTAGCTATTGTTGAAGTGGGGGGCAGCATTAAGACACTGGTTAAGGGGTTCAGGGATGAAAAATAGTCATTCACACCTGAGCTCTTAATTCTAGACGACAATTTACACAACACACAACCACACACAAACACACACACACACTAAACAACACACAATTACAAAAACACACACACACACACACACACACCACACACATGCCACAAACACACAACACACACACACACACGTGTAACAAGGACTAATTGTAGTATAATGTAATACAATAAATACATTTGTCAAAAACGAATGTTGTTCTGACTAGGAATTTATTAAATGTATTTTATTATATATTTTATTTTAAAGCGGGGTTGGGGGTGGGACTAGGGGCAGGGTTGGGGGCGGGACTAGGGGCGGGGTTGGGGGCGGGACTAGGGGCGGGGTTGGGGGCGGGACTAGGTGGCGAGTAGATTTTTTGGTTGGGCGATTAGATTTTTGGGTGATTTGTCTAACACTGGTTATTTCGGTATATTTATATAACAGTATATATATTGTTTATATTGCTTCATATTAATAGAACAATATATTGTGTAGATCTACTGTATCTAATTTTCTCGTTATTTCGGTATATTTATATAACAGTATATATATTGTTTATATTGCTGCATATTAATTGAACAATATCTCACTGTATACTATTTTTACTGCAAATGATGTGCTGTGCTTGTGGCCTACTGCACTGTAACTTACCGGATTGTTGTTTTTCTGTACATTGTGGGGAGACAACTCTTCTGGTCGACAAAATAAGTGAGGAGAATGATGAGAAGAGTGCATTAAGGGTTAAATATACTCTGCAGGAAAATCACAATCTCACTGTATCCGAGACCAGCATAAAGAAGATGAGACGCAGAATTGGATGGAAATATGGAGGTTAGTACTGGACAGTACAGGAGGTAAAAGTGTTGTTTAAGAAACTGTACTGTACCTCTAAAATTATTTATTCCTTATCATTACAGAGCATACCCCATGATAAGGGACGTTAACAAAATCAAGAGAGTGGTCCAGGCCCAGGCATGGATCGACAGTGGAGAAACTTTCCAGGATTGCATCTTCACTGACGAGTCTGTTTCGCTGGAGAGATTTGCAACCTTTGCATTCCACAAAAAAGGTCTCATATCTATGAAGCCACGTCCAAAACACCCAGTGAAGATGCATGTGTGGGGTGCCATCTCTAGGCGTGGACCAGGATGCATTGTCATCTTTGAAGGTAAAATATATAAAATATAATTTTGCCTTATGCACTGTAACGTACTAGTGTGCAGTTTTTTGAGCACTTTTCTTTTCTTGTTATAGGAATCATGAATAAATCTTTTTTCCAAGAGCAAATTGTGCCTGAGATTGTGGAATACATCACATGTGAGTTCCCGAGTTGTCACCGTTTCTACCAGGACAACGATCCGAAGCACACCGCGT
This sequence comes from Ascaphus truei, assembly GCA_036426205.1. NCBI lineage: Eukaryota > Metazoa > Chordata > Amphibia > Anura > Ascaphidae > Ascaphus > Ascaphus truei. The sequence goes on along the minus strand of CM071567.1, from coordinate 158,857,434 downwards.
CAACAGCGCATATCCTTGAGCGCGGTATCAACTGGGTGAAGACGCCAACGGAGTAAGTGCGGTAACCGTGTCTCATTTTTTCCCACTGTTTTTACTGTGTACTGTATCTCTATAATTAATTGTCCTTTTTTTTCCCCCTCCAATGACAGATCGCCAGACTTCAATCCGATCGAAATGGTCTGGCATCAGCTGAAGGACCATATCTGAAAAGTTGGGAAACCCTCCAAAAAGGATGAGTTGGTGCAAGGCATACTGAGTTTTTGGAACGATGTACTGACCGTGGAACAATGCGATAAATATATTGACCATATTGCGACTATGTTGCCCATTGTGATCGCACGTAATGGGCACGCATCAGGAAGGTAGTATGGTTTAGTACTGTACTGTAGTATTGTAAGTACAGTATGATACAGGTAAATATGGCACAGATTTTATTTCCTAGTAGTCAGAGTATACTGTAGTTCCAGAATAGACTAGTTTGACAGTACTAACTGCATACTGTAGTCCAATATGGAGTAGCTATACAGTACACAATGCCATAATACAGTATGCACCTACAGTAACTGCTCAATGTTTTCCTTTCCAGAGAGAGCAGCACCAGCCATCTGGTTACAAAGTATTTACAGTAACAGTAGTCAGAGTATACTGTAGTTCCAGTATAGACTAGTTTGAAAGTACTAACTGCATACTGTAGTCCTATATGGAGTAGCTATACAGTACACAATGCCATAATACAGTATGCACCTACAGTAACTGCTCAATTTTTTCCTTTCCAGAGAGAGCAGCACCAGCCATCTGGTTACAAAGTACTGTATTTAACAGTAGTCACAGTATACAGTTGTTCAAGTATAGAGTAGTTTGACAGTACTACACAGCACACAATGCCATAATACAGTATGCACATAACTGCACTAATTTTTTGTTTTCTTGTCTTTTCGGAAAATATGGATGGCCTGGGAGAGAGGGAGGGGGGGGGGGTATCGTGTAAAGTCTGTGAACTGTTTGTACAGTTATGTGTACAGTATTTAAAATGCAGTCATGATGTACACAAAACCTCTCTCTCAATGAACTACTGTACTGTACACAGAATGAGGAAGAAGATAAAGACGGAAAAAATTATATTACTATATATACATATTATATATTATATACTGTATTATTAATTAATTTTATTATTAATGTGCATTATTCATGATTATCCACCGGCCCTCAATTTCCATCTGACAGAAGATTGTTTCCTGACCGCTACCTGCCGCCTGCCTCGGACCTCTGCTTGTTACCTGACTTCGCTACCTGCCGCCTGCCTCGGACCCCTGCTTGTTTCCTGACTTCGCTCCCTGCTGTTCCTGCCACTGGGATCCACTTCAGCCGAAGTCCAATCCTTGACAGAATAAACAGGACCTACCATGGATTCCGCCGGAACAGACCTGGCCCAGGCTCGGACACTGCAGGACTTACAATGTCTCTGCGACTGTCTCTTTTTTGGCGTGTGATTGGACAGTCTTTTTGCCACTGTGGCTTCACCTGTAGGGCACAATCTTGTTCGGCTATGCCAGCCGTGACAGCTGGCTGCTTTGTTGCTTGATACTCTGTGGAGAGGAACAACTGTACGTCTTAGCCGTGCCATTGCTCGCGGGTGGATCGTCCGATTGTTTATTGTCTTTTGGACGATCCCTTTGTCGGTCACCTTTGGGAGGTTACTTTCTTCCTTCAGTGGAGTCGACTCATCATCCTTGCTTGTCTGAACCACTAAGCATCCTAGGCCATTGTCACATCCCCCTGATGTGAGGATGTTTTTGTTGATCTCAGGGGTATGATCTTGTCTCTTCTCTTCACTTGGCCCCCCTGTCGCTTGGAGATGGCCAAGACATGGTTTAGAGAGGGATGTGTGTCCATATTCTATTATCACCGTTCTGCGGGCGTCAACATAGTCTTGTCCGTACCCTTTGTCAGTGCATACGTTGCCCACTATCACCCATCCTAGGTCAAGTCTTTGGGTGTATGGTGCGTTGTAGGGTCTGTTACGCTGTTTACGAACTTTATGTACCCTCAAGATGTCCCTACCGAGCAGCAACAAGATCTTGGCGCCTTGTTCTACCGGCGGAATGTAGTTGGCTATTCCTCTGAGGTGCGGGTGTTGGCGTGCCACGTCTGGTGTGGGAATCTCGGCCCTGTTTGTGGCCATGTGATTGCACTCGATGAGTGTGGGGAGAGCTATCTTCACTCTGTTATCCACTGAATGTATGACGTAACCGCTTGCTCTTCTCCCTGTTGTCTCAGTTGACCCTGCACAGGTTCTGAGGGTGTAGGGTGAGGCATTGTCTTGTGAGTTGAATAAGTTGAAGAACTCCGTCTTCGCCAGTGATCTGTTGCTTTGATCGTCGAGGATTGCATACATCAGAATAGCCTTCTCAGGTTGTCCCTGGGGGTGCACTGCGACAAGGCATATTTTGGAGCAGGACATTTTGTCACTTCCTTTTCCGCAAACCTCGGTGCGCTGAGACGTGACAGATGTTGGCTCTCCTTCTCCTTCCTCCCCGCCATGCTCCGCTACGGAGGATGGGTTGTTGAGTTGGTGGAGTGTCAGCGCCTCTGGATGTAAAGATGTTACGGTCTTGTCACTTTTGCACACTGCACATTTGATTTCTTCTTTACAGTCTCTGGCTAGGTGAGTCGTGGAACCGCAGCACCTGAAGCAAACTCCGAATTCTGAGTAACCTCTTGCGTTCCTCTAGGGACTTCATCCTGAACCCAAAGCACCTGTTAAGTGGGTGTGGCTTCTTGTGTATGGGACATTCCCTGTTTGGGTCCCTTGGTTCCTCGTTTCCGGCGATGTACTGATCGGGAGTAGTTTGGGTCGTGATGGACACGTCCGTCTGTCATATTCTCTAGCCTGCTGTTCCCATGCTTGGCCACCGGGACTGCTGCCACTCTCAATGTCTGGTTCTAGCCTGCAGTACCTATATTTGCCCACCGGGAGTGCTGCTGCTAAACTAAGGAACATTCCAGACTCTGATACCTGACACCTCTGCACCTGTGCTCCACCTCTCAGCCTGCCTATATAAATCACCCTTTCCTGTTCCTCTTTGCCTGTTTATACTGGTTCCTTAGCTTCTGCAAGGTTCCTGTGTTTACTGCTGTGCTAGCTATTGCTATCATCCTGTTCCAGTTTCCTCGTTGCCGACCTCTGCTTGTTTCCTGACCGCTACCTGCCGCCTGCCTCGGACCTCTGCTTGTTTCCTGACTTCGCTACCTGCCGCCTGCCTCGGACCCCTGCTTGTTTCCTGACTTCGCTCCCTGCTGTTCCTGCCACTGGGATCCACTTCAGCCGAAGTCCAATCCTTGACATGGACACAGTTTGTGCCCATTATTGATTCCTTCTGTGTCTCTTTTTTCTCCTATTAGATAATATTGTTCTTTTACGCAGTTCAACCTAATATACAGGCATGTATATATTTTTCTATATGCTTGTGTGGTTTGGTTGTTTCTCACTACTCTGAAAGTGTTGTTACAACATTATACATTGTTTTATCATTATATATTGTTGTTTTTCAGATTTACTCTAATCAGTACCAGCAGTGAAAGAGGTTAACTTATAAACCACTCTCTTGTTGTCAATTACGCAATTAGTTATGTCTAGCTATGATTGGTTAACATATGTATATAATAGGTTTGCAGTTCCATGTCATTTATATACCCCTTGATGAAGTCTTAAGGACGAAACGTGTAGGGTGTGTTTCAGAATTATATTTTTTATATCACATATTGATCTATATGTTTTTATATGCGCATTCACAACACAGTGGCATTTGGACTTTATTTTTAATGTCATTTTGATCGAGTCTGACGGATACAGAGTGCTTTGCGGTGTAGAGTTAGAAACTAGCTCCCGCTGACGTCACAGTTCTCGCGGGACTCCGACCTGAGTGGGGGATTGCCTGGCATACAGAGGCGACGCGAGGGTGCTGTCTGCTGTACGTGGAGCTCCAGAACATCTGCCTTGCTATCCTACGGATACAGAGCCTGCCTGCTTGCGGTGAGGAATCGGAGGTCATTCAATCTCTCACGCTGACGTCACAACCCTCGCAAGACTCCGACTAGAGTGAGGAAGTACTCGGCATACAGAGGCGACGTGAACGGTGAATCTGCTACACCTGGTGGAGCCCCGGAGACGGTTTGCCTTGCTGTATCCTGCACTGTTGGTGATTGAGTATACTCATAACTGCTTATGTTCTTGCTTTGTTTGTGAGTGCACAATTTTACCTTTACCAGTCCAATATAAATTTATCAATTTACTACACTATGAGTGTGCCTGTTGTTTTCTGTTTTTTTCTTAGATATCCATGAGGGATTTGGTGGTCCCTCTTTTCAGGCTGCAAAGACTCTAAAGGACAATGTTTTTTGGATTGGACTTTCACTTGTATTGTATATTTTACATATAATCTTTTTTTGTGGTTTTATTGGTTTATTTTTTATTTTATTTTATTTTTGTTTTTTATATACATGGTTATTGCTTATATAGTATCTTCACATCCAGTCCTGTGTCAGTGGGGTTTTGTTTAGGTACACATACACATACACAGCGCTGTAACAGGGACTTATCCCTGTTTGGATAAAACTGCCTCAGAGCTCTGAATGCAGTATGGAGCTGGTTAATTGCAGCCACTCAATTAGCCTGTCTCCACCTGGACTAATAAGAGCTCTGTAAAAAGCCTCATGTGATACACAGGACAGAGATATTCCTCAGCACACAACAGTGCTTACATGAGGAGAGGGTCTTGAATATACAGGAGGACTGTGTTTTGACAGCAAGGCACAAGGGGACGAGACCCTCAAGCACACCAAGACACCTGGACACCACTGACCTGAAGGGCCACCTGCTTTAAAAGGTACCACTGAGACTTTGGGGTGGTAAGCTGGAAAGGGGCTTATCCTCCCAGTCTTGTATGAGAGGGACTGGGGGAAGTAATTTAGCCTTTAAAAAGGGATAGGTGTTTGTTGTTTTTGTACATTTTTATTTGCTGTGCTGTTTAAAGGGACAGGCTCAATAAAGCCATATGTTAATTTCACCCTAAACTTTCTCCATTTGCATACCTCTGCACACATCTCTTACAAGCGCCATCTATGTACATAGTGCTTCACAGCAGTATGTCATGTGACTTTTCGTGAAGACTGGTGAAGCGTTCACACACCCCTAGTTACGGTTTCCATTAGTCATGAAATAAGTTTGTAGTTAGGAGACCTTTGACCCATAACTTTGGTCACCTTGATGTTGTCATCATGCATAAGCCTCAACTTCTGGTTAACAACGCAAGTTGAGAAGTAGCATGGATAATAATTTGATAACATGGTATAAATTGTATAGGTTACTTTATACCGTGATCAATCTAAATAAGTACGTGCTACTGTATAAAACAGTTTTTGTAAAAATGCCGGTGAGCAATTTCATTATCAAAATCTAATGCATTCATTTCTCAAAGGTCCCACTGCAAGTTTCAAGTCTAATCCTATTTCTTAGAGAAGAGTTAAAAGCATCTGAAAATTAACATGAAACAGCATCTGGCTGGACCTGAATTAAGCCATACTGAATGTCATTGTGATCAAACCGATTCAATAAATATTATGCATGCATGTGAAAGAAATAACTTTCACCACGTGCTGTGTAAAATTATTCTAAGCTTACTTGTAGGCTGTGCTACCATGTATTGGTAAAGATTGATATGTATACATTATTATGGATACGAGGTAGGTTTTAACAAGACTCCCATTATACCCCCCTTTTTGAGTTGCTAATAAGGCTGCGTCCTTAATAACAGCGATGGCGTGAGCACCAAAATAAAAATGCCGGAAGGCAATTCGCACGGCCATAGAGAGCGTGTGTGCGACGGGGTAACCGATACTTCACGCATCAAAATTGTTTGAATTTTGCCGCGTGATGGCCAGGTCACGGGCACACCTCCGGCACCCCCTTGCCACACCCCCAGTCGCCCAAACCTACAGGCCACGGATCTCTTCTACTACAGGCGCGTTCGCGCCTGTACTATATCCGAGGCCTAATTCTCTCAAATATTGGAAAGTTTGAGCACATTCGGGTGTATCCGTTTGATTCAATTTTATAAGATGTCATTGCAATGTCTCTACTGTATGAACAATTTCATAGTGAAATATACGAATGAAAGAATCCTTGTGATCAATTTCTATACATGGTCCATAGGATTCAAACCATAGAAATTCAATTGAAAAAAAACTTTGTCAAAGTGTAGTTAAGGTTTATAAGCAAACCCTTCAAAAGTCTGGAAATATCAAAGTTAAGGTGACATGCAACCTTAAATCCCCCCATTCTTTGCTGATGTCATCATAGATGATGCAACAAATTACATCACTGGGATGGGACATGTAATTTGTGATGTCATACAGTATGTGATGTCAAGTGTTCAATTGGGATGTCATCAACAAAGCATGGGGGTGGGGGGGGGGTTAGGTTTCCGTGTCACTTTAACTTCGAAATTTCCAGACTTTTGAAGGGTTTGCTTACAAACCTTAACTACACTTTAACAAAGTTTTTTTTGGTGATGGAGTCAGAAACCTCAGTCATAGATCCTAGCTGCAATTCTGTTCTTCTACAGCGATTTACCCAATTTGATAGGCCAGTACAGCTTTCATGCTAGGCTATACCTCGAACAAGAATCAGAAGGCAGATATCTTTGAATTCTGATGTCATTAATGACATTATAACCATTAGAATACATTAACCCCTCTGATGCCATAGGGGCCAGTGATACATTGATGAAGGTGCCTTTGACAGTAAATGGATTAATACTCATTCTAACTGTTACTTCTTTTGGAGCAGTGTATTAAAAATCAGGTCCTATTTGGGTGATGTAATGCCAGACTGCAACCCATTTGTCAGTAGGAGATAACCAGGTGTGATTTGCATACATTCTAAACAATTATTAGGAAAAAACTGATGCAGATAAGACTTAGAATTGGAATTGCAAAAAATTATGAGTAATTCAATGAATATTATGCAGTGAGGAAAGCTGCAATATGCAGAAAGTAAGGGTGTTTTTGTATACCAGGTTTTGTATAGGTCCATATAAAAGATTTAAAAGAAATTCCAATTGCAAAACATAGCAATGTCCCATGGTTAATAAGACCAATGTCAATATGTACTGGAAGTGCTAGCTGACGGTGCTAAATTTCTGACCTTCCTGCTTACCCTTTTATGCCTGGTGCCGAATTACCGCACCATAGCCTTGATACCACATGCAAGCAAAATCCTTCTGAAAATTATCCAACAATGCTCGAGTGCAACTGTTGCTAGGGAAATGCCAGATGAGCAAGCTGGCTTCAGGAAAGGCATAGGCTCTCGTGATCACATTGCCAACCTTCGATGGATTATGGAAAAAAACGGAGTATCAGAAAGATCTCTACATGTGTTTCATCGATTATTCGAAGGCGTTTGATGTAATTGAGTACAACAAGCTCTGGACCTGCCTGAAGGAAATGGGAACACCACCACACCTGACCGAACTTATATGATCACTATCAAGATCAAGAAGCCACATTCCGAACGCTATACGGAGACACGGATTGGCTCAAGATCAGAAAGGGCACACGCCAAGGATGCATCCTGTCACCAGCAGCTTTCAACATGTACGCAGAAGCTGTCATGCAGCGAGCAGGCCTGGATGACTCCAGATTGGCGTGAAAATAGGCAGTAGAAACATCAACAACCTCCGATACGCCGACGATTCTACCCTGCTTGCTGAAAAAAGAAGGATCTCAAACATCTTATCATGAAAGTCGAAGAAAAAAGTGAGAAGGTTAGATTGCACCTGAACATTAAGACAAACATCATGACAACAGCAAAAAATGCGAACGTTAATATCAAGATCAATAATGAGGAAATTGAAGTGGTTAAGACTTAATCTTCCTTGGCTCCAAAATTGATCTCAATGGCGACTTCACCCATGAGATTAAGAGACGGTTGGCACTTGGAAGAAATGTGATGATCAGTATGAACAACATCTGGAAAAGTAAAGACATCAGCTAGTCAACTAAATGCAGATTGGCCAGTGCGATCGTTTTCCCAATAGCAACATACTGTATGGCTGCAAAACCTGGACTCTGGGACGGGCAGATAGGAGAAAGATTGATGCATTTGAATTGTGGTGCTGGAGACATTTGCTGCACATTCCATGGACAGACAGAATAATGAACCAAGCAGTCCTGGAACGGACCAAACTGATAATCTCATTGGAGGCCAATATAGCAAAGCAAAAGCTCTCCTACTTTGGTCACATAATGCGAAGCAAGTCGCTTGAGAAGGACGTCATGCTTGGAATGACTGGTGGTAAAACAGGAAGAGGCCACCCCAAGAACTCAATGGCTAGATACCATCAAGAAAGATAGTGAGAAGCTGTGAGAGATCGGAAGACATGGCCGAGAGTCGTACTCGACTCAACGGATAAAGAGAGACATGATTGTAAATATCAAGAGACAACAAATTATATTTTGAAGTACTCCATATAGTTTTTAATTTTTCTGCAGAAAACTTTATAAAATGAACCAGACGGAGCCTAATGCATTGATTTACCCCCCTCGGGTTACAATGGAATCTACTTCATGTTATTACAGTATTGCAGTAAAACCCAAAGGAAACAAATGATTGGACCCATACTTTGGTGCCTATTCTAGTAGCCTTGATAACCTTGCTGCCATCTCAAACGATGTGGCATGTTCCCGCCGACCGGTTTGTCATTTTTATTATCATGGTATTCAGAATGAATCTGGAACAATCTCAAACCGTAAGGTAGGACCATGCCGATTCCGCTCGACGTAGCAGCAATGTGATCTCAGCTTTTTTCTAAGTTCTCCCCCTGCGATCTTATCACGATCTTAGCTGCACTGAGAGAGCCGCCTCTCCCTGCACAGCTCTCACAGGCAATCGCAGTGTTTTAATTTAAATACTAGTGTGCGGGAGCAGGGGGTCTCTAGAGCTGAACCGCATTTATTTCAGGTACGGGGACCCCATGCTTCTTGAGATACAGGCCCCAGTATGGGGTGCTGGTATCTCCTATGCATTTAAATGTCATGTGACGCGGGAGATTTAAACATTGCATGGGGATACCGGCACCCCATACCGGGAAGCAGGGGGTCCCCGAGGCTGAAATCAATGCGGTTCAGCTCTGGAGACCCCCGGCTCCCGCACACTAGTATTCAAATTTAAATAAAAACAGCTTCATTACTATAGCAACTAGCCGCTAAGGCAATGAAGGGGTTAAACCTGAGTACCCTGTTTATTGGGGGAAGAGGGGGTAGATGAAGGGGGTAGTTGCCTCAGGGTGGGTAGTTAGGCCTGCCGGAAAGGTTGCGGGAGGTGTTAAACCCTTTACTACCATAGTGGTGATAACCGCTATGGTAATAAAGGGGTTAACCACTCCCGCTACCCACCCGAGAGGCCTAACCACCCACTCTAGAGGCAACTACTGCTGCGGCCGAGTTTATTCGAGCATTTGCCCGTTCTCGGCCGCAGCAGTTACCTGGCGCGCGCCGGAGGGTGCCGGGCGCGCGCCGAAGCAGCGGAGGAGAGGCCCGCCGATCGCGGCTTCCCCCTCTCCTCTCCGGGTCCGCTGGGTCCCCCGGAACCCCCTGCCGCCGTCCCCCACATCGCGGGACAACAGGGCTCCCTCGGGGAGCCCTGGACGCGCGTGCAGGGGGCGCAGGCACCCGATGACGCGTGACCGCGCATCGGTGACGCGCGGCACGCCGAGGGGCTGCCACTTGCAAGCCGGGAAATCTCCCGGCTTGCGGAACTGGCCACACTTCAATAAAGTGTGTCGCCAGTGTACTCCCTTCACCCAATCTCTCTACCCCCAAGAAACATTAAACAACACAAGAACCCAACAACCCTCCTCAACACATACAGTACAATAATCAGCAAAGTTACTATTATTCAGATCTGGATAATAGTAATTTTGCTCATTACTGTACTGTAATGTAATGTAATGGTTGTCTGGAGAAGAGGGGGTGCCCATTCATTCCCATTGTGGTTATCTCTGCACCCATTGAAGGCATAGGTAACCACACCGGCAATAAATGGGTGTATTGACTAGTGTTGTGTTTTAATGTTTATTGTGGGTGAAGGTGGCATTTGGCACGCGGTGGGTTTTTATGCGTGAGGGGTAGCGGGAGGGGTTAACCCATTCATTACCTTAGTAGTAACCACTAAGGTAATGAATGGGGTTAACTCCTCCGGAAACTTCCCCACCATGGGCAAAATGCCACCTTTACTCACCCCCCACTACCCACAATAAACCGGGCACGGGTAGTTAACCCCTTAATTGCCTTAGCGGTTAGCCGCTAAGGTAATGAAGCTGCCTGTAAATATTTTTTTATTTATTAGGATGGAAACCGGGGGTCCCCGTAGCTGGTATTAATGTGTATCAGCTCCGGAGACTCCCGGCTTCAATCCGATGCAGGAAAAATGCATATTTTTTTTTCTAAGTCTATTCTTGTCACCCTTGGGTTGGCGAGACGAGATCTTTGATAAACTCGCTATTTCAGAGCCCTGATGAGCTTATCAGGGCAACTAAAATAGCGTGATGTTATCTAAATGGCGCTATTTTGCTTTTTGAAGCTCCCGTTCTGTGTGTTATCCGGGAGCCAGACCGCTCGGGAAAATGCACAACCCGTCCAAGTTTGGCAAGTTATCGAAGCTTTCTGAATAGCAAATCTGCCAAATCATGCGGGCACTGCTCAAAAAGCTTGATGTGTTGGTTATCAAACCTACTAAAATAGGCACAAATGTTACAAATGGGTTTTCTGAAAGGTAATGCGTTGGTTACAACAGTTGCCTAATTTAGTGGTCTTAGAAAACTGGAGTAACATTGTTTTTACTCCTCACATGCACAACAAACTGGTAACAAAGCAGACTGACATTCAAATGAGGTTGACCAGTCTGAAAGTATGGGGAGTTCAATCACCACAGACTAGGATTTTTTTCAGTGCTGGTGGCACTGATTTTATATAGTGTAACTGATCAATCCAAACATTAAAAAGTGCTCTATTGATAAAAAATATAAGAGCTTTTCGGAAACAAAATTGTATTCTTGTTCACATTGCTTGTTATTTATACAGACATTTTGCCGGATGGCATGCTTTTAATTGGACCAATATATAAGGTAGTGTTTAAGTCTTAAATACAAGCTTCTGATTTTTTTTTCAAATATAGTCCACTAGAGAAATTGTAATGTTAAGAGCATATGTAGTACAAGGCAACATCTGTGAAGCACTTTTGTTTTAATTAAATATACATACAAATCTGATAACTATTGTGGCAGGACGGCTGCTGGGTAGGTTCAGTAAAGAGTCCACACACTGTTCTTCTCCTGAAACAGTCCTTTTGGTTGTTTATTTTCCACACCAATAAATAGAAAGTTAGGTACACCGTCTCTTTAAGGCAAAACAAACCATAGAATTATACTCTATGTATGGGACACAACAGACTAGGGCTTGACTAACTGACTGGTCAGTTAGACTAATTTCCAGTTTAAACTTTAAAATACATAGCATAAGTCTGGATTCAAGGTAAAGCTTATCTGAGGTGCTGGGTTTGAGTCCCAGGAGTTTCCAGGTAATCCCTCTTGTAACTGTTACCACCTTGCAGATATGGCATTTTTGCTTCCTTAGCAGACTGTGCAACTCAGGTTCTCATAGAGAAGCCCTGCATCCTTGCAGGCTTGTTCAGCTTCTTGGAACTTCCGATGCTGGGTGTGAAACCCAGCTGGTCCTTGCAGGCCTGAGGAACCATTCCACCCAGCATCCTTGCAGGTTGGTGGAAAACTCAGATCTGGCAGGCTGCTGACTGCCTTTTAAAACCCTCGCAATCAGGATTTTGTTGAAAAACCCCAGCAGACCTGGACGCTAGGGTGTGGTCTTCCTGAGCCTGGAAGAGTGAGAGGTTAACTTCTTCACTCCCTAATCATAACTTTTTCATTTGAGTCTCACATCCTCAAACAGGTTCAAATGTTAGAGCCTGTTGAATAAATGTACCCTCTATGTGCAAGAGCCTCCACACTCTTCTAGCATGGGAAATCTAACAACTATTTTATTGGTGTGACGTGCTGCTGAAATCCTCTCACTATGTCAATAGTTGCCCATTTCAGGATCAGATCTCCAATACCATGTACAGTTTTGAAACAAAAAAGTATAATTTTTACTTTATTTTCTTAACACCAACACTAACTACACGTATCTTTGTTTCGCATTTATAGTGCAAAACGTTAAATCTCATAGACAGGGCAAACATTTAACTCTAAAAGGGAAAACTTACGAAGTTCTGAAAGTTAGAAATTGTAAAAACTCTAACTCTAGCCTGGTTTCTGCATAGAATGTTATACACTACATTAAGCCGCAGGTCCCTTATAACGTATTCCAGTGAAAGGGCGTTTGTTTTTCATACATGTATACACGTAATGGATTTTGCTGTTCATACACTCTCTTAATGTCATCAGTGTAATAGGGGCAAGTAAGATCCATTGTGTATTTGAGAGGGGAAATTAACCTACTGTTATCTTCGATTGTAAAGCTGACTGACTGTATCCGCTTCAGTGGAGTTTTTTGCTTAGAGGAAATATAATTTAATATAACTAAAATCTAATTGTGCCTGAAATGTTAATTGGGTTATACCCTGCACAGCAGTAATAACCAACATTAATAGTCAACTCCTACATATATTATTTTTTTATTGGATGTTTGGGGAAGGTTAGAGGGTCTACAGCAGGGGTGCACAAACTGGGGAGCGCAAGATTTTCCAGGGGGGGGGGGGGGGGGAAGCGCGGCAGTTCAGAGGCCCCGCGCTCTTCCCCAAGGCATTTAAATTAAATGCCGGGGGATCACGTGAGGCCTATGCAACTTCCCTGACCTTGTCTTTGGCGACACTTCATCATGGCAATGTGACGTCACGTGACCCCACTGTGTCATTTGACGCTGGGGACAAGGTAAGGAGGGAGCGCGAGGAGGGGGGGTGCAGACGAGGGCGCGGGGGGAAAGTTTGCGCACCCCTGGTGTAGAGGATTGAAAATGTGAAGTTAACATTTATGAAGACAAACAACATTTAAATGGACATGTCTCACACAGGTCCCTCAAGACTGTCTCAGTATCACCAACTCCACACCTGGTCCCATAGTTGATACCTGTTTCCAGATCACCAGATCCTGCTAGTTCGGAATACTCAAATATGTAAGTAGATGGACGGCATCTCTACGTCAGTGTTTAAAGTGTAATGCTGGTACAGTACAAGGTGTATGTAATACCCAGACTTTATACTGTTAACCCTAAATATCCACTTCTTTTTGAGAGAATAATGTATCAGTTTTATGAATAACATCTACTGTCTGTTCTTATGTTGTTATTGAAAAAATATACTGTAAACCGTATAATTTGAGAGAGGTACCACTACTTTTTGTTTTCATCAGCCCACCTTTCCACAATTTCTCATTTAAACATATCCTAAATCTTTAAAAGATGGCAACTAAAAAGTACGCTGACACTACTGAAAAACACAATCTAAAGATAGATATCATGATTGGGCTTCATGTTTTCTTAACCCCCCCTTTTTTTGTTGCAATAAAAGCAACAATTTCCAAAAGCCTTGCATTGCGCCAGTGTTGCATCTCCACTAACACACACGGGGTTAATATATCATAGTAACTAAGCAACCATAGAGCCATGCAAATATTATTTCGAGTGTGCAAAAAGGGATTTCTTTTCATCTTGCAAGTATTTATTGGATTTGATTCTCAGATGGATCTTATGACAACTATAGACTTCTGCATAATTACTCCAAAATGTATCAGCGGATTTCTGCAGTGGAATTCATGGTGGAATTGAACACAAGTACTGCCAGCTGTTGCTCTGTTGAGATGTGGTAATGGCTATTAAGATTTTTCTCCTATGGAACTTTTACAATAATTCCTTTTTCATGGGAAATATTTATTGTGGCAGACAATGTAACTGCTTTGCTTTGGGCTTCTACAGCAGAAGCAAAGGATCTATCCACATGCTGTAATTCACAGTATTGTGGTTGGACTTGACCCTATACACCAGAAAGGGGGGAGGAGTACTTGTCCTGTTTATATTTCAGGGGAAGCTAATTCTACTAAATAAAGACGCAAAAGCCCTTTAAAACCCATGGTGGGAATGCAATGTAATACCTCGGAGCAGCATGATTGTTCTACAGAGATCTTGTTACAGTAGTATATGAGCTTTAAATGTCTCACAGGTCTCTTCTTCGACTTTTATGATGGTTCAACAAGAGATATCATTACCTCAAAGAAATGATCTGCTTTTTCTCAGGTTCTTTAATGAATATGACAATGTCTGTAGGATCTGTATAGATGTGTTTAGTATCACTGGTCACTTATATGTCAGTTAGACTGTTGGAACATTGCAAATGCGTGCAATATAGTGTAGACTAGACCCAATTACAATGCTCTTTTGAAATGATTTTTATTGTATATATATTGTGTGCAAAAGTGTGTTGTTTCAGCACATTTTTTTACCCCTCTTTTTACTGTTCAACAATAACACTGTATTAGTCTTTTCCATAAGTGCAGTGTGAGTAGCGCTCTACATAGAATTGTTTGGGATATCCCTGCTGTGGAATGCCTACATTCTACACTGACAGAAGTGACATTAAATGACTTGCCCAAGGTCACAAAGAGCTTACTCTGGGATACAAACAGGGCGTACTCACTTCAAAGGCAGTGCCATTACAAGGAAGCTACTCATTCTCCTACTTTAGCATCATAACTATTTATATGCAGACTGAAAGGTCATCCGGTGTTGTTTTTGCCTATATCTTAATACCTAGAGGTGTGCAAACTTTTTTGCTCAAATTTGCGAAATTTGCTATTTTGCCGCTTTGGGGATTAACTAACTTTAAAAATAAATAAATAAATCTTGCTAGCAGTTTGACTACAAACATGAAAGCTTGAAATATGGGGAGGGGGAGTAGATGGGGCAGAGGGAGAGGAAGGTGCCTAATTGAGTAGAGAACCCCCTAAATAAGCTTATTTGCATATTCAAATAGCTTATTTCCCATGTATCCCAGGTATGTTCTCCAATGTGTATTACAAAAATGTATGGCGTTACAGACAGCCCTTCAAATGTAAAGAGAAAATGGCAAATAAAGTATGTAAGGTGCAGGGGAACAAAGGGAAGGACCCTGAGGCTTCCCAGTACTAATACAGGAAAAAGGTAGGTGTTCCCAGCACTCCATAAAAATAGGAAATAATATTGCAACACTAAATTGTATCCAAAAAGTGGAATTGTATTGAAAATGAATCAATATGAGAATTTATATACATAGACAGATACAGCATGAATACACATCTAGGAAAAATATTATACCAATACATGTAAGCCCAATGGGCACATGGGGTTAGGGAGGTGAATGCACAAAGGGGAAACAATGCTCCCAACGTGGGACGGAGGAGAAGCGCCGTGGTGAGCCCACACCCGCCAACCCAGCTTCCCCCGCACGCCCGCCGACCCAGCTTCCCCCGCGCGCCCGCCTCCAACCGCGGAATTAGCCTGCCAGTCTCGCCCCCCCAGCCGTCCACCTCCTGCGCCCCCCCTCCTGAGCCCAATTCCCACCCCGGGCAGCAGACGCGGGGATATGGGGAGCAGGGGGGGAAGCATCTGGTGGGCAAGGAAGCAGCACCCACCCGGTCAAGGTCAGTCACCCACCCAGGCAGTCACTCACTCACCCACCCAATCACTCACCCATCCAGTCAATCATTCATCCACCCACCCAGTCACTCAGTTACTCAGTCACCCAGTCAAGTCACCCACCCACCCACCCAGTCACCCACTCACATACCCAGTCCCCCACTCACTCCCCCCGTCAAGTCAACCCATTCACCCACCCACCCACTCAGTCACCCACCCACCCAGTCAGTCACTCAGTCACCCACCCATTCACGTGCAGCGGCGTCAACGCTGTACTTCACCGCCGCCGGGTGTCGTTTTCTGTTTGAAAACTCACACACACCAAAGCGCAAGAGTAGCTTACATGCGCGCGCACATCACATCACATTCAGTTTGAACGCAGCCATAGGCTACGCTTATAGTGCCGGCGACGTGATGGTCAGGCGACGGTCGCTGGAAAATCAAATAGAGATGACTTCCAGCGATCACGACCAATCCGTCGCTCCATCGCGCCGCACTTACTATAAGCACACACGACGGCGAAAATGCATGTGTTTTGCCGCAACGTCGTGTCGCTGTTGATGGCACTATAAGCGCAGCCTTAGTGTTGCAATATTATTTCCTATTTTTATTGAGTGCTGGGAACACCTACCTTTTTCCACTTGTGTATTGTGTATTGCGGGAGGTATATAAAGGAGGTCTACTAAAAGTCAAAGTTCGATTAAAATTGTTGCATTTCATTCGACTTTGTCAATATCGCCCAAACTTTTTCAGCTAATGTTAAAACATTGGAGAACCGAATTTGAACACTTTCTATTAATAACTAAACTGGTGTCAAATAAAAGTAATACAAGTACCCGTCACAAACCGTTCAGCCATGTGTTCTGTTATGAGAGTTTCATTGTGGAGCTCCTGTTCTCATTGGTTGTACTGTGTGCATGGAACTTTACCTAATTAAAGCAGTTTAAGCATTGAAGACATACGTATTTAATATGAATGGTGATAAACATTTATCAGAGCTACTGCAAACATTTGTGCAGAGGTGCAGTAGATAGGGCTGATGTAGGATTTCATTTTTAAGGTTATATAACCCTTTTATTTTAAAATGATGTATTGAAATACAACATACTGTAGAAACAAAAATACATTATACAAAAGGTTAAAAAATGCTGAGAAATATACAATGTAAGAGAAGCCTAAATGAATGTAAAGTATCAATCACGTACACAGTTTTCATTCCGTTGACCTTTTTTGTGAGATGTCATTTGATCTAAATAACATGCCCTGTTTTCTTTATTTTCATTGTACAGTACCTTAGTTAAGCTGCCTAAGAGGTCTCAATTTGTTGGGAGGGGAAACAGCAGTCATAAACCATGCAAAGAAAACAGTGTTGCAGAGCAATACCTTTAGTGTTAGCTCAGTGACAAGCCTCACAGAACTCTGCTGGAAAGCTGCCACTAGGAAATCTTACTGCTAGACCACCAAACAGGCAGGCCTACTAAACAGAGACACATTGTTGTATTTCAGAGTGAGAATGAACAGTTACTTTATACTTACTTTACATATATTGGCACAATGTAGAAATAGACGAAAGAAACTGGAAAAAACAAAAACAACTAGAATTTAAGCGATGATGCTCAAACAAAAATATGGATGTATTTTATTCACTTTACTGGAGGCTACAACACATTACATAGCAGCAACGGGGTTAACAAACATTATCCTCCTCTCTACAGGTATTATTACATTGTTTTATCTTTGCAGAAAGCTGCCTGTGTTTTCTAGGATGTTCAGCATAGGAAAAATGCCTATAAAACTAGACGGATTGCATATGCGATGTCTAATGACAATGTATGAACTTGCTGAACAATCTGATATTTACATAGATGCTGAAGAAAGAAATAGATGTTTTAGTGACATGATCCATGGTGTTAATAGAGTCTGTTTGGTACATACAACCCAGAGGGATGAAAGAGATAAATGTGGTCCTGGAACCTCCTTATACCACAATTTATATGAATACATATGAATCAAATGAAAAGTGTAAGAGCCGTAAAGAAATCATGTCCAGTGGGGTTATTGTAAATAATGTATCTACATATCGAGGAAATGAGAAAACTAGAATTAGAAATGACTTTCCACATATCATAAAGGAAATGAAAAATGATTTAATTCCAGTTCCTGGAGCCAGCACTATGCTACGATATTGAATAGCTCCCTTCCAACTTAATAAAACATCACATTGCAAGAAGTCATTGAAATACCGGTATATGCTGCATAAAACATGAATCCTTGAGCGATGAATTAACAAGCCATCTTTATGAGCCGTACCAGTATACTGTTAAACCGAATGAATAGGACTCTATGCGGGTTTCTGAATAAATCATGGTTCACAGGAAGCATCCTTTAGGTGCATGTAAGGCACGCAATGTTCTCTTGCAGTGCAAACCAGTTCATTAAAACAAACTCAGAGTGCTTTCTATATGTTTCTTCTGTATTTAGAAAAAAAGAAGTGACATTTACCAGTCTATCAAAATGCAATGAGTTTAAACTTTGCATATAAACAGCACAGATTATAGGCGGTGGCAATGTGCACAGTGTGCATTGCCAAGTCAAATATTGTTTTGTTAACCTAGGGGTTTCTAAACAGCCTATCCAATAAGAAAAAAAACAGATTTCCATCAGTATGAAAACTTTGCATCTAGGATGCAGTAGAGTTTGGGGTTATTAGGTGAGTATGTGTGTCATTGTAAGACGTGAGCAAGTGGAAACTCTTCTAGTGATACAGCTAGCGAGCGATGCAGAGATGGGCGAACCAGTCCAAATCCGTTTCCCAGAATTTCCCGGATTTTTTTAATCAAAACTGACCCCCTCCCCCAACCCCGCACCAAAATCCATTTGCGGATGTGGCACTAAAGAACCCACGCGGCTCAATCCAAATCCACCATTGGATACAATTCGGAGGGATTTTTAAGAATCCGTGGCCGGATTGTTAAAAGAGCACACACGGATTAATCCGCAGAGAAAGAGAGAGATAACCCCCTGCCGCCACACATCACGGATTAATCCGCAGAGAAAGAGAGAGATAACCCCCCTGCCGCCACACATCACGGATTAATCTGTATCCGGATTTTTAACAATCTAGCCACGGATTTTGAATAGCTATCGATTAAAATAAAAAAATCAGAAACAGCGGATTTGCCTTTTTGAGACTGATTCATAGAAATCTGCGGATCAAAGGAACCGGACGATCTGTGATGGATCCAAATCTGTAAATACAAATGTCCCATCTCTAATTACAATAAGAGTACAGATAGTTTTGCAGATAACCAGAGGATATTCCTTTCATGTAGATTCAATACATTTACATGTCCAATGAACTGGGTATTCCTACTTGTAGAGTAACCAATTAAGAACTCCTGGCACCATTGAACGAATAAGGCGCAGTAATCTAGAGATAATAAGTTGATTGGCCTGGATGCAAAGTCATAACATTTTATACAGAATGAAGAAGACAAAGGTTGACCCTACAGAGGTAAACGCTTGTCTATCACCATTTAAAACATTATATTTCTCAGCATTTATTTAGGTAAAATTGACACATTTTAGTGTTCAAGGTTTGTTGCGTTTATTGTGCTTCTCTTTCTCTCTTTGATGCTGTGTACCTACAATATTTGCCAAACAGATACACAATAGATACATTAAGGTATAACAAAGAGTGTTATTTGGTGAGAAAAAATTGCAGCACCTTACATCAGCATTATAAAAAGTTACACACACAATATGTGCGGGAACAGCTGCTTCACAAAATACTTTGTTTCCCCAGAGACCTCTAAAGGAATTGACGTAAAATATTTTTGTGGGCTATTCCATGGGAATAGGTCCCTTGTTTCAAAGCAGAAGTCCATCTGAGGTTTCAACTGTACAGACCTTACCATAAAATAAATATCCTTTGTCGGAGTTTAAGGGTCTCTTCTTTTTTTCCCATCCAGCCACAAATTCCAATCATATTACTGAGTACTCTTGAGCACATTTGAAGAACAGATTTTGAAAGCTCTGTACACTATAATTTAATTTATAATGAACCTTAATGTTGGTATCACAACAAATCTATGTTTCTCCAGAACCAATACAGCTAGTAAAAGGTTGAACTGCTTGAATACTCCAGTAATGCATTCTTGATAATGCCACTTTAGAGCGAAGGCAACACAGAAAACCTACAACCTCTTTCTGCTTGCCAGCCTGTTGTGTGTTAACTCACATCACAGCTGTAAAAAAAACCTTGTACAATTAATTAGGCACTCAATTGCAAAAAATATTTTCATCTTTGCTTCATAAAATTCTGCTTTACATTCTATTAATGTTCCCATTCACTCAAACGCCAATGGACAATCAACTTCACATTTTGCCACAGTTTAAAGAAGCAGAGGGGCTTGCTCACAATTTTTTTTAATAACCAGAATCAGAGTCCCCCCCCCCCCCCCCCCCCCCCCCACGAGCTGAATTGTGGCCCGATCTCCAAGGAACCTTTGCTGTGCGTCTATTAGGCCTCGGCCATGTTTATCGCTTGCTGGCGGAAGCGTGCTGAGGCGCGCTCCCGCTCAGCACTGAGCCCCTACAGCCGCAATTAGAGCGGCTTTAGTAGGGGCTCACCTGCGCTTCCGCGCGCTTGCGGAAGCGTAGGTCTTAGGGGAATGTAAAATTCCCCCGCTTGCCGGCGCAACAGGCCGGTCACGTGAGCGGTTCGCCCAATGAGGGTGAACCAGCTCCGTGACGTCACTGGCCCGCCCCCGGCCAGTGACGCGCCCGCCCCCGGCCCACCCCCTGACAGCACGTGCGGTAAGCAACTGCAAGGCCAGGGAAAGCATCAGTCATATTGGTAGTTTATTTATATTAAAAGTGTCAACATAAAAATACAAATATCTCAGGAACTGGGGGATTTTCAGAGGTTGGGAGGCCACAGGTCCACTGTGGGAGAACCTGCACGTTCAGGTAAGATTTAAATAAAAAACATAATTTTGAGGGCATTGCTGCTTTAATGGGGCTGTACTGAACAAGCAAGATACTGGAGAATAATTTCAGGCTTAGCAAAGCTAACTAAAAGCCAGTCAATACATTATTTTTCTATGTGAGGTGTGTGAGAAGTAACCAATTATATCAACTGTCATCATACTTATTCTTTTTTTATAGCATCACAAGAAAATAAAAAAAACGTGCCTCTAACTATTTGCAGGTATGTCCAAATATATAGGCCTATAATTACACAATACTGATATTTCCCTTTAAAATTAGGTCATTATTGCAGTTACAAACACATACAGCCTCTGTCAGCTCAGATTCCAACCCCACCACACCATACTGTATATTTGTATCAAAAAGGAGTGCTACTGAGATTGTTACATCATATATTATAACAAAAGGCAAAATGCCTCAGTGCTGCATCCAATATGACAAATCATAAACAATTTGGAGGTTTGTGACCCCTGGTTTCCTGGTTTACAAGCTCACTCATCCCACCTTTTAAATGGCAATTCTGGCTATGCACCTCTGAATGACAAGTCTATTAAGACAGTTGTCCCTCCATTAGAGAGGTTTATGAGAGCTTTTTACGGGTGCAGTAGTGTTAGGACCTACAGATGGGCGATATGTTGACATGGGTGTAGGCTTAAAGAGAGTGAAATCATACTTCTGAAGAATGGTCAAGGTGAAATGTATCATTACATGATGCCATGAAATGTAATCAGATTATGTGACATCACACTGGAGACTTCTCTGTTACACTGTCGCTTGGCAGGAAGTTTCTACTAAAGGGACAATCTTACAATAAAAGGTTCACCATTGGTCTCTGTACATTACATTAGACCTGAAATGTCTCATATCTTGTAATGGATTCCACATTAACTGACTACTATTGATCCCCAGGGATTCTTTTCCTCCTGGTAAGATTGCCTTGTGTCTATATGGGAGCCATGTCCTGTGTCCAGTGTGACATGCCTATGAACTCTTAAAATGGGCTCACATATTTGATGTGGTTTGTGCAACCTGCGTAGCTATTTTGGATCAAAATAAATTAGCATTTTTAATGGATTTAACTAGGTGTTAACCTGAGCTTTCCGGTTTTATTTTCTAGTTATTGATAAGGTTTGATGGTCCCAGCTGTTTCATGGCTCCCTACTTAACGTTTATTTTCCTTTTTTTGTTTTTTGTTTATTGGGACAACTTTTTTTTTTATATAGCAGTGGGTGTTCCTCTCCCCTCCTACTACTCATTCTGCGTCCTGCCTGCAGAACAGATCTCTGTTGCTCTGATGTGTATTAATCAGATGTGACCTGTAAGTGACTCCTGGGGAATCACTGACTGGTCCTGCCCTGTATGAGATTTCTCTGGCTCTACGGCGGGCCACTTCAGCCTTGATCGTACAAGGATGGAGATAAATTGCACGGTTCTAATTCATTAGGAAAGTACATACAGGGTCTTTGTAAATCTTAACATTGAACCTGTTCTGTTTCACACTGTCAAGTCCAATCTCACTGCTGACTTGCTAAATCTAGAAATCAATCTGTCTCTCTCTCTGTAATGATGCATTGGGGAAAACCTATTTTAAGTGTTGCTCTCCCCTTATACATGTAACTTCTTGGCTTGACAAATGAAATCACTGATTGAGACATACACATTCCCAGCTAGCTCAAACTCCTACACCGACCACATCATGAATATATATTTATGTCAAAAGCAGTGCTACTGAGCGTGGCAAATATTAACTATGCCCAGGACATACTTGAAAACGAGAGGTAACTCTCAATGTATTACTTCCTGGTAAAACATTTTATAAATAAATAAATGTATACAACAAAAGACAGGGGTGCCCAATGCTACATCCAATTGACAAAAAAAATATGGTAATAAGTATAAAGTTGAAATACTTCAATAATAATAATAATAATAATAATTACTTGGTTATTTAGTTAAACCCTTTGGACAAAGCGCCATAAGCCTGCATACCAACGTCAACGTATAACCAAATTAATGCAGGTCCTACACTACACTGGGAACCCTTCCCTTTACCTCTGTGTGAGGGGAAGGACCATAGTAGATCCTGATTGAGACATGTTTTATATTATTTTTATTCAAGATTTATGGCAATTAAAATTAATTAAAATAAAAGACCAGCATTTATAACACTGCAAAAATAATAATAATAATGATAATATGACCGAAGTGCTGGAGATTGTATGGTACAGCCCCCAGAAAACTGCATGCAAGAGGAAAAAGCGTGTGAAAATTGTGTACTTTTAAAAAAAAAAACGATTTTCCCTGAGCTTATGCTTACTGTAATTGCTTAATTCCCTCAAAGTAATATATTCATTAGTATAATTAATATAAAAGGAAACCTAATCATTAGAATATTAATAACATACAGTATATGAACTAATTTAGGTCAAAACTATATTTATTGTGGTATAAGGATAAATAGCAATAGAACATTTGTATATGGGGCTAAATAAGCAAAATTGTAGTCCTATTATGTCTATTTAACATGTCATTCGCTAATGTTATTGAATGTGCATATGAGCTGCAGAGACACAGCTTGTGTGAGGCTGATCATCCCATTGAAAATGAGCAAGTGCCCCACCTGGTGCAGGCCACTGGGCCTGGGAAAGATGTTCCTGTGCTCCACCCCTGTTGGTGGGCCTGCATCTGCTGCCAATTGTGAGAAGGCACTTTATACTTGGCCATTTTTTTTTTAATACTGATGAAAAGGAGAAAAGCTGAGGCTCAGGTGGATACAATTTGATACATCTCATCAGGGTCAAAAACATAAATCTTGGGCCCAGGACAAATGAAAGGAGCAGGCCCCACCTTAATCCTCGACTCCCAGGCACACTAGAAAGACATTGGGGAGATCCCGTAGGAGAAAATTATTTATTGGTTTGTGGGGGGAGGAGAAAAAGAAGGTATGGGGGAAGAATCTAAATCTAGACAAGTTGATAGATCAGATGTTCCTTTCTTTATCACAGGTTATAGCGACCAAGCCCCTGCTATCATATCTATCATTAACAAACATTGGGGTACCTTGACACTAGATCCCATGTTATCTAAAATAACAGGTCGTACAAGTCCACGAATTGTGTTCCGCAAGGCTCCGACATTGGGTAACAAACTGTCATCTAGTGTGCTTAAACCCATTCAGTCCGCTAGGATGTTCTTTCCCAAATTAATTGGTTCATATAAATGTGGGAGATGTAAAGTCTGTCCAAACATGTTGCAAGCTACCCATTTCTCCAATTCAGATGGGACACGTAGATTTAAGATACAGTCTTACATCTCATGTCGATCTGACTATGTGATCTACCTATTGACTTGCCGTTGTACTAAACAGTACGTCGGCCTAACAAGCCATATGCTTAAGATTAGGATTTTAGAACATCTTAGATTGAACCGTAGTCATGACATGTTACAACCTGTTTCCAGACATCTTAATTCATGTCCATTGGGCTGTGCAGGGTCATTCCAGTGTGTGGCAATAGAACAAATTGCTTTACCCTTACGGGGTGGAGATAGGATTAAAATCCTCCACCAAAGAGAAGCACACTGGATTTTTACTCTTAATACGTTGCAGCCCAATGGTCTGAATGTTGATTGGGATCTAAGATGTTTTTTATGATTGCATTTTCCTAAAAGTTTATTCATATATTGTATTTTTATACATATTATACTGTTTATTATGTTATAAATACTTCTGCTCTCTTTGGCCCCGTTATCATTCTTCAGTTTCTTTCCCCCTCCACTCCTCCCCCCCTCCTTTCCTTTCCCTCTCTTCCCCCCCCCCTCCCTTCCCCCCCTCCCCCCTTCCCCCCCTCCCCCTTCCCCCTCCTCCTCCCCTCCCCTCTCCCTTCTTCTTGTTCCTTCTTTTTTAATTGGGATCCGTGACTCATTAGAAATCTTATTTTATATAAGTACTACATAACTTTAAACACATTAACTACAGTAGCATAATAAAATAAATACAGTTCTACTGTACTTGCTACCACCGCAATACAGTATGAATCCCCTCTACCAGCAAAGCCCATCTGTCCTCTGTAGCCAAAAATACATAGCAAATACAGTACATTCTGACACATACAGTACAGTAGCATCTCCAAATAAAAACAGCACGATGCAAATAAAAATAAATCTCATTTCCCAAGAACACAGCACCTACAGTACAGTACAGTAGGCAAATCAATATCTAACAAATGGCTATCCAAAAATGTAATTTTACAATGTGTACAGGACATGATGCATATAATCTGTGCATCATGTACTGTACTGTACACTACAGTATGCCAAGCAATGCTCTAAATAAAATAAAATAAATACCATCAATCAATCCATTCACAAATCCATTACAATACAATCCAAATCAATTACTGTACACAATTCACTATTCAAATCCTAGAAACAAAACAAGTAAACAGAAATAAATTACCATCAATCAACAAAATCTAAAAGGGGTAAAATGATAAGTGTAAATAAGCGCTAGTGTAATCAATGTTATACAATGATGATAATGCAAACAGAAGAACAAAACCTGTGATACAGTCTGTGATGAAGGTAGTCCTTGAGCTGCCTGAGAGGTTTATCTGGGATCTTCCAACCAGATTAGAAGATGTGTGTAGAATAACCTCTTGTGGCGCTGAGGAAAAATGGATGGAACAGAGTCTTGTACAGTAGTTTCTTCTTGTACAGTATGGATACCTCAGAGAGGGAGACAAGAGATAAACAAAAAACACTGCAATAGTGTATTACCCTTTGGACAATATAAGACGTGGTTGTTATGGTACAGTATAAAGAGCATTTAATGGTTAAAACAATTGTGTCTACAATTGATATAAAACATATACTGGGTTAATAAACAGTAGATGAACTCCTGTTGAATAAATGAATGATTGAAAATGAAGGCTTCCAAGCGCTTGTGCTAAGAGAAGCCGTGCTGCTCCGCCGATGGTAAAAACTGAAATCCTACTCACCGTCCTTGAGTAGGACATGTGCAGTGGTACGGGGTCTTTTGCCAGGGATGGCCGCTTGCTGTGGGGTGCCGGACGTCCGTTCGTTAGGTGCGGGGAGATTTCCTGATGTCCTCGTGGTCTCAATACCAGCAAAGTGATTTCCAAGCGTCTCCTCCGCTGACGTCACCACCTGGTGTGTACAGCTACGGTGTCCCTGGATGACCACAAACCTTCCTTTTGGTTTTGGTTTTGGTTTGTGGTCATCCAGGGACACCGTAGCTGTACACACCAGGTGGTGACGTCAGCGGAGGAGACGCTTGGAAATCACTTGTAAAGTTCATCGACGGATTGTTCCAGTTTCAATCCAAAACCGCCATTGGACACAACGCAGATGGATTTTTAAGAATCTGATCTGTGCATTCTGCAATCCGTTGGCAGATTTTTAAAATCCGCACACGGATTTTGAAATCCACGGATTTGAGTTTTAACAATCCGACCACGGATTATTAAACCACCACATGTATTGGCAGTGATTTTAAAAAAAACGGAAAAAATTAATCCCCTTTTTGAGACTGATTTGACGAAATCTGTGTACCAAAAGAACCAGCCAATTCAATGCGGATACAAATCCGCAAGAAAAATTTGCCCATCTCTAATGACTATACATACAACCTATTTCTAGGACTCACTGTGAGGACCCCAGTCAGAACTCTGAAGAACCTGCTTTTAGAACATAGGTTGAAGCTACGCGTATATATAGCTTTTATGCTCCCTAAGGTGAAATCACTGATCACATGGTAGAAAAAGGGGAGGTACAAACCCTGAGTGATCCCAACCAGTTAACCCCTTAAGACACTAACCCCTTTACAGAACTAGTAGTCCCTAAAGAAAGGGCTACATATATAGAAATCAAATAAACATATTAAACATATTATTTAACGTTTAATGTATATCCCAAGATTACAATACTTTGTTTTGTGCAATTGTATTTATAGGGTTAATTTGAGTAAGATTAAAACATAGCTGTATGGGAAGTGCCCTCAAGGGACCAAAATATTAAATAGTGCCGGTCTACAGCATTTTCATGACTAATTCTCAAAGCAGATGTAGTTTTAGGCAGACCTGTAGGGAGCACATTTTAGCATGTGAAATTTTGTTATTTTATGTGCTAAAATGTTTTTACCATCTAGTGAGTAGTCATATCACGTGACCTTATGTGAGATTACATGACCCCACGTGTGTTTTTCTGTGTAGGTGTGTACTTGTGCATATACATTCTGGTGAGTCCTAAGAGCTAGATACATTGTATATCTTGAGTTACTAGGGCGATTTATGTGTACATTGGTTTGCTACCTTATGTGTATAGCATACATGGTTTGTATAGATACATAAGGATACTATATGCTAGATAACAGGACATTCTATTAGACACTTACTATTCAGCCCCATTTGTTCTCAAGGTAATAGTCATCACTATATACAACAATATATTTTATACTATGTAGCTGATTACTATTTGGGTTCATTGTGTACTATAAGCTCTCCTAATCAATGAGTCAAGCACACACACTAGTGTGGATTGTACCAATAGGACAATTTGATTTGTGCTGATCAGAGCATTTAGTCTAATTTGTGGGTCAAGGCCATATATAGACTTATGAGCTCAAGTTTATGATGTATATCGTATTGAGACTTTAACCATCCAGCCGATTTTGGGGTATATTTTGCTATATATACCATTAGGGTTTAATCATTGTTGCCCAACAGCTATAGTGATTTACACTCCTACTTTTTTTTTTTTTACTTAAATTTTTTATTGAGCATTTTTTGTACATACAAAATAAGGTAAACAAAACATACAACACAAAAAAGGGGGGATACGGTAATACAAATAAACTGGTTGTTGAACAATAAAGAAGAGGGAGATCGGGGAGGGGGGAAGGGGTAGCATTTGTAACAATATAGCACTGTACACAACAATTTAAATACCACATGTATCACTCTGTTCCAAGTATTCTAATCTATATATGGGGATATACCTGCATGGCTGAACCAAAGAGCCCAAATCTCAGAGAATTGCGAGGTAGAGCCGTTCCCCACTCCACCACAACCACGCCAGCACAGAGGGGAAACACCTGCAGCCTGGCAGGAGTCATATACCATCTGAATATTAACTTATAAATATTCTCCTTAATTACAACGCACAATGAATTTTTGGAAGCAGCTTCCCAGATATCGAGATCTATACAGACGTTAAGATCCTTTTCCCAGGATACCATATAGTTATCGGGGGTTTGGTTGCTCTTGATAGAGGATAAACTGTGATATATTCTAGAGATAATGCCCTTTGTGTGGGGCTGGTGTAGACACCAGTCCTCGTACAAAGTTAAAGCGTGTGGTTGACTTGATTTGTAGACTGATTGAATATAATGCCTAACCTGGAGAAATCTGAAGAATTCGGAGGAGGGGATATCATGGTTTGTTTGTAGCGAAGCGAATGGGGGGACTTTCCCATGGGTGAGGATATCCTTGACTCTTGTGAGTCCTTTTTGAATCCAGGTATGGGAGTGCGGGTTTCCTGAGTAAAAAGGAAGGGAGGGGTCCGAGAATAGGGGTTGCATTAGGGAAGGGGTATCGGTTAGTTGGAACTTGGTTTTGAGGGAGTCCCACAGATTACAGGCAAAGGATATCACCGGGTTCTTGTAAATCTCAGGTGGTCTAAACTTTTTATTGAGCCAGAGAAGAATTTTTATTTTACATGGGGAACAAATCAATTCCTCTATTTCGACCCACCTCTTTTCGGTTGGGTTTGAATGCCAGCTAATAAGTTGCCCTAGCTTTGCGGATCTATAGTAGTTTTGTAAGTTCGGAAGAGCTAAGCCTCCTTCTGATTTGGACATATAAAGAATATCTTTGCGAACTCTGGGGCGCCTATTTTGCCAGACAAACTTCAACATTTTCTTCTGAATATTATTTAGGTCTTTCTGACAGATTTTAAGCGAGGTTTAAAATTTGCGTTGTATAAAGTTGAATTCTCTTTTGTTTACACTCCTACTTTTTAATGGGTTATATTTTATATCTAAGCACTGTATATATTATTACTGTTTCGTCGTTCTCTATTATATAATAAAATGGTATTATATTTGGCCAATGGTTTGGCTTTTATTAGCATCTGTTTCTCCAACAAGTGGGAAGCATTTACTACATGTTATCATACCTATCACACTATAAGACGTGCATTTATTTGACGATTTAGTGGTACGTCAATATCTACCAATAGACAGAGTGCAGTAAACAGGGCCCTTCGGGTGATTTCTTTTGTCATCCTTGTTTGGTCTTATTATGTTACATGTGTTCGCTGTATGCACCAGTCTTTGTCAGCGGATATTTGAATAGGTGATCGGTGAAGTCTATCTGTTGTATTCATTCTCTCTCAGTATCAGAGTAATGTGTCAAAACACCAAGAGACAAAATAACAAGTTGTGATAAAGTAACAATGTGAATAGGTTTATACCCTGATGTAAATGTACATAATGACAGAGGTAATTGATGTAAATGTACATAATGACAGAGGTAGTATACATTGTTTTCATGTTGGGAGTATATTATAATAACATGTTCTTGTATAGCGCTGCTAGTTTTACATAGCACTTTACAGAGACATTTTGCAGGCACAGGTCCCTGCCCTGTGGAGCTTACAATCTATGTTTTTGGTGCCTGAGCTAAAGGGAGATAAAGTGACTTGCCCAAGGTCACAAGGAGCCGACGCCAGGAATTGAACAAGGTTCCCCTGCTCCAAACTCAGTGCTAGTTAGTGTCTTTACTCACTGAGCCATCCTTCTCATTCAGTCTGTGTAGACAACACAGTGGTTAGTTTCCCAGACATTACTCACTATCGCTCACTGATAGCACATAGGGTTAGAATAGTATATAGTTAACAGTACAAAGTGGTCACAGAGGACCCTGAATGGGAAAGGAGGAAGCAGTATACAAACCGTGTGCTTCTTCAGGGGAAGGAGTCATGTATTATTATAGCATAACTTTGACTCCCATATAATATAACTCATCAGGCATAAGAATCCCCCCCATTGTGAGTTCAAGATTTCTGATTTGTGGCTCCCAATCGATGTCAATTTTCAAGGACTACAACTAGTGAGATTCTGGTGGCTCAGGACATACAGTAGAAATCATTTTTTTTATGAACTGTAAACGTACTATTACACAATTTTGAATGAAGTGATGTACCAGACGGTTAATCCTGGGGATGATATTTTCTTGGCAACTTCATGTGCTTTTGAAGGCTACGGTCCAAAATAATTAGGGAGGATTGGGTCAAAATTTGCAGGAGATAGTGTAATTTTTACACTATCTAGAAGTGCTGGCACTACCTGGTAGTGATCACACTGAGGGATAAACAACTTTTTTTTCTACAAGTGTGTTGCATTTCTCACTTTAACTGAAAAAGAAAAGTTACTTAATTTTGCTTCCAATTTCTATCTGTACTATCTCGCTTTGTGTTATTTGAACCAAAATAAACACAGGCAGGACACTATAAACCACACTGGCCTATGCACCAAGCCACAAGCCTATGATTTAAATTATTGGAAAGGCTCCAAGTGCCACATACCGTACTGCAGGGTGTCCACACTAAAAGAGGCACAGTGTACTAACTTTCATCATCTCCGTGCCTCTCTTAGTGTAGACACCCAGTTATAGGTGAAGTTAAAGGAGCTGTCCATCTTAGTGCAAATGTTAAGTAATAGTAGTAGCATTTTTTAAATAATATTTTTATTGAAAGCCTTTAAACTGTTACAGCACTAATGTTCTCAACGCTTTTATACTGTATGTTTTCAATGCAAATATACAGGTATATGGAAGACAAATGTTAATTCACAGCTAGTTGCCACAAAAATTGCTAAACCTAGACATGCGCATGACTTAATTATACAGTAAAGCCCTTTTTACAATATTGTATCATTGTCATTTAAAACGGAACCACTTAAACAGTTAAACAAATAAACTGATTAGGAAGATACTGTTAGTATGTTGAGAAAATAAAATATTAAATGCTATGAAAAAAAATGGAAATAATAAAATGCTCTTAGTCTGGGGGAGTTTGTCAAAATAAGATATTAGGGATCCATTACTAAATAGAAAAGATGAGAAATGAAACATGAGTAGATATGTCTGAGCGAGTGAAATATCCGAATTTGTAAATTTAAACATGTTGTTTAGATTAAGCAATAGCTCCAAGAATTGCTGCATAACCGTGACAAAGTGAGATTCATTTGTTAGACATAGCGAAACCCAGAAGGTCTTAAAGCTTAATGTCAAAAATATTTCTATCTTGAGGGGAAAATAGAACTTTTCCAAACAGTAGCAGAGCCCTTAAGAACGGATCAGCAAAATAACCCTCTAGTGTGGTAATATAGGATTAGAGGCCAAGTCACTTTTAATATTTTATTTTTAAGATAAAACTGTGAACAATGATAATATGTCAAAAGAATTAAATCAGCAAATGTGAGTCCCTACAACAGAAGAACTGCAGATACAGAGCTGGGTATTGATTGAGTACTGTAGTAAAAATACTCAGGTCTCTTTAGCCAAAATCGGATAGATTTGAAGAGGTGTCTCCTCCTCTATCAATAATGTTAATAAAATAACTTTGGAAAAGTAAACATTTATGATTCAAGCAGAAAAGAGGATTTTTTCCCCTTGCTCTGTCGTAAATAGAAGATTTTTTCATACAAGGTTGGACAAAACACCATCACGGATTTGTATCCCAAGTTGTTGCAAGCTGGTGGGAAACTCTTGAGGGTAGAGTGCACCAGGTTAAACCATACTTACAATTTCATTGATTGGTTATTTGACGGTTTCAGAAGATGATTGAAACACATGAAGGAGTGGCTCAGTGAGTAAAGACACTGACTGGCACTGAGTTTGAAGCAGGGGAACCTGGTTCAATTCCTGGTGTTGGCTCCTTGTGACATTGAGCAAGTCACTTTATTTCCCTGTGCCTCAGGCACCAAAAACATAGATTGTAAGCTCCACGGGGCAGGGACCTGTGCCTGCATAAATGTCTCTGTAAAGTGCTATGTAAAACTAGCAGCGCTATACAAGAACATGCTATTATTATTAATTATTATTACATGCCGATGGTTTTGAAGAATCTTCCAGCATTTGACTGCCAGGAATCATTTTGATTTTGCCACGGACCTGGTTTAGAGTGAGTATAGCTAAGTTGGGTTTCACATTGTGGATAACTTTGATATCATTTTTGGAGTATAACTGATTGTAGATATGAAAGGCTTTTGATTTCAGTAGGCCGAGTTTCCAGAGGGGGAAAGTAGTGGGTGAAAAGCCGTATGATAGATTGCTTCAACTGGCAGACAATTTGTTGGGCGAGATAACTGCTTAACATGTTTGGCCATCCAGACACAGGGTCAGCTCATGCCAGATCTTTGCCTCCTGCAGCCCCTCCGATGTCCTCTTTACAGCATTAGACTGTAAGCTCCTCGGGGCAGGGACTCCTCTTCCTTAATGTTACTTTTATGTCTGAAGCACTTATTCCCATGACCTGTTATTTATATTATCTGTTAATTATTTGATTACCACGTGTATTACTACTGTGAAGCGCTATGTACATTAATGGCGCTATATAAATAAAGACATACACTACAATACAGCAAGAAGACCGTTGGTGAATGTATCCATAATTTATGTTGTTTGGATTTTCAGAATCGGCAAAATTTAGGTAATATTACAACCGAGTTGGTTTGAGACATGTAAGCAAGTCGGGGCCTGCAGTAAGCAAGTCGGGGCCTGCAGTAAGCAAGTCGTGGCCTGCAGTAAGCAAGTCGGGGCCTGCAGTAAGCAAGTCGGGGCCTGCAGTAAGCAAGTCGGGGCCTGCAGTAAGCAAGTCGGGGCCTGCAGTAAGCAAGTCGGAGCCTGCAGTAAGCAAGTCTGGGCCTGCAGTAAGCAAGTCGTGGCCTCAAGTAAATCAAGTCGTGGCCTGATAAGCATATTCGGGGGCTGGCAGTAGCAAGTCGTGGCCTGCGTAAGCAAGTCGTGAGCCTGCCGTAAGCAAGTCTGGGCCTGCAGTAAGTAAGTTCTGGGCCTGCAGTAAGCAAGTCGGGGCAGGCAAGCGGGCCTGCAGTAAAGCAAGTCGGGGCCTGCAGTAGCAAGTCGTGAGGCAGCTGCAGTAAGCAAGTCGGGGCCTGCTAGCAAGGTCGGGGCCTGCAGTAAGCAAGTCGGAGCCTGCAGTAAGCAAGTCTGGGCCTGCAGTAAGCAAGTCAGGGCCTGCAGGCATGTGCAATCTCATAAGTAATGCCGGACTCTGAAAAAATCAATGCTGTCAAATAAGGATAAAAAAACAGTTTACGCTCTTATCTGCACCAAAATTGGGGCCCTTTTGTGACCGTGAGAGAATGATTTCAGTGAATCATGAAAAGTCGAGCCATGAACTGTGAGAATGAAGCGGCCATATTGTTAGACATTTTTCAAGGAAATCCGGCAGTAGCATGATTAATGGGTTAAATTTATTTGGCTGCCACATTTTTTTTCATTAAAATAGATATCTATTTTTCTTAATGTTGTTCGTTGTTTTTACAACTTTGATCTAATCTCCTCTGTCATAACACTTGTTATAAAATATTGTATACACAGGTACATTTTTGATCTATACTTTTTTTTATCACTAGCAAAAGAGATCAAAAGGAATACAAATTATTACTAGACTACTTTTACACAGGATGCAAATACTGTAAGTGAAATGTTTTCCTTTTAAGGATGAGCGAATCTTTCTAAGGAAATAATCATGTTCTTAAGTTGTTAAACAAAACAATCCATGTCTTTACCAATATGCGGGACTGCTCGGTTTCATTGGCTTTCTCTCAGCTGCTTATACAGCAGCAAGACATATTTTTGTAGTGGCAATAGTGTGAAATATGAGAATAGAGCTGGGTAGGAGATATTAAGTGCACACATTGAAATGGGATACAGTATATCAATTTCTACAATTCTTGTTAACCACTTTCTCAGTAAAATTTAAACCGAGTCAAAGCTGGTGTTAACTCACAGATGTAGCGGACAATACGGCTACCGTTAACACATCGTGTTGTGCTAACGCAAAGGTGTTATTCAACAGTAGCACTATTGAAAGCAATGGTTAAGGAAGATAACCCATGAGTTATTTAACAAGTTATACTGTGTATTATTTTGTGCTGTAGGGTGTAATAATATCTGCTACATTACAGTACAGTACATCGGTACCTTGTTTAAGAAACTTAACTCAACTTCACCAGACTATCAAATAGAAAATGTTACATTTAATGGAAAGGTACAGAATATGAAATAATTGATAGGCAACTTGGTATTCATAAACTTTTCTAGAGGCCAAAGCAACTGATTTGTGGTATTGTAGCTCATGATGGTGTTTTTTCCACTCTGGTGTTTATGGAGACACTTGAATGTTTACACTGATGCTGATGTAGGGACAGACTAATCTAGTAGGCTTGTGTTCAGGTTCAGTAGTAGCCAAGAACAACAGCTGCCTACCGTCCTCTGTTATGTGTTCTCCCATCTTTTATCTCTCTAGCAGCTGGATTAATGTGCTAATAAAGCACAACTCCTCAGTTATGGCGATTACACATCAACTGAGGATGTAACAAAAAATTTTTGTGAAGCACTATGTGTAAGAATACTTTCCCAGAGTTTACTGGGATTTATAGGAAAAGATAGCATGGGAACAAAGGTGGCAATATTCACAAAATTAAATTGAGGACAGCGGTAGAATAGTGGAGGACACATTAAGATACTCAGCACTGCCACTTTTTCCTTGAGAAGGTGGTTAACTTAATGGATAAGTAAAGTAACATTCAGTTGGTGTTGTCCATCCTCTTGGGCAACCCATGTTCCTCTACAACTGTTCTTTCATTCACAGCTGCAAAGGTTTTGCATATCAGCACATGTATGTCTCTGCTTATTTGTATAAGCATTCAGTGTCCCCATAGTAACATTTTTGTCACCTTTTCATGAAATCTCTTGGGCTGAGGTGATACTATTGTATTTTTTGTTGAGCAACAAATTGGGTGTTGTTTAGGAAAGTCCCTTAGGCCTCGTCCATAGTGCAAGATACGGAGCGAGCTACATAGCTCGCGCTACAAACAAACGTGTCTATTCCAAAGTGCATGGCCATGGTGACCGTGAGCTTGCACGTCCACGTGAGATACAAGGATACCAAAAGCAGGGGAGACAAATTTGTTTGCTACTGTAGCGAGACAGCCTGGTCATGTGAGCGGCTAACAGTCAATGAAATTAAATGAAAGCTCACGCGAGGCAAGTAGCACTGTAGTGCTCTCGCTCGCTTTCACTATGGACAAAGCCTTAGCTGTTAAACTGGGCTAAAACAATGGAAAGATAACTTTCGCAGATTTAGCAAGTGTCAAAATACCATTGGTTTCAATGGGAATAATTCCCCCCCAAGTCTTGCAGTAGGGGAGGCTCTGATAAATTGCCCTCATTGTTTCACCTTTCAAATGTTAAATTCCATGTATTTCTCTTTGTAGTACAGCAAGCATATTGTGAAAGCATACAGTAGGATTCTGTAGTCCTGGATTTATATTAATTATTTTTACAGGAGCTTTGCTCAGTGACCTGCAACAAAACCTTAATTTGTAAAGCTTGTAGGTTGAAATCTACTGAAAAACACTGCTATTACTCATGTTGGCACTTGTGGCAGTAGTGATGCTAATTTGATCAGAGATTCTAATAATATATATAATTAATAGCAGCAGTGTCACGTGCACAGCTATTCTTGTGTAAGTGGTTGACTAAGTTTGTGTACACAAGTGAATTGTAACATACTGTATACTGATGGTTAGAGATGCAGCCATTCAGCAATTTAAATGCAAATCGACTGACTGCCATAAACTATTCTTATGAAAACTGGGTGAACAACAATGGAAGACTTCAAGCAAGTACTTGGGTTTGTATAATTGCAGTTACTGATGGCTTTATTAGAACTGCCAACAGTATCACATTAACTGGTCCTCCCAGTATGATATAAAGAACTCAGGAACTCCATTAAATTTCTCAGAATGGATGCGTTCCATTTATTCTTAGAGACATAAATCACTTTTACATATTGTCAGCATAACCAGCAATGTTTCAGGGACCCTTGACCGCTTTGTCAGGCTCCAAATCGTGGAACACAAGACCAAATTCGCACGCATCGTGGTTTTTGTGTCTTCTATCAAATATAGAAAATTTATGATTTACTTACCTGCCGAGCTGTCCCTTGATGTTGTGCTGCAACCGGTATCATATGGTCTGTTATTGCTTTAGAGGATTGTAGGAAAAGCCACCCAAACCTGTTATTTTACTTGCAAATTGGTGTGCCGGTTGTGCATGGGTGCTAATATATATATATATAATATCTATATATATATATATTATATATATATAAAAATATAAACCATACAATAACCGTTTGAAGCACGACATATCAGGAGACAGCACTCTGGTAAGGTGATCACAAGTTTTTGTGTTGAAAAAGACACACATAAAACATGGTTATAGTGTATTTTCAAACAAAAACTTGTGATCAAACTTACCAGAGTGCTGTCTCCTGATGTCGTGCTTCAAACGGTATCGTATGGTTTATTATTGCTTTATGGGACAAGCAACCAATTTTTTCTACTTGCAAGTGGAGTGCCGGCTGCTTCTGTGGATTATATATATATATATATATATATATATAGTGATACCATCACTGGCCTCTAGGTGCTGGAACAGTGCAGTAAGGGACCTTTCCATCTCTCAGAAAGTTAATCCCCTAGAGTAGCCAACAGCAGCTCCTACCTAATTGAGAAGACTGAACTCCTGATTGCTCATGGACGTTTGATAGTCAGGAAGTGACTACAGAGAGCTGCCAGAGAGAAATTGCTGTCAAGGGGACAGAGAAATGTACTCCCCAGCTGTGGAAGGCTGGCACAGACCCCTGGACCCACTGGACGGTGGTCGCGGAGCCTGCTGGGTCTGCCTGGGTCATTAATCCCAGGAAGAAGGAAGGCCGAGAGACCGTGCTGAAGCGGGGATGCCCTATCCTTGGCATTGGATTTACAGAGGAGAGTTTCTCTGAGCTCATGTGGGGCTGAGTTCCGCTAGGAAGGAAGGAAGCGAGGCTGTGCTGAAGCAGTGACGTCTGCTCCAATAGACTAACAGATAAGAAAGACACTATATTAATGTGCTTAATACTGTTCAGGTGGGGTGCATATGGTAGTACATGTTTTAAGCTGGGGACCAGTATAATTGGCCAGTTGTCATTAGAAAGGGCTGAAGCAAAGTTGAGTTATTTTCCCTAAAGGAAATAGGTGTTCTTTTTATGTTTTGTTTTGACTTAAAGGCTGGTGGGCCGGTTGGTGTATGACTTAATCTCTGTAAATAAACCCCGTATAGAGAGATAGTGTTTCCTGCCTTAAATTGGGACTAGAAGAGACTGTAACGTGGTGTATATATATATAAAGAAAAAAGTGCCCGATCCTCGTGTGATAAAATAATACGAAAGGTTTAATAAAAATGAACTCAGACAAATTCAAACTCACAATATCGCCAAAATTTGATAGCGTGGTATGAGATGAACTCATGCGCCAAACACGAATGAAGAAACCGCCGTCTGCCCGCTCCGTTGTACAACGTAATTTCTGGAAACTCACTGCTGGTGTCGCTGTATTGGAAATCCTCCGGCGGTTTCTTCATTCGTGTTTGGCGCATGAGTTAATCTCATACCACGCTATCAAATTTTGGCTATATTGTGAGTTTGAATTTGTCTGACTTCATTTTTATTAAACCTTTTGTATTATTTTATCACACGAGGATCGGGCGCTTTTTTCTTTTTCTGTTAGGTGCACGACAGGAGGTTGTTGAACCCAGGATAAAAGGCTGCCAGCGTCCAATATCTTTTTTTTATCAAGGTTTATTATTAATCACGGAATACACCGTGATTCACTTTATGGACTTGAGACTTTCCAATCATTATTTTATCATTACCTATTTCATTTAGTAGTTCATACAATATCCACTACTATATGGTTTTTTTTATCAGTATACAGCATTTTAGTGGTAATGGTAATCCAACTTCATATTTTATTTTCATTATTTTTCAATATTTCACTATCTAGCCTTTATTTATTATCTAAATTTCTGTGATATTATTACAGCATTATTATTGGTTACACCAATAGACATTTGTGTATACATTTGTTTACTTATACATCATTGTGATTGTGTTGATTCAGCCAAGTGGGTCACACCTCAGGCGCTGTCTTCATTTTTGAGATTATATATATATATCTATATATATCTATATATATATATAGACTAAAAGAAAAAATGGTGTATATAGCGCTAAAAATAAACAAATAATATTATGGTGCAATATTGTGAACCACAAAGTGAATTATCATATGTGATATTAACTAAATAAGACAAGGCTGCCAGGAAAAAAACTAACCCAAACACAGTTAGTACAAAGAACAGAAAAAAACAATACAAACCGGCGCCTCAAAGTCCAAATGGAAAATATAAGTGTCCAAGGATATGCTGCAATGTCCAATAAAGATATCCAGTCGTTAGACAGCAGGCTCCACAAGCAGCAACCAAGGGTATATAATGCAGGGAAGATAAAAAGGAGAAACAAGCGTACAAGGTATGAACAAAACATATAACACACATACACAGACACACAAATACTTACAACAATAACATATAGGCTGACTAATAACAGAGAATTTATTAAACAAATATAAAAAATATATATAAAAAGGCAGAGAACTAACGGAGCAGGTCTGCCTTTTTATATATATTTTTTATATTTGTTTAATAAATTCTCTGTTATTAGTCAACCTATCTGTTATTGTTGTAAGTGTTTGTGTGTCTGTGTATGTGTGTTATATGTTTTGTTCATACCTTGTTACGCTATGATTTCTCCTTTTATCTTCCCTGCATTATATACCTTGGTTGCTGCTGTGGAGCCTGCTGTCTAACGACTGGATCATCTTTATTGGACATTGCAGCATATCCTTGGACTCACTTATATTTTCCATTTGGACTTTGAGGCGCCGGTTTGTATTGTTTTTTTCTATATATATATATATAGATATATAGTTCCTGAGCATCTAAACCCAACATAAGGGTATATAAACACTATATCCACAGTGAAGCATAAACCTCTTAACACAAACATACCAGGAACCGTAGACCATAATCCCGTTCATAGGTTCTCCTAGCTTCTATTAGTTACACCTATATATGATGTTATATAACTATAATTCCACTTCAATGCATATTCTCACTTTTTATACTCTTTTCAGGATATTCTATAGGACCAGGGCTGCCTACAGGGGGGAACAGCCAGGAGTCTTGTCCTGGTCCCGATGAGTCAGGGGGTCCTGCTGAGATCTGCAGAGGGCGTATTGGAGGAGCTCTGCTGGAGAGTGACTGCAGAGGTTCCGGACAGAGGGAGCCTCCAGCCGGTGGAAGGGAGGCCCCCTCTGACAGGCACTTCCATGGGAACCCTCCAGCAGGCCCCCTCTGAGAGTGATCTCTGCGGCCCCATCCATCCACCAAGGCTGCAGGCTACAAGGCCCATACCTACCCCTACCCAACACCTACTCCCCTCCAGGTCTATAACTACCCCCCCAGGCCCATATCTCTTTCTCCTCCTTCCCCCTCAGGCACATTATTCCCCCTCAGGTCCATTACTAGCTCCAGTTCTATAACTAACACCCCCCTCCTGGCCCATATCTCCCCCTTCCCCTCCCTTCCCCATCCCATATCTCCCCCCTCCCCCCCACTGACCCAAACCTTCTGTCCCCCCTAAGGAACCCGCAGTGTGCTGTGGGGTTAAAGGGGGGGAGGGGCATGCTCCTGTAATTTTTCTTGCGCCTCAAATTTCTTTATATTATTCTAGCAATTTTTTTTATGTGTGCTCTTGATAATAGCTTATTCATATCTAATGTAGATACAATTTGTAAATCCTATTTTATCGTTCTGGCACACAATAAAATAATAGACCCATATATCACAGACAGAGATACCTCGCGATAACACAAACTACGGAATAAACAATGTTTTATGTCTTCAAACATACATATTGGAAATGTATTATCAAGGACGGAGGATCACAGAAGCTATTCTACTAAGACATGGACATGGCGATAAAGTGCCAGGGGGCGCAGTAGACAATCAGAGGGTCATCAGTCATTTAGACCTTCCACAGTTATCACACTGTTCATGTGTATAATGATCCTGAGGAGTAAGCAGGAGAGAGAAGGTGAGTGTCAAGAACCAGTATCTACTGTATCTGAGCCTTAGTTCCTTTTCAAGTGCTGTGCAACTACCTCTCATAGATAGCAACACATACCATGCTCCTCATTCATACCGTTTGGAACATATGTCTGCAGTATATTTATCCAGTAGAGTTTCCTTATCTTCAGCATTGTTATTCGTTCTCCACCACTCTACAGGTGTGATACATTGTCGATTACCTGAAACGGTAACTGGCAGACATTGTGCATAACCTTGTGGAAGTGTTTAGCTACCGGCATTGCCAAGTTAGCATTCTTAATAGTGAATTATGTTAAAAAATAATTTTCCTTACTTCTCTGGTTGTGTCACCCAAATACGGTAAACCACATGAACATTTTATAATAATCTCTTACCCTTGTATCAGTGTGTAAAATAACTCACCTTTAGTTACCGAATTGCACTGAGTACATGACAAGCAAGGAAAATTCCCTTTTCCAGTTGATCTGCCTTTACCAGTTGACCCATTAAGTTCCTAGCATAAATGTAGGCAAAATGGGATGGCTCCTGTGTAAAATGTACTAATTTAGAGTCACATCCTAAAATGTGCCAATATTTTCAAATTATTGTTTTAATTGATTTACTAGCTGCATAAAATATTGTTATGACTGGGATTCTATTATTTTTACATTTAGCATTAGTTCCCCCTTCCAAAGGTGTCCTATCAATAGTACATGTTTTTTCCAGCTGTTTCTTTAGTATTTCCTGCTTGTAACCCTTCCTCACAAATCTATATCTCATGCTTTGCAAAGAAGTGAATTCATGAGGGTT
This sequence comes from Ascaphus truei, assembly GCA_036426205.1. Lineage (NCBI taxonomy): Eukaryota > Metazoa > Chordata > Amphibia > Anura > Ascaphidae > Ascaphus > Ascaphus truei. The sequence continues at coordinate 158,816,593 of CM071567.1, read as the reverse complement.
TTTTTACTGTTTTTCTAATATTCGAGACTTCATTGTAAATGGAAAAAGAAATCACATTTTTTTTGTTTTAAAATATTGAAAACTTCGAGAGCAATAAAATTGAAAATGAGAGAACATTCGAAAATTTCCAAGAAAAACTGGGAAATATTTTTTAGAAACTAGGGGAATATTAAAGAATGTGCAACCCCCCCCCCCCCCGCGCCAAAAAAAAAGAAATATTTATTGTAGAATATTAAGAAATGCGGAAAAATATATAAATATACTCCAGTTATAGAATATATAAGAAGGAAAAGAAATGTGAAAATGTTTTGCAAATTGTAAAAAATTTCCAACGATAAAAAAACCAACACCTGAAAATCTAATTTCAACACATTGGCCCATTCTACCGTACTCGTTTAAACAAACCATCAGTTATTATGTTTGCTTCCCTTTTGTCATTAAAGGTAACATATTGAGCAACACACACCCTTCCTATTTTGAAAGAGTGTTTTAGGCTAAATTCCATTCATATGTGTTAGGTGTGTACCAATTAAACTGTTAAAAGCATGGGATTCAGGCGGAAGTCTTAGATTGTATCAATGCAGTTACTGTCATTGGAATGTTGCACGGTGACATGAAACAAAGTCCTTATTTGTGACATGAAGGTGGAATTGATCTATTAATACCACTACTGAAGCTTGTTTGGGCAGTGAAAGAATGTTTGCCACTTATTTGGTTGCTTGTTAAAATTGCAATCCTTTAAATATGTTAGTTACCTCTCCTATGCTAAAAATAGAGGTGAGCACCTCTTGACCCCATCCGCTTGCAATCCTTTGCTGCCAACAGCCAAATGTTCTGGTTCCTACCTGTTTTTTTGTTTGTTTTGTTTTTAGATAAATGCAGTCCTACAGTATATACGGTACTTTGCTACATAAAGAGGCAGTCCCATATAGTGGAGGAAAAAAATGAAACAACTTCTAAATGTAATGAGCTTTCTTAGAAATATTCAATCACCCTTAAAGTGATATAATATGCTTCCCCAAAAAATCCCCCCCTCCCCCCCATTTAGGTGGGAAGCAGGAGGACTCCGGAGCTGAATTGCATTAATTCCCCTGCTTCCCGAGATACCTACCTCCAAGTAGAAGAGTTCTCCTCCACCACCAACAATCCTTTGTCAGGGTCTGGATGGGAGTGAGAGATACTTAACATTACACTTTTGCATATTATTTGCATGTAATTATCACTAACATCCATTATCGTTAATGCTACGCTCTTTACGGGAGAAAACATGACTGAATATTGTGTCATAGTCGTATGAAGATAGTCCAATAGTTTTAACATGATGCTAAGTTGGGTTGATGTCACGCTAAGTAACTTAACAGAGCTTTTTGGATATGGGCCTAAGTGACCCTAATGATATACTAGCGTAGCCAAAATAACCATGCTTCCTTCCCAGACGTAGTTCTTAACCTGTAAAGAGAGGGTTTGGCTGAGTTTTGTTTCTGAATAGGAAAGGTTAATCCAGCCTCTAAATATATGTCCATACTTTGATAATACAGTAAAAATAAATATTTTGTATTATTTAGTCTTTTCTGTGCCACAGGGGTTCTCATTAAGTGCTGAAAATCAACTTCATTGTTAGTTTTAGGATTCTAAAGTATTGTCACTAGCACTCATGTTGGCAAGCACATACACAACACAAGATCTTTGCCTGGGTTCCGAGATACTGTACATGACCCAAGAAATACTCAAGGCACATTGTAGACTGGAGTAATCTACCTTGCAAATAGAAGCCACTCAGGAAAGCTATTGTCCCTACAGTAGTCAGGCTCAAAACAGAACATTTGCATACTACAATTACCTACCTTGATCTTTCTAAGCTGTTTATCTATGGCTGTCAATATTAATTAAATAGGCTGACCAGATTTTGAAAAGTAGAAACCGGGACACATTAAAAAATAATTGATAAAACAAATAACATCACTTAAAAATAAATATTATAATGGTATTTGTCTAATAGCGTCCCCATGTATGCTGTATTATTTATTTATTTCAGGTTCTTAACATAACACGAGCTCTAGTGTAGCTAAATGACATTTTGTTTTATGATGATAAATCGTTTAATTAAATGATCTAATCTTACCTCGTTTGTTGATTCCTTCACACACCTACCACCCTCCAAAAACAGGGTTCTTCCAATTTCACAAGCACTCGCAACACACAGAGTACAGTGCATTACGGTATTACATGTAGAGACTGGTGTCACGTGTAGTGATTAGAGTTTACCAATATATTTAAAATGTTTATTCTTTGATATGATCGAGCACAGGAAAAAAATGCAGTGCCTATTTTCTTTTTACAGTTTTAAGAGCTCTAAGTGAGTCTAAACAAGGAAAAGTTAAAAAACGGGGACATTTGAACGATTTGGAGAAATTTTTCAGGACACCAGGACGTTTAATGACAATCCGGGACTGTCCCGGCTAAACTGGGACGTACGGTCACCCTATAATGAAACGAGGGACATTTACGTAAAGCAGCTCTAATTTAACATTCTGTGCCCTTCATATTTTATGCGTATGTTTCCCAAACGGAGGTCAGATTAAAAAATAAAAATAAAAACAGAGTTGGAAAGGGCAAGAAGAGATTTCTCAATATAATTAGAACAATAAAATGCAAATAGGAAAGAGCGAAAAGCGTGGACTGCTTTAACCATAATAGAATTAATTTAGTATGGATCAATTGGTGTGAGTGGACCATTGATTCTCAGACTGCAGTCAATGCACGAGGCTTACTGAATTAAACTTAATAGATCTCTTCCTCTAGGAACACTGATACTGTATGAATAGGAACTTGTAGGTAGAAATCTGGCTGGCCCTAATCCACCACTATCTGATGGTTTAGATCACTTTCCACTGCTATTTTAAGCCTTTTAAAAAGCCATTCATTCATTGCGGAAGAGACACCCAAAGGTAATCAAGATTTAACTCTTCAAAATAATACCTTCAAAGAGGCAGGTGTGAGTTGCTTGAAAAAAAAACCCCAGCCATGTTATAATGAGATTCCCAGAAAAGTAGAGCATTTTTTCTGTCGGACATAAGTGGCTTTTTTATGGGATGTTTTACTGGAGCAATAAATATAATTCTTTTCTGTGTTACGGGAAGGGTTTTTTTAATAGGATTTATTTTCTGTTTTATTAGTGAACCAACGGGCATATGAGAGAACGGAGATAAAATATATGATTTGGAAAAGATTCGGGGAAGCAATTTAATACACACTATATATAATTTACTCCCTGACCTATACATGTATGTTATTTGTAATTTATACAAGTTGTTTTATGTTTACTGAGGTTTATCTGCTGTATAACCAAGCAAAACATGTATTCACTGATAGTTACTGTTTTAACCCAAAACTGCTTTAGAAATACCTTCAGCCTTTTCCGTGCTATAAATAATAAAACATATCGCTTGTGAGCATATTCACAAGCATATTCTTAAACATACAGTATCTGCAATCCTGTTTTTCACCATGCAATGCACAATAAAAGTGTACACAATACAATATCTATATCTATATCTATCTAATCACCACATTTATTAAGGTTATAGTGGGTAAAAAAAGTGACTAAAACCCTCCACAGTAAAGCATAAAGCACTGTGTGCTCATTTGCATGTCATTTCCAAGAATCCCTTGCTGCAGTGGAAGTGCTGTGTGCTGGGTGATAATGGTGAAAGGCGGGGTTGCAGACCTGCCTAAGACATGCAAATGAATATACAGGAATATTTACAGTTGCTTTATATATATATATATATATATATATATATATATATATATATATATATGTAGCCAGGTCCCCCCTGCCAGTCTCGCCCCCTCTCACCTTGCTCGCGATCGCGGGGGCCGCCGAGCCCAATGGCAGCCCCGTTGGCTGATCACAGGAGTGGGAGCGAGGAGAACCTGGCTTCAAGTGGGTTGCCGGGGACACGCGCGGCCGGTTGCCAGGGCCGCGATCGCGTTGCGAGGGCTTCCGGCGCTCCCGCTGCAGAGTGAAGGGTGGCGCCATCTTGCCAGAGTTCGCGCATGCGCAGTGAGTGCTCGGACGGCCGGACGAGTTGCACATGCGGAAAGAAAACACGAGGAGAGCCCGCGAAACCCCAGCCTACCAGGGAAGGCTCTAAGCAGGGACTACGAGTCCCATGAGCCTGAGGGGACCCCACGTGACACCAGGGAGCCAATAGGGCTTAGGATCTCCCTGCAGAGAGGCTTACTTGATATATTTCGCGTGCTGAGCCCACGCTAGGTCAGTTGGAGCTGGGAGCAAGAAGGGGAAGGAAGGGTGCAGTGAGCGAGTGAAGCTCCTGCACCAGGTAAGGTTCCCCCAGGTCCCATACAGGCCCCAACTCCCCACCAGATTAGTGGGTAATTATAAGGGACAGCCCCCGGTTAGGGACCCTGCCCATAGGTTCGTGTGTGTGAGCATCTTGTCAGTGTCACGGCTGTCAGTGCTGTGAGTGCTGGCAAGAGGGCATCGTGTGTGTATGCAGCACGTTGCTGCAAGCACCAAACAGGTTGCAGTGCGTTGCTGCAGATGTTGGGAGTAGTAGGTAGAAGTAGTGTGGGTGCATGGGGTCAGTGACCCACCTGCATAGGACAGGCTACCCCGTAGACCCCTATCAGTTTCCCCTGAAGCCACTTAAGGTTGCTGTGCTGTAGGGACGGCCTATAGCAGCAGCGAACATCACATTTTCTGTTAGTGTTAGTTAAGGACTCCGCAGACGCTGTGCGTTCGTCCACAGGGTTGGGCGCCGATCATCATCGTTGCTGCCAAGGCCATCCGGGTGGGATCGCCCCGGACGGTAGTTCCTGTGTTCACCCGTCATCGGATCCTTTTCGAAGCTCCGTTGCAGGCCCGAGCACTGGAGTGCTCGGCAGGTAACCCTTATCACCAAGTGCACCAACGATCCTACATATTATTACTCCGGGACTAGTGACTGCGCAGTCACACAGATCATCTCACTAGGAAGGGTGGGAACGTACTTTGTGTGTGGTCACTGGACACGGGGTGGGATCACCGGTGAAAGGGGGATAGCGTCCTGCGAGACGCATTAGTTAGTGTCTCCTCTAGAGAGGGACACCTGTTGATTTATGATACATTCATGCTATGCAGTAAAACCAGTTCTTTTTTACCACTGTTTGCTGAGTGACATATATTGTCCTGCGAGGAACCACTCCCCCTCTGGTGCGAGCCATCGCAGGTGGAGGCGCTGCACCGAGTACAGGGTTACTCATAATATACTTGCCCCAGGTTCCCCGTGGCGGAAGCTCAGCCCTCCTGTGAGCCTAACAGGTAAAGCACCACACCTGGTAACTGTAGGTTCTCCGCACTCACACCATATCTGCGATTGGGTGGGCGGGGGGGAATACCCGTTACATATATATATATATACAGCTAAACCCCGTTATAACGCGCCTCGTTATACCGCGATTCGGTTATAACGCGGTTTTCCCGTGGCTCCCGTTTTAAAAAAAAAAAAAAAAAAAAAAAAATTTAAAAAAAAAATTTTTTTTTCCATTTTTTTTTTTTGCACACTGCACACACTGCACACACTGCACACACTCACTGCACACACACTGCTCATTGCTCACACTGCCACACTGCACACACACTGCACACTGCATACACACTACTCATTGCTCACACTGACACACTGCACACTGCACACACACTGCTCATTGCTCACACTGCACACACTGACACACTGCACACACACTGCACACTGCACACACACTGCTCATTGGACACACTGCACACACACTGCAGGCATGCCGTCCAGATGGTTAGATCGGCCGGTTTTTGTCTGTAGTAATATGTGAGAGCCGCGGGCACGGACAGAGAGAGCGGCACATCCACGACGCAGGGCGGGAGCGGGAGGCAGACCGCCAGCTACCCGCGACCGGACAGCCGGAAGGCCAGCGCGTGAGCCGGCGGCGCGGTGAACTGGATTCCTTTGACACTATCATTCCCTATCATTTCTATCGATATTGGTTACGCCACCTCTTAAAGTTATAAGCCTACACATAATGATGTGTAATATAACCAAGTATTTTCATATTATGCTCCCTGATGTCTTACCTCCCTCTACCTTCATAGGGCATAACCCGTGGCTCTGTCGAGAACTACATATAACTCACACCCATCGTTGTGTGCTTTATTGATTCTATGATGTACTTTTAAATACGGTCATCTCATCTGAACGGAGCGAAATCTTCCTGATTATGGTTAGGAGAATATGCACTATCGTGTTTGAATCGTGGCCATAGCATTTTCGTGTTCAAGGTTTCTTAATAACCATCCTTGATTATGTAAACCTGAGCATCACTTATATACCTGTATGTTATAACGAAGTTCTGATGCCTCTAACTGGGACTCAGGGAATAAAATAGCCAAACTAGTTTATTATGCACGGTAACTTAGGACTTTCTTAGGCAGCTTCCTTGGTATTATTCTTTACAATCTTTAAAAAGTAATAGACATTACAAAGCCTTTTAACACGTCACCCTGAGCAGAAAACACCGTTAATTTATCTTTGAATGGTGCTCTTGTGTTTTCAGTCTTACTTAAAAGTTTAATTTTTTTCACAACATTAAAAAACTGGATTAAATCAGGATTTTACTTTGTTTGAGTGCCGACCAAGAGTAATCCACTGTTCATGGGACCTGGGCATTCCCGAGGGATTGCCAATGACTAGTGATTACGTCATGTCCCAATGGGCGGTTTTTTGTTCTGCCTTAGATCTAAGCCCAGTTAAGGCAATGAAGAAATCTCCTTTCTTTTCCCAAAAAAATGGGCCGCCTACGGTCATGCGACCACACTGTGCCAAAGGGGCGTGGCAATCCGCGAATACCAAGCTGACTCCACTAGTCAGTCAAAGGGTTACCAAAATCAATAAATTGGGCTGTAAAATACATTTGTAATCTATTACATGTTTTACTAAGTGGTACATAGCTAATATTGTTATAAAACAACATTGTTCATTGACTCCCTTTTAATATTAAGTTAATTAATTGCTAATGGCTTATTTTTTCTACAATAATAAGAATTTAATGTAGCTAATATATTCCTGATATATATAAGTGGTTGCAGTAATGGCAAATTTTCACCCCCTACCAACTATGCACAAGTTTGGAATTACAAATAATGTATGGCACAATTTTTTGACCAGCTACAAGCCATATGGTTAAAGCTGGGCAACTGTTTAAATGAGGAGGAGGTTAATGTACGCAAAGTGGGGAAGACAAACCAACTGAAATTACTTTTGTACATACGTATTTAAGTGGAGCGAGATGAGGAGGGGAGTTGAGAGTGGCGTGTGACGTAAAGGGATGTAGGGGTGAGGTGAGAGAGGTCAGAGCATCAAGGTGTAGGAAAGGGGGTGATTATGAGAAGGGTGGTGAGGAGGAGGGGGTGAGTAGAAGAGCTTTCTGGATGGGAGTGAGAGGAGGATGGGAGTGGAGATGGCGTAGAGCATGGGGCGTAGGAGTGTGGGGGTGAGGTAAAGGAGGAGAGGAGTGGAACAATGAGGGGTAGAGACGAGGGAGGGGCGTGAGTGAGGGAAGAAGGGGGGTTGAGAGGAGGTAGGTTAGGGATGTGAGGGAGGATTGGGGGAGGTGAGGAGGGAATAGGGGGTGGGGGTGAGAGGAGAAGGATGGGAGGTTGAGAGGAGGAGTAGGGGATTGTAGTAGGAGGAGGAGTTAGAGGGGTGAGAGGAGGAGGAGAGTAGGATGGTGATGTGATGGTAGGGGTTGAGAGGTGGAGGAGTAGGGGGGTGAGAGGAGGAGTTAGGGGAGTGAGAGCGAGTAGGGTTGGTGGTGAGGGGTGAGAGGAGGTGAAGGGAGAGGAGATGGCGTAGGGGGTGAGGGAGAGAGGAGAGGAGAAGGGGGCCCTTATGGACCGATGAGCAAACCTCGGGCGAGGAGAGGAGGGAGGAGGAAGTGTGAGATGGACGGGAAGAGGAGGCGCTACCCAAACGGCCAGCAACCTTCGCATGGATTGCCCTGGACCGGTAACTCCCCCCCACTAGCTCGAACCCTGCCTACTCCCCGAGTAACCAGGCGGTCCATCAGTCGAGCCCTCTGAGTGACCTCCCGCCTGACTTAGATCCGAGGCCAAGACAAGCGGCACCCCTACCAACACCAGCCTATCGGAGGAGTGTGGCAAGCTGCCCATGAGGTGGGCACTCGAGGCCCATGAGTGAGGCGGTGAGAGTAAGGCTAACCCCACTACACAAGTGACGCCCCCGAAGGCGGCCTAACGATATTAAGGGGATAGCAGCGCGCAGTGGCAAAGTGATCGTGTATGCAACCAAGAAGCGCCTCTGCCCGTTCTAGGCGCGGCCCCACGCGAGCGAGGCACTCGGCGCCGCTACTCGGTGGGCTCGCATATCGGGGCCTATCCTCCGTATTGTCGTCGACTTGGGGTGGGGGGAGAGGAGGGAGGGCGAGAGGAGGAGGAGGGACTGGGGAGGAGGAGGAAGGGCGGGGGGGCAGATTGGAAAGGAAGTGGGTCCGGGGGGGGAGGAGGAGGAGTGAGTGAGACGGGGAGGAGGATAGGGGATGGTTTTTTTGAGAGGCAGGAGGGAGGGTAGACTTGTTGGTGGGTGGAGGAGGAGGGGGTGGGAGTGGAGGAGGAGTTAGGGGGGTGGGTGAGAGGAGGATAGGGTGGTGAGTGTGAGAGGAGGAGGAGTATGAGAGGAGGAAGAAGGGGAGTGAGAGGAGGAGGAGGGGGCCGAGAGGGGGAGAGAGGGGCAAAGAAGAGGAGGAAGAGGGCCGAGAGGAGAGAGGTGAGAGGAGGAGGACAGGAGGTGAGAATAAGATGGAAGGGGGAGGGAAGGGGAGGAGGAAGAGTCTCAGAGGAGGAGGTGGGGTGATTGAATGCGAGGGAGTGAGGGAGGGGAGCGGTGAGTGGAGGCAGCAGGAGTGAATGGAGAGAGGGAGGGTGAGTGGAGGTGGAAGGGGAGGAAAGGAGGAGGAGGGAGGGCGGGGAGATGAGAGGAGGAGGGGGGAGTGAGAAGAGGGGAAGGGAGATGAGAAGAGGAGGGGGTAAGAGTGTAGGGGGTAAGAGGAGAAGGGAGTGAGGAAGAGGGGGGAGGGGAGGTGAGAGAGAGAGGAGGAGGGGGAAGTGATAGAGAAGAGAGGTCGTGCAAGAGAGAGGATTAGGAGAGGGGAGAGGGGAGAGAGAGAGAGAGAATGGGGCTATAACATTTTTTTTCAATCCCAAAGTTCAGTGGGGGGCACAGGGCGGAAGCTTTTGCACGGTGTGGAACACCCTTGCATCAGCCCTGGTTATAGAAGAAATCTAAAACTATTGTATTGCTTGTATAATTAATTTTTGGTGTAATGTACACTTTTATGTTATAGAAGAAGAAGCAATAATACCATGTAAGTCTTGTACAGATGTTTACATTTAAAATTGGTAGTTTCTTTAGGTTACTTTTGCTGACAGGAAGAAGACATAATATCACGGTCATAATTGGTCATACGAAAAAAAAGATTACAGCCTTCAACGTATAATTAGCCTAAAGCACATTATATTTTGGAGATTTAGTTTTCCCTTTAACACTTTTCAAAATGAATATACAGTATCTGTATATAGATTTCTATGAAATGTGTTTAGTCTGCAGATAAAGAAAAACATGAAACAGAAAACATTCTCAAACATCTACAGATACAAGTTGTGATGGATCTTCTTTTTAACGGACAGTCCAAATCTATAGGAATCGTTTGCCACATGTGTGCACAGAAAAAGTGTGCGAATGGACAGGTGGTGACACTCTACGTTATATAGGGAAGTCCGAATGAATGCTGGCAATTGTGGCAATCTAATTCAAGTAAACTCATTTAACCCATTCTTGCTATCTACAGTTAGCTCCGGAAATAATTGGACACCGACACAATTTCATAATTTTGGCTCTGTACGCCACCACAATGGATTTGAAATGAAAACAACCGAGAGCAATAGAAGTGCAGACTTTCAACTTTAATTCAATGGTGTTGAACAAAAATATCGTATGAAACATTTAGGAATTGCCAAAATTTTCATACACAGTCCCCTGTTTTAGGGGCTCAATAGTATTGGACAAATAACACAATCATAAATAAAATATTCATTTTTAATACTTTGTTCGAGAATCCTTTGCAGGCAATGACTGCTGTGAAGTCTGGAAGCTATATGGACACACCAAACGCTGGTTTCCTCAATTGTGATGCTTTGCCAGGCCTTTACTGCAGCTGTCTTCAGTTGTTGTTTGTTCGTGGGTCTTTCTGACTTAAGTTTTGTCTTCAGCAAGTGAAATGCATGCTCAATCTAGTTGAGATCAGGTGATTGACTCGGCCATTGCAGAATATTCCACTTCTTTGCCTTAAAAAACTCCTGGGTTGCTTTCGCAGTATGTTTTGGGTCATTGTCCATCTGTAAAGTGAAGCGCCGTCCAATCAACTTCGCTGAATTTGGCTGAATCTGAGCAGACAATATATCCCTATACACTTCAGAATTCATCCGCTGCTTCTGTCTTCTGTCACATAATCAATAAACACTAGTGACCCAGTGACATTGTAAGACATGTATGCCAATGTCATCATACTGCATCCACCGTGTTTTACAGATGATGTCGTATGCTTCAGATCATGAGCTGTTCCAAGCCTTCTCCATACTTTTTTTTCCCCGTCATTCTGGTACAGGTTGATCTTAGTTTCACCTGTCCAAAGAATGCTGTTCCAGAACTGGGCTGGCTTTTTTAGATATTGTTTGGCAAAGTCTAATCTGGCCTTTCTATTCTTAAGGCTTATGAATGGTTTGCACCTTGTGGTAAACCCTCTGTATTTGCTCTCGTGAAGTCGTCTCTTTATGGTAGACTTGGATAATGATAAGCCTACCTCCTGCAGAGTGTTCTTCACTTGGCTGGATGTTGTTGAAGGGGTTTTTCTTTACCATGGAAAGGATCCTACGATCATCCACCACTGTTGTCTTCCGTGGATGTCCGTGGCCTTTTTGTGTGGCAGAGCTCACCAGGGCGTTCTTTTTTTCTCAGAATGTACCAAACTGTTGATTTGGCCACTCCTAATGTTGCTGCTATCTCTCTGATGGATTTTCTTTTTTTTTGCAGCCTAAGGATGCCCTGTTTCACTTGCATTGAGAGCTCCTTTGACTGCATTTTGTTGGTTTTACAGCAACAGCTTCCAAATGTGAATGCCACACCTGGAATCAACTCCAGACCTTTTACTTGCTTAATTGATGATGAAATAACGAAGGAATAGCCCACACCTGTCTATGAAACAGCTTTTGAGTCAATTGTTCAATTACTTTTGGTCCCTTGAAAAAGACGGGGCTACATATTAAAGAGATGTATTTCCTAAACCCTTCATCCAATTTGGATGTGAATACCCTCAAATTAAAGCTGATAGACTGCACTTTAAGCCCATATTCATTATTTAACTGTAACTTGAATTTATTTTGGTACACAGCCAAAATAACAAAACTTGTATCGGTGTCCAATTATTTCCAGACCTAATTGTAGTTGCCTTGACATCTCATATGGGAAGATCAATGTATTAGTAGATATACCGATGCACTCCCTTGATACTCCCTTATGTTTGTGGAGTAAAGAATAAAGAAAAAAAAATGTTGACACTATTTAAGTCAAGTTCTTGATTTCCATTCTTATTTCCCTCCCTTGGCTGCCTGAGTAGCTGGCAGTAGGTAACATCATTTTGAAAGTTCTGCGAGATTCAGTTACTGGCGCAAGCATTTCTGTGAGCACGGTCGTTGTCCACTCGAACGACATTTGCACAATGGAACTGAAAGAGGGAGAGAGTGCTGGCTTTGGACTACTACATGTGCTGCAAATGTCGTATTAAAACTAAATCAAAATAGTCTATAAAATGTTTGTGCTATTTCACTAGACAAAATTTAGGGCAAAAAAAGTGGTTCATGGTGGAACAAAACCTGAACGTGTGGCCAACACAATATATATAAATTTAAAAAATAATAGGTAAATCCTCCAATAAATAACATAGAGCTCTACTTAAAAATCATTTAACATCTGTTTTCATTTATTTTAGGAACAGTGTTTCATGTCCACACAGGACCTTTAATCAGGAGTGGACCTGAAACTTTGTACTTGACACTGCTACTAAAATAAATTAAACTACATGTTTAATGATTTGTAAGTAGATCTCTACTTTATTGGGGGAATCTACCTTTTTTTTTTATTTCACTGACATCTACCATCTAGATTAGACAATATCAGATTTTGAAGAAAAAAACAAAAACAAACGGCATTACTGTTGTTTCTTATTTAACCCTTTGAGCGGCGGAAGGATTGGTGGTCCGAGTGCCACAGCCCCTCAGGCACGTTGCCATCATGATGTTGACATGAACAGAAGAGGAATAATCTCCTCTTCTGTATAGATCGTGTCCAGTGCTCCATAGCAGCGCTAATCACAATCTCCCCTAGCAAATGAGCAAAAAGCCCATGACGTGGCTAATACATCATGGCTCCCATGGCGTGCCAGACCCCATGATGTGGTAGCTATATCATGGGGCACTCAAAGGGTTAAACACACAATCTCATAATAAAAAGATACATGTTTGCTCTCTCTTTTGCAATGTTAGTCCTTTTGCTGCTGTATTGAGTAATGTCACCCTCTTTTAAATTCTGCAGCTGATTTACATTTCGTGAAAATCTGCCGCCCACAGAAATAAAATGGCTGCTGATATTCACACACATCAAAACAGTTGTCATGGTAACAACTGATAACAGTGAAATATTAAACAGGTCAAAACACTGCACAACAGCCCCCCCCCCCCCCCAACAAAACAAATTAAACAAACGTTTATGTTTGGACTTTATCTTTGTTTTGTGGGAGGGGAATCGTGCTTTAAATAAAGTTAGGATGGATAACTCTCTTTACTATCATGGTTTCTCCTTAACCTTTAGGCTACGGCCCCAGTGCCTGCACTGCACGCGCACCTGCGAGGCTGGCGGCGCATGCAGCCGTGTCTCCCGGTCTGCAGAGAGCTGAAGGGGGAAAGACAAGGGGGGGGGGGTGTGACGGGGGTGCGGCCATGACGTCACCTGGCAGGTTCGTCCTCATTGGCTAAACTGCCTGGGGCGTGGCCTAGCGCTCCATCGCGAGTCCTGCTCTCAATTTTCTTGAGAGTAGGAGAAACTGTCAGCGCGGCGGCCCCCCCTCGCAGCGGGCCTGGCCCCATTGTGGGGCGGCTCTTGCGGGCGCTGCAGAAGCCAGCAGGGACCTGGCCTAAGACTGCTCTATTGCTGTACTTCGCTGGCAACTGCTGGTTCTCTAGGGCAGTGTTTCGCAACTCCAGTCCTCTGGGAACCCCAACAGGTCAGGTCTTAAGGATATCCCTGCTCCAGCAAAGGTGGGTCAATCAGCGGCTCAGTAATTTTGACTGAGCCACCTGTGCTGGAGCAGGGATATCCTTAAGGCCTGACCTGTTGGGGTTCCCTGAGGACTGGAGTTGGGAAACACTGCTCTAGGCGTAATCGGACAGCTCTCTGACGGAGGGGGCAAGTCCAATCAAAATGGAAGTGGAGCTCCCTCTTCTTCCCATTCCTGCATCTGGGGTTTGATCGCTTCACATGATCGCTCTAGGAGCCACTGGCACTGTAAAGGTTAATATTTATTTGGAAAAAGAGGAAGACAAGGAGGCAAAATGAAAAGGGGAAGCAGGAAAGAGACAGAAGGTCAATGGGTGTGGATTATAATGTTATATTAAAGCTGCAGTTCAGTCAATATCCTGCGTGGTTTTTTTTAATAAATCAGTTCTGTAGTAAGAAAAAATACTTTTAGCATTTTCTGTTTTTAAAAAACAACTTTGAAAGACCAATTTTCTTGTATTCTATTTTAACAACCATTTGCTAAGGTGCTGCCCCTTCATGTCCTGTCACAAGCCCTGGCACACCCCTTTGTCAGCCCTGCCCTCCCTCTAGCACATGTCAGTGCAGGAGTGCTCATAAATATTCATGAGCTTCCACTGACTGACAGAAGCAGATAAAAAACATATGCCAGCTCTAATTATGTCACCAAATTTCGCCTATCAATACATGGAGAACGAATTGACTGGCAGTTCTTTAGGTAATTAGAGATTGCACACATAAAACTATTGAAGTAAAAAAATAAATTTAAAAAAAAGACTGAACTGCAGCTTTAAGCACTACTGAAGTGACAAGGATATAAATCCAGGGGGGGAACAGAAAAGTCAGATGCACCAGTGTAAACTGGTAGTTACTACAGTATGTGTGCTAAGGTGCATTTATGTCCTAACTGTTCTGCTGTTGCTGTGACAACTCCCTAATATGACATCACAATGACTCAGGCAAGTTTAACTCTTCACTTCTCAAGTGCGTTCTAGTCTCAACACAAATCTGGGAAAGTCAATTTGTTACAGTTTGTCATCGGTATTTCTCACCTGAAAGATAATAACGGTGTTCATTTGTCAATGAGCTGCCAGTAAGGTGACACTTTAGTGTTCTGCGCGTCACTTCATTGCTATGCACACTGTTCTAATGCTGCTGTCAGAAGTGCACTTTCTGCTGATCTTCTTCAGCTGACGCCCAATGACACAATCTGGTTACACAGACTATTCACGTCGTTTTAGTCAGTGATTTTTTTCTACTAACAGTTTATTTTTTTTGTCTGGAAACATTTTGATACCAAAATGATATAAAGCACCTATCTGCAGTATGGTCTCCTCTGTCCATGGAAATCTGATATAGAAGTTGTTCATCAGGACATGCAAAAAAGAAAAAACACACAGGATTTGTCTGTTTCTAGTCCTGGTGAAATGAAAACGCATTTCATACAGTACATATGTACTGCAAATGTAGTAGACCACTAAAATAGCACAACAACAATAATAATAATAATAATAGTAATTTGAATACATTAGTACAAAGGTAACATCTGCCATTAATGGGATATCAGATACTGTAATCTGTAGTTACAGTTAAAGTTGTAGTTACAATTCTAGGTTTAAGCATTTTATTAAAACAACATTATATGAGCTAATCAGCAGGCGGCCCCTTTGGCAGCAAAAGGGTTAAGGAACATCGCACACTGGACTGAAATATTGATAATACCCTGACATTTATCATTCCATTTATATATTCAGGTTGGCCTCTCATTTGAATAGGGGAAAAAAATACTTTCTACCAAGTGACACATTGAAAATGAGCTAATGGCTCAGTGTCCGGCACTGTCTGGTCGCTCCGTAATTTAAAGCTTGTGGTGCAAACTATCAGAGCAGTTTATAATCTCATTTGTCAAAGATGAGAGGGAGAAGAGAACAGTATTATTGGAGTTTGGACATATAAAAAGTCCTTTAACCATAATTTAAAAAATGTTTTGTGATTAATACTTGAATTAAGTAGAAATAGCCATGTTAGTCCAGCCAAAGACTATTGTCACAACAATCATAACTGCACTTAAAGGCCCATGAGAACACCTGCTCCAATACAGGAAGAAAAAACAATACACAGACCACTAGTGGCCACATACAACCCTGCCCTAGAGGAAATCCGAAAAATTATCAAAGATCTGCAATGTCGGCTAAATTTAGCATAGGTTGAACTTGTTGGATGTATGTCTTTTTTCAACCTCATCTACTATGTATGTAACTATGTAACTATGTAACGTATGTAACTATGTAACCTATGCTGACATAAGATGAAACATTAAAAGGCATTTCCCTAAACCTCCCATCCTTGCATTCCGGCAACCACCAAACTTCAGACACAAGTTAGTCAATAAATAGAAGCCTTCATAACGAACTCAAGGACACTGTTAATCGCAATTGGAATAGCATACGTGGGTGATCTTGTAAACACCTAATTGTAAAACTGAAATGACTGGTGGAATACTCTGCTTTAATCACGTTATTTTCTTTTAAGTAGGCTATTCATAAATCCATATGAAAATATGTCAGTGACACATCAGATTTTTTTCCTTTTCTTTTGCTGTTTATGTCAAATGCAGGCGACATATTAAATCCCCTTCAGACTTGCAAGAGATCTTAAAAACAATTTCAAATTTAAATTAGACTCCTATTTACAGCAAGTAAAAGTACCACTTAATGTATGAGCACATTCACATGTCTCAGACTGGTCCGCAAACCTGGAATCGGACATTTGGTCAGGGCTGTTTTGCCATGACCATGTCGGTCCCGCCATTTGGTCGCCGAGGGACCCTTCACCACAGCCACTCTTGAACAGTCAGCCACCGGTCATTTCGCCAATAAGGTAAGTATATTAAGGGGTTGTAGCAGTTAGGGTAGGGGGTTAAGAATAGGGGTTTTAGGGTAAGCGATTAGGATTTTAGGGTAGGGAATTGGGGTAAGGGGGGCTTTTAGAGTAAGGGGGTTTAGGGTAAGGGGGCTTTTAGAGTAAGGGGATTTAGGGTAAGGGGGGCTTTTAGGGTAAGGGGTTTTAGGGTAAGGGGGTTTAGGGTAAGGGGATTTAGGTAAGGGGGGCTTTTAGAGTAAGGGGGCTTAGGGTAAGGGGGGCTTTTAGAGTAAGGGGTTTTAGGGTAAGGGGTTTTAGGGTAAGGGGGTTTAGGGTAAGGGTGTTTAGGGTAAGGGTGTTTAGGGTAAGGGTGTTTAGAGTAAGGGGGCTTTTAGAGTAAGGGGGTTTAGGGTAAGGGGGTTTAGGGTAAGGGGTTAAGGTTTTTAAGGTAGGGGGTAGAGTTAGCATTAGGGGTTTTTAGGGTAAGTGGTAAGGTTAAGGGACTTACCTTGGCGGTGAAAATGGCTGGCAGAGAGATGTCCTGGCAGTGAGGTGAGTGGTGCCAAAACGCTGGCAGTGACTTGGTTGCAGGAAAACGTCCGTGACCAAATGTCCTAGACTGCCGCAAACCTCCCTTTCCCCATAATCTGTCAGCATGTAATACTTCCACTGTAGCTAGGGATTCAGGGTAATTACATGCAAATGAGCGCTCCCAGTTTACTTATAGTCCAGTATTTAGATATCTATTGATAATCTGATGTACAAGGGACAAAATAAGTGCAGAATATCTCAGTAACTGAGTTTGAGGTGCATGTTTAAATTGCCTCGCTGAGCAGCAGGTTTTTTGTGGTGCAAATATCCACTTGTACATCTGAGCTGCAACAAAGTGAGGCCATTCAGTCACATACCACCTTAATATCTTTAATTGTCCTATGTTTTTTTTTTATAGAAAGAAGGCAGTAATTACTAAAGTTGAAGACATGAAACATGTTATTGCAATTTGTTTTGTCGTAAGTGGGATTGCACTGTTGATTATATTTGTTGGCAGAACATATGGAAGTCTTCTGATGAACCTAGCATAGGTTGCCAAATGATTGCTACAGATGCAGCGGCCGTTATTCGAACATTTCACGGAGTGCTCGGCTGTATTCCACGCGGCATTCACGCCGCCAATCACACCAGGCACCCTTGTGTTTACCGCGGTTGATTTGTTTGAATTTCATGGATTCTGATTTCTTTGGGTGCAATTCTTCGCGTATCCGTGGCAGAAATGAATGAATTGTAATGCGTACAGTACTGTGCTACTGTGTCAATTTGCAGGTGTTTATAAACCAGAACACTAAAATGCCATTTTCTGCACTCGATAAAAACACGAGTCAACACACGTCTTAAAGGGGTACGGTTGGAAGAAATCCCGCACCATGACATGGGTATTCCGAGGTATACAACGCGTGAAATGTTCGAATAACGGCCGCTGCATCTGTAACTACAGTTGGTGAGTTACGTTTCTTTGAACATACTTTAAATGTTCTATGTTTCGTGTTTGCAGGATTTAGTGAATTATATATCACCATAGTCTGTTCATCTCATTACATGGTGAAGGAAGATAACTAGAATACTTTAGAAGATCATTATCACCATAGAGAAATTGATTTTATTCATTGACTATCTTGCTTGAACAGTAGTCTTATCTTTTGTAAATTGTTAATGCCTTTTTCTAACTTTCCGAAGGGAGCCATTGTTATGTTGTTTGCTTGTTAAAATTATTCCCATAGTCAGAGGAAGCATCTTTTCAGATATCAGAAATCAAAGGGCATCGAGACAGAGCAAACCAAAACCTCCTACACCAAGCTGAGACAGTTTGTTTTAACATTCAAAGTAATATAAGACCAGTCAGGTCATTTTCCTGTAGAATTTTTTTTAAGATGTTCATTTTTACAATACTGAAAGATTTCGAGAAAAAGTTTTAAATGTATATACACGTGACATAATATAACACAATGGGTATAAGCGCTTGAGACTTAAAAGTAACATTAGGAAAAGGAGCTCCTGCCCCAAAGAGCTTACAATCTAAGTGGTGTGTAGGAAGAACGTACAGAGGCAGTAGGAGGGTGTTCTGGTAAGTGTGGCTGCAAGGGGTCAAGGTTGATTTATGAGGTGTATAGTATCAGTCATGGAGCTACACATATGCTTCATTAAATAGGTGTGTTTTAAGATGGGTCTTAAAAGGTGGAGAGAGAGGGTGCCAGTTGTATATTGAGGGGAAGGGCATTCCAGAGGTGTGGGGCAGTGAGTGAAAAAGGTTTTAGGTGGGTGTGGGATTTATATACACAAGGGGAATACAGAATATCCTTTAGCAGAACGCAAGAGTCGGGCAGGTGTATAGGGAGAAATTAGGACTGAGATGTAAGCAGGGGCAGAAGAATGTATCGCCTTAAAAGAGAGGAGGAGAATTTTGTAAGTAATACGGGATTTAATAAGAAGCCAGGAAAGGGATTTCAGCAGGAGAGACGCTAAGACTTAGGAGAGCAGAACGATTCTGGCAGTAGCGTTTAGAATAGAATGTAGGGCGGACAGGTGAGAAGCAGGAAGGCCGGACAGCAGGAGGTTACAGTAATCGAGACGGGAGAGAATGAGGGCCTGAGTCAGAGTTTTAGCAGTAGAGCGACAGAGGAAAGGGCATATCTTTGCAATGTTACTGCGGAAAAAACTACAGGTTTTAGTTACATTGTGAATGTTAGAGGAGAAAGCGGCCCCCCTAGCCATAGGCGGGGGGGCTTCATGACCGGGGGGGGTCCGGCCTTCCCCTCGCTGGCCCGCCCCCACACCTCCCTCCCCAGGACAGGGGAGGAGTTCCAGGAAGGCCTACTTAAGGCCAGGCTGGCGGGCAGCACATCCTCTTTGGCTGCCCGCCAGACGATTTGGACGTCCCGCTCCTCCCTGCAGTTTAAACTAAGGTAAGGCCCCGAAAGGGGGGTCAATCCTGGGCACTCCCCCCTCCTGTATAGCCGCGATTTTTGAATCGGCGGCGAGGGGGGAGGCGGGATGCAGGGAGGAGAGGGACCCCGTAGGGTAGCGGCCGCTCCCGAGACCCCCTGCACATCTACACTATAAATAAAAATGTATTTAAAATAATTTTTAATGTGTCGCTGTTTGCGCAGAGAGAGCAGCGGATCTCTCTCTGCTGCAAACACATCTCGCCCCCAGTATGTGCATATACAGTACTGTATGTGTACAGTACTGTATGTTAGGGGTTATAGGGGCTGTTGTTATACAGTATATATATATACAGTATATATACTGCATTACAATTCACTATAGGGGACGGCTTCAAGAGAACAGCTCGCAAGCGCCCTCATGTGTTTTTACACGGCATTGCAGTATTGTAGCTAGCCGGAATAAAATGCTTCAATCCCTGCCGGGAAAATAACGCAATGCACTCGGGGGGAGAAGAGCATAGACACAGGAAGAGAGGTGTCTATGCTCTTCTCCCCCCTTCCTGTGTGATTTTGACACTATCTGTAAGCCGCCTGCCTAGCGCTTTATTCCTCCCCGCTGCTGAACAGTACTGGACTGACACGCACGCTGTGCGTTCCACGAAAGGCATTGCGGAAGCGGAGGAGCGACTCGTGACGTCATCGCCGAGCGCATAACGAGGAGTGGCGGCAAACGGTGCAGTGATCCACGAACGCTGATTCCTGCGGCTTTTTTACCACCCTGTGAGCTGTGTGCTGTGGGGCTTTCCCTACAAGGGACTTATCCACCTACCACCCCTAAACGGAGGACGCTGTAAGGGACAGATGAGACGACTCCAGACCCATTGCATGCTGAGATCCATCCGAGGGTGTCGCACAGTGTCATCTCCTGGTGTGGTAAACCTATATACCAACTGCTTGTTTATTCTCACTTGATGTACGCAGAACTATTTACTTTTAACCATAAAGTCACATTTTATACTTTAATACACTATGTGCGTTGTGCGCCTTGTTGTTTTGTTTTTTGTTTAGTTCCTGGGGTGTCGAGCCACCCCCAAGAAAGGCTGCAGACCCACGATTAGTGCCAGATCCACACTTAAGGTCCACAACATTGTTTGTTTAATCACGGTGCACTGTTCACTCAATATTTGTTGTCACTAGTTATTAGCTGCGCACTATCACTCTTTTCTACTGTTAATACATGGCGGATTACAGTTTTATTACACATATTTTAGAAAACGTTTGTAAACATGGCAAGCTCATACAGAGAGATAATGGATTTCCTTTGGATTAGGGTTCTTCAACTTGCTTTCCAAAGGGGCCAGGTTAAAAAAAACTTATAGAAGTAGAACGGCAACATACTTATTGCAGTGTAATTTTAGATACATTTAAAGTACATACATACTGTACATAAAAAATACTATATTTCAACATTTTTCAAGCATATATATATTTACATTACCTTAACTTACAAGTACATTTCAGTGTGTAAAACTGCACTTACAGATGACTGCGGTCCCACGATCGCGGCCCAGGTGGATTAACACTGCGGGGGGTCAGATCCGGAAGCATGGACCCCCCCACATTGCGATCACGGCAGATATTGTTTCCCCAACCACACAGACTTTTGCTTGTTCATCCGCAGCACTGGGGACAGTAAGGCTGTGTCCATGGAAGGACAGGCAGCGCTCAGCCGTGCGGACGCTCCGCGCTGAGCCCCGATATCCTCAATGAGGATGTCTTTAGAGGGGGCTCACGCGAGCGTCCGCAGGCGTACTGAGGAGCTGGATTTTTCAGCCGTCAGCCAAAGCTGTTTTTCAGCTCGCTGTCGGCTGAAAACTTCCAAGTTTCACAGTACAGCAGCGTCAATGTCACGGCGCCATGACGTCGGCGCCGTGACGTTGACGTCGGTGCGTTGCGGGCTATTGGCCCAGCGACGTCACTGCCCTGCCTCCCCCGCCTCCCGATCGCGCACGCTGGCTCGCCTGCATGTGCATGAAATCGCACAGGCTTCAGCAGCCTCAACGTCAGCGCGGTTCAGCACTGCTCCCCCTCTACGGACGCAGCCTTAGTCTTCCTATATATAGTTTCCTAAGCAACTATCATGGGATTCGTAGGAGCAGAGTCTCCATGGCCCACATCAAGGCCCTTTGTGGGTTGCCACTAGAAGAGTCCTGCTCTAGATGTTCCCTTTTCGATACAGTATCACTGTGTGCTGAGCTTAGGATAAAGCAATTACTTGATAAAATATACTTTCCCCTATTCAGAGTTCTAGTGAAAAATAAAATCTTACATTTCCAAACAAACGTGTTTTTAGTAAAGACACTGACTTTGTTAAGCATTATACTTTTGGGAGGGGAGGGGGGGGGTGTGAGGGAGGGGGGTTAAGATGCCAAACCCAATAACCACATTTGGACATGTCATACCATAGCTCTGTTGCCGACAATGATTCTGGTTCTGGGTAGTGACATACAAATGAGCACACTGAGGCCCAGATCCATAAACAGTGCTAAGCTTTAGCACTCATTTACTCCCATTCATGAGTTGGCCACTTTTAGCCTCCTACACATTTTTAGCAGGCAAAAGCTCCCTGTTAAAAAAAAAGCAGATACACTCACTGATTTTTTTATCTCTGCTGTGCTTTGTGTAGTCTGGGATATTGTTACCCACCATCATCCATCTTTTTTTGCAGGGGGGGGGGGCGCTAAGTAGATATGCCCCATTAATAGTTTTCCTGGATAGTTTGTATTGTAATTTGTCCATCGAATCATGAACGGTTTTAGGACGAGCTCAACTGTGGCACTAAGAAGCTGCCCAAAAGTCTTTCCTAACAAGCATGTTCCTTTCACAGGTAGAGGACCTCTAAGTCTACATACAATGAAACACAGCTACGGTAATATATCAACATTTACTCTTTTCTAAACGGCAGCACTAGTGCAAAAAAAAAAAAAAGCATTTGACTGAAAAAATAAAATCTTAATAAACAATATGGTTTTTGTTTTCATTGATAAATTTGGTACTGTTGGGAGCATTTGATAAAGTATTACCAGCCCCGTTTTGGTCATTTTCAATAACCTGCTGTCAGGGCAGTGTTGGCAGTCTATTTCCTCTATATCTTCTGAAGTATTACATTTAGGCCAGGATTTGCTGAATGGTGTTAAGCCCTAGCACACCTCATGGCCCATTTAAGTAAATGAACCTACGGGCTATAGTCCCAGTGACATTTAGTAACCCTGGCCTGTAGCCAGTTTTAGAAGGAAAATGGAAGGGGGTGATGTACGAAAGCGAATAAAGGCGAACAAAATCCTAGTAAACAATATAAAAATCCTAGAGTACATTGTGTTGCCACCGCTCAGAATTTGTCAAGCTGCTGTAAATGTACTGACGTCTGTGTTTGCGTGCAGTGCGTCAGGTGGCATCATCAAAGTATTTACATCACAAAAAGGGGGCGTGTTTAGGGGTGTCTACAGTTTTACCCAGCAATGAAAAAATACCAACATCGTTACATAATTAATTAATGTTCACACCTATTATTAGCCTGTTTTTTTTTTTTATCCACTTGTTTTTTTATCCGCCACCTTTGAGAGTGAAAAAGTGCCAGGAAATCACAAAAAAATAATATAACTACTTAGTCCATGTTTAAGACTTCATGTACCACATGGTTGTTTCTATGCATAAGTCAAGAGTAAAGCCTTGCACACCTTTAAATGTACTAATATCAGCAGTATACTTGCTTTTAGAGTACCGGTGCTCCGTGGTTCAGGGAAACAACCTGTCTGGTGTAGTTTCAGAGTACGTGAAAGAAAGTGGAGGATCCAGGGCACTTCGGATTTGCAGAGAAGAAATGTATTCTTTTAGTGGCACACACAACGTTTCGAACTTATGCAAAGTTCTTTCTCAAGTGACTGACATCTGTGTTTGCTGTTTTTTTATCCGCCACTTTTGAGAGTGAAAAAGTGCCAGGAAATCACAAAAAAATAATATAACTACTTAGTCCATGTTTAAGACTGCATGTACCACATGGCTGTTTCTATGCATACAGTATACATTTAAATGTAAATGTTATATTAAACATACAGTGCAGGGTTTAATAACTGCAACGTCTTACACATAGGTTTGAGTTTACAACTTAGAACGTGTTATAGTAACACACAGTATCGGTTTGCTCCTCTATCATACTGTCCAATATACAGTACACCTTGTGCATAAAAATGGAGGCAGTAAAAGTTTTTTCATTTATAAAATGTATTTAAAAACATCAATATCTTTGCTGCACGTTTTGCATCATTTGTGACAGCTTGTGATTTGGGGAGTGCCAACAAGGCGAGTCACGGGATGCACACAATGTAATGAGATGTAACAAATTCTACATGACTTTTTTTTATCTTGTATTTGCGAATGACCACTGGGTCTGAGAAAGCGTAGGCTTTTCCGGCTCACATCAAAAACGCTTTTACATTTGACTCAAACAGAAAATGGAGTATGAAAAAAAAAATTCAATTCACAGTTTTTTTTAATGTTGATACATCTTCCCCTAATTGTTTGACCTATGAAAAAAATCTTTTTTTTTTTAAATAAACCAAACAAAACACGACAATTCATTGCATGGGGTTTTGGTAATAAATCAAGGCTGACATTTTGGTATTTGTTTACAAAACAGGAGCACAAGATCCCCCCCAAAATATAAAAAGCCAATTATTGTACACATATTCATCATATGTGTTTGTCTGGCAGCCTGCAAAGACTGTACTGAAATAAAGTTGGCAATTCTAAACATGAGCAGGATTGTATAATGTTTCAGCACCAGTTGCTTCCAAGCGGTGTAATTCTTAAACCGGCAATCCCAGGCATTTTTGTTTAAATTTAAACATTTGTAAAAAGAAAAAAAACAACAAATGTTACATTTGATTGAAGCAGGGGGTCTCCGGAGCTGAACCCCCTTCATTTCAGCTCTGGGGATCTCCTGCCTCCGGAAATACTTACCACCTTAGGTGGTGTCGGTAGCAGCTCCGCTAGCAAGGTTCACGTTATAGCCGAGTTTCAAAGCTCCTGCGCCCTGCGGGCCAATAGGAAGCCATGAAGTCATCCGGTTCAGCTTCCTATTGGCCCATGTGATGCAGGAGCTTTGAACTTTAAACTCCAGACGCAATGAGAGCGGCATTAGCAGGGACTAGCGCATGCTTCCGCAGGCGTGCGGAGGCGTAGCAGACAATTTTTTTTTCGTTTCAGCGCTGAGGGGGAGTGGAGGGCCGGTCATGTGACCGGTTCGTCCAATGAGAGCGAATCAGCTCCGTGACATCACTGGCCCGCCCCCAGACACGCCCCCGGCAGCGCGCGTAGTAAGGCCAGGGAAAGCACCCGCTTTCCCTCAGCCTCAGTGCGCCTCCGCACGGCTGCAGTCTCTATGGACTCAGCCTAAAACATGGGCGAGCAGAGCAACATTTTTATACTTGGCCACATTGGGCAAGTCAACAGCCCAAGATGCAGGTGTTTACGTCAGTGGTAATGTTAATTTGCAGGAGCTAGGAAAGGTAGATCATATGTGGCTAAGAAACCACATTGAGATCTCATTTTTGTGGAGCAGGATATGACTGAAAAGTTCTATGTACAGTAAAGTATAGTGCTCCATGCACTGTAGCAGTATATAGATGTGATACCTCTACCCCCGGCCAATAGAAAAGGGGCCACACCCAACTGTCTCAGTGCCTGTATGCAATGCTCAGGGGCTCTCATTACCTTAGTTCTCAGGGTGCTGGATTCGTGCAGGGCTGGTACAGTGAGCAATAATAGAACAAGGCGCCAGGAACTTTTCTGTAGTTTCATTTAAAAGAACACACATACTGTATATCAATTTCTACCTTAGGGATGGTCAGGCAGCAATCCCCAAACAGGTACACTCGGAAGCACTCTTTTTCTTGAGTAATAGCAATTCCTTACTCACTGGAATCTTTAGTCAGGGCACACTCTAAATAAGAGCCTATGGCCCTTAGAATTACTAGGGGGTGAGATACTCTTGGTTCTGTCAGAGGTGATACTCCCAGGCCCGTGCTTACAGAACCTTCTTAGGAGTACCTGTCCATTCCTTTTTGTGGGTGAAACTTGCTCAGAACTATATAGAGGGGACCTATCTTTAAGAGTGCACTTCCCTAGCTTGAAATCAACAAAGTGATCCTAACACTAACACATGGAGGCAAGATCCTCATCACACGTGCCCATTAAGATCTGAAGATGGAAACCCAAGTCCCTTATATTTATAGATTTTCCCTCTAGCCCTGTAGCTGGGTAGAATAAGGGAAGGGCTTATCCTTGCTGAGTCATCCCCTACAGCAGGGGTGAGGAACCTTTTTTCTGCCAAGGGCCATTTTGATATTTATAAAATCATTCGAGGGCCATACAAAAATATCAACTTAAAAATTAGCCTGCTATATTTGGTCAAACATTTAATTAACTCACCACTAATGTGATGGCTGGAACTGCTTCTCTTTGGGTGACTGACTGACTCTTGGGTGGTGGGTGACTATGACTGACTGTGGGTTGGTGTCTGCACACGTACACACACACACACACACCGGGCAGGGGGGAGGGAAATCAGACTCAGACCCACTCTCAGACTCTCAGACCCACTCACTCTCAGACTCTCAGACCCACTCACTCTCAGACTCTCAGACCCACTCACTCTCAGACCCACTCCCAGACTCACTCTCAGACCCACTCACACTCTGACTCACACACACTCTCTCCTCGCAGACACACACACAACCCACAGACACCCTCTCCTACCCACACCCCCACCCCACACACTCATACACACACCCAGACCCACACCCACCCACACCACACCCACACCCCCACATCAGATACACCCCCCCACCCCGAGGCCCTCCTCCTCAATTCCCACACACCCCACACACCCACCCCCACCCACACCATCCGAACCTCACACACACACACCCATCTCATACACACACCCCCCCCCACGCCGCCACTCGACCACACCCCCCCTCCCGACCACCCCCCCAGAGTCCCCCTGGACCCACCCCCAGCACCCACCCCCCCCCTCCTCACGCCCCCCAGGACCCCCCTCCCCTCACCCGCCCCCCCACCCCCCCCCCACCCCACACCCCCCCCCACCCCCTTCTCCCCAGCCCCCTTTCTCCCCCCCCCCTTCTCCCCCCCCCTTGTCATCCCCCCACCTTTCCCTACCCCCACCCATCGCCCCCCCCCCCGCCCTCTCCCCCCCCCCCCCCCCCGACCCCCTCCCCCACCCCAGCCCCCCCGCCCCCCCCCCTCTTTCCCCCCCCCCCCCCACACACACACACACACACATATACACACACACACACACACATATATACACACACACACACACACATATATAACACACACACACATATATACACACACACACACACATATACACACACACACACATATATATATATGTGTGTGTATATATGTGTGTGTGTGTATATATATATGTGTGTGTGTGTATATATGTGTGTGTGTATATGTGTGTGGACTTGCATCGGAAAGAAAGACTTCACGCTGCACAACTTTTTACATTACTGCAACTAATCGCTTTATTTACATAGACATCTGCTGGGATTACTGTTTTCATTGCATAGAATCTTTACAGCACAGGAGCCAGCCTTCTGTATAGTAATAAGAAAAGGATACACACGAGAAGACAGAGGAAGCGAAGAGGCTGTTTGCAACCATTTGTATGTTGTGAGCCACAGGGAAAAAAATGTTGTTATGTGGTGCAGGGCATAATATGCCATTCTAAAGCAATATTGAAATGTGTGAATATCTTTGAAGTGGGGAACGTGTTGTATTACAAAGGCTCAGTCTGCTTCCTCAAATGTTTTTATTTAGACTGGGGCATTTTTTGAGTGCCTTTTCATTGGAGGGGCATTAGATATCATGTCAAGTGCAGCGTTAATTGTACAGTATAGTGGCTCACCAGAACAGTTGTTGTTAAACACACTTGTCATTGGAATATTACAGAAGTTGGATCTGGATAAAACTTGACAGTTTTGTACAAATGTGGAGTTTGATTATTTTTTTTAGCAGAATCCCAATATATTGTAGGTGCCTGTTTGGGGATCTAACTCTAAGGTCTGCTGGGCCTCGACCAGCCCACCCTGACTTCGCACCCCTCACCTCCCGAGCTGTCGTCTTCCCTCCAGTGTTTACCCATACTGCACTCCTGGATCTTGGACTGCCACTGGGGCTGAGCCACTTTGGGGTGCGGTACCTCTACTGGGCATGTTGCTCATCACCACCACCTGCGCTGGGACCTCAGGGGCTTCACTCAAAGTGGCACTCACCATTGGCCTGCTTGGCCTCTTCTCATGCCGCTGGCATCCAATGGAGGCGTCAAGCTGAGGAGAGCCCCCACTAGATTCTGTGGCCATCCAGCACCGTGCTGCTCGTTCCCTCACTGGATTTCTGCCAGAAATTACTCAGTCTTCTGCAGGGTGTGAGGTAGCCCCTGCCTCTGCCAGACATCCACTTGGGGTCCACGTGACGAAACCTTTTGGGGAGGTGAGCGGATGAGAGAGGTTGGCACGAGGCAGCTGCCTCTTAAATAACCTACCTCCAGAAGGCCTCTCCCTCGGAACCCCCCGGGCCAAGGTTTATGCTACACATCCCCCACTGGTCAGGGTTCTCTTTAACAAAGGCCTTTTTTGGACTAACAACCAGAGCAATTGTACATTCATTTAAAACATATGCATACAATAGTAAATGTGGCTCAAAGAAAGCAAAAAGTATAATTTTATTACACAAAGGTGGGAACATTGTTTTTAAAAGCCAAGCTGATAGTTTTATCTACCACTATCAATAAAAAGCAGTTTGTAGCTAAATATTAGAAGTAAGTATTGTGCTGTGTCCCATGGACTGATACTTAATGTCATGTACGGCACACTTGTGAGCACATGACCTGCTGACCTGCATACGAGACAAGGGTTAATAAACAGCTCTCTTGCTGAACCACTTTTCACCTTTGCAAAGGTCCCTCAAATTATATATCTTATTTATAAATATTGTTATATATAAATATCATATATATGTGTACATCTGCGTCGCCCCAAAGGTGGAAGCCTGATGGGGTTACCCAAGAGCTGCCCCCCTCTGCACAGGACCAGCGTGCTAAGGGTTAACATTTGCTTGTACTTTGTTGAACGTCAACCCCACCCACTGGAATGTTAATGATCTCAGAGGATACAAAGAACTTTATATTCACAGCTGCATTTAATCTGAACCCCTTCAATGTACATCTGCATCGCACCAGACATATCTGGTGATATTAAAGCTTCTCTATTTCAATCTGAAACTCACCAGGCATTTATTCCCTGTACCCAATTTTCCAACTCTATCTGTCCATGAAATGTCTGTGAATTGACTGTATAACCTCTGTTCTTTTAATGTAACCATGTAATGTTATACTGGTAACTCTGGGCCCAGGACATACTTGAAAACGAGAGGTAACTCTCAATGTATTACTTCCTGGTAAAGCATTTTTATAAATATAATATAAAAAATAAAAATATCTGCCAGGGTCTAAGGTCCCTGATTATTAAAGAAAAAACTATGCACTTAGCACACAAAAATCTGTTGTAGCAAAACGTGTCCGGAAATGTACAGTAAGTTACTCTCTTCAAAGCATGCAACAGTTAATTCAGAGCCCAAAGCATTACTTATTAAAATAGTTTTAATTTATATAAAAATACAGTGCTTTAAATTACATATTTTGTTTTATATATACATAGAAATTCCTATACTTTACCACGTCATAGGCTTTTTCCAGAAAAGTCACTGGTGTAGGAAAGATGAGAACTTACGTGTCAGATCCCAAAACACACCTCTTGTTGAATTCTCATTTTTCATTCAAACATACAAACATTTATGCCCAGATCTTCTTGCATTGAAACACACCTAAGACCCACCCCTGTCAAAAATCAGCTACTTGGCTGACATTTTTATGACTTGAAAAAAAAACATCCTCTTTTGACGTCCAAAGTGTTGACTGAATATATAGTATAAGAGGCCTCATAGCTCTATTTCTATAATACTAGGAATAACGTGAGTCATATCAAACGGTTCAGGTGAGTTTCACGAAGGTAACAAAACTAATTTTGGCCGACGTGTACCTACATTTAAGTGACAAATAGATATCTGTCCCTGGCCACCTTCTAAACCTCAAGTGTTTGGCCTCATTGCATTCGTCTGCTTTAAACTATTACAAACATCTAATTGTTATTATTCAGAGTACGTGTCAGGTAAAGGATTCCATATTTCATATATTTAGACCGGTAGGGTTAGTCACACCCCTTGGCACTCTATAGAACCCTTCCAGGAATGCTTTGAAAATACCTTTACTGGTGTCCTGTTTACTTGGGTGTCAGAAGAGCCATAATGTAATGCCATCTCTGGCAAAACAGATGCCCTTATCTCTAGATTCTATCAGTCACATACAACACATTTTTCACTTTTAGTGGGCCATCAGTGATACCCCCCTTGTCCCCCCCATTGAGCCCAATTTGTAGATCAGCACAGACACAGGAAGGGTCTTGACCTGTCATATGGTAAATACAAGTTCTTGTATTTTTAAGACAAACTGAAACCGCATTAATCCCTGAAGCACCAGATTGATTAAGATACTTAATATTCCCCGCCATTTTTACTACACCTAAGTTATATTTTCCGTAGAGTAGCTTCCAATATTGCCCCATACTCAGCCACTTATCAAAGCATGGCCAAGTAGTTAGAAGAATCTTCCCGCAAACAGGACAGGCAAACGGCAGCACAGCAATGGATGAGGAGAGGCTGATGGTAGATTTAAAAGTAGACTTTATTCAAATAGCGTGCTGTCAGGTCCTCTGACGCGTTTCGGCCCATAGGACCTTTGTCAAAGTAGTTGCCTATGCATAAAAATATTGCACTGTGTATTTTTTACTGTAATTCAAACATTTTTTTCTGATGGTTCCTTTCTATTTTCAAAGGACAGACCCAAGCAGTAAATCCATAGCAAGGTGATAAACGTTTAAGATTATTGCATACCCCACTGAAACCAAAACAAGACTAAAATATTTTTCTCAGTGTTAGATGCTGCTGCAAAGTCCTTTGAAAGACCTTTGATAGAGCAGCTTGAATCACTCTTGTTAAAGTGGGCGGCTATAAAAAAAAATCTCATTTTCTTCAATCGCTCATTGAGGAAGTATTTGGCCAAAGTGCTTTTCTCTCCATTGTGGCCCAAAATATAAATAATTTAATAAAATTGTAGTCAAATTGCTCTGACTGTGTCATTCTCTGTTTTTACCCAGAAAATTGTTCTAGCTTTTAGGACTGTAGCATTCATACCTATAAATAGGACTCCGCACAGTATTCTACAAATGTGATGTTCTACTTTTTGTCTTGCTGTTTATTTATTTATTTTACTGGCCTTGTCATTGTGTTCTGCTCACATACTAGGGAGTTACTGGTCGAGTGACTAAGGGAATGAAGTGTAAAATTAAAGACCTGGACTCAAAATCTATAATCGTGATTATTTCCAGAAAGTTTTATGCATGGAAATAATGACATGGTTGTATTTTAATGTTTCAATCTGGGATACTTAATATAAAGAAACACTGACTTTTATTGTTCATACTGTATAATTTATTTAACATGCATTTCATTATTCTCTAAGGACCTTATTCTGTATGGTCTTAAACAACCGTTAAAGCCGTTTTCGGCTTAAAATCCTCATTGAAGTCAATTTTTGACCAAAAAAGGTCCAAGCGGCTACTTCAGACACAATAGCACTCCATCACTACATCATGATGAGTGAGGGGTGCCCAGTTGCTATAGCTGAGTGATATCATTCTTATTCAGCGGATCACTGATTAGTGCTTCCGGTGGGTATTTGTATAGTTACAGATATCTTTTGCTTTACTATATGTACCCAGGTACGGCTCTCAATACCTCCTGAGGGGATATTACATTGCCCCTCAGAATCTATGCATCTCGGGGCTATTACTGTTTAGCACTGATTTATATTCTTCCATGCAGGTAGTGTGTCCGTGACGTGTGTATTTGAATTTTAAGTGGTCTGTTACCGTTGGTATTTATTGTCTTAATAAATTGTTTTGATATTTTTGTTGATTACCGTGAGTACACCCATTGTTTTTGGAGATTTTGGCACCCAGTTGTTTGGGGCCCCACCTCTCTCTGATTGTAAAATAGAATGTGTAAATTCGAGATGTGTCAATTTCTCCCAGTTTAATTTGCAAAAATGTTTGCCTTTATTTAACATTTTCACATATTTGTCAAAGTTTTCGCCAATGTTTACACTTCTGTTTAGTTTACACTTTTTTGAAATTGGCGACATTTCCCTGAGTGCCTGTTCTCTTGATGGGAGGGGACGTGTCTTTCTTTCTGCAATTTTATACAAAATGGAGCGTTGTTTTTTTTTTAGAAAGATATTCCATCAGATAATTTGCGAATGAAGTCCAACATTCACCAGTTTCACAAACCTGCGCAGACAGGAGAAAATATAATGAAAATTATATTTTTGCGCTGCTGCCAAGCCGCAGGCCAATCAGAGCGCGCCCTAATGCTGTGACATTATAGTCATGCCCCCTAGTCACCCGCGTCACCGCCTGCAATATTTAAATGAAACGCGCGTGCAACGTGCACTATAGAACAGCCCTTATGAGGGCTGCCTCAGGCTCCTTCTTATCCTTCTACTATTAAAGACTAGTCCAGTCCTAATTCCAGCCTGTTTGGCTGATCATAACCAGCTCACTCACCTCCTCAGTCTCTTTATGTGTTGAGGGCACACACGTCTATTTTTTTTGTTTAAAAAAAAAAAAAAATGAAAGTGAAGATTTGTAAGTGAATTGTATTTATATTAAATGTGTTTTCATTCCTGAGGCAGATATTTAGTAATATTATCGCAAAAGATAAGAGGCACATAAAAATCAGGCACGGAAACGGTTAATAGCCTTTAGATATAAATCACCATGGGCAGTGTCACTTAGGACCACCCCTGAAAAAGTTCAACTAGTGAAACGCGTAGGGTTATCGGCCAGTGTGAGGACAGGGTAGGAGGATCAGCTGTGAAAGGAGGAAACGTGACAAAGGGAAGTCCTGGTGATATCACTCACGAGGGCAGAGCCAGAAACACACGCAGGTTATGCGTTAGGCCTCGGTCCCGCTGCGCTCGTTGGCGCGGGCGGCAATGTAGCGAGTTCCCCACCAGCAGGGGAATCCTCGCGAGCCGGTCCCGGTCCCCACTGGCGGCACAGCTGACTACACGCTGTCGCGCGTCAGCCGCTGGAGACACCAGAGAATGGTGTTTCCTAGCTTTGACGCGTGACGTGTGTGGCTGTGAGCCAATGGGGAGGGGAGGCTTCGGGAGGAGGAGAGGCTTCGGGGAGCGGGGAGGAGTGTGGAGTGAAAGCAGGTGAGTGCCTTTCTCTGTGTGTGTGCCTGTCTGTGTGTGTATGTGTGTGCCCGAGTGCGTGAGTGCGTGAGTGCCTGCCTCTGTCTGTGTGTGTGTGTGTGTGTGTGTGTGTATGAGTGCGTGAGTGCCTGCCTGTGTGTGCGCGCGTGTGTGTGTATGAGTGCGTGAGTGCCTGCCTGTGTGTGTGTGTGTGCGCGTGTGTGTGTGTATGAATGAGTGCCTGCGTGTGTGTGTTTAAACTTACTTTCCAGCTCCAGCCCGAGTCCGTGGAGGGAGGGGGGGGGAGAGTAGCGGGTCCCTCCGCTCAAGCCACGCCCCCCCTCCCTGTCAAACCGCCCACCACCCGCCCACCTCCCGCTCCGGCTCCCGCTCCCTACAGACCGCATATCGCGGTCTGTGTATCTCAGCGCACCGCCTGTCAGCAGTGCGGGTGCGCTGACTCTGGGAGCGGGGCCTTAGCCTTAGAGTTTTGCAGCTCACTGGCGGGTTACATACTGATGTGCCTTTTTATCTAATATCATTGTGAGTGCAGTTTTTAGACCACTTTATATTATATTAAAACTATTCTGGATCCAGGTCATGTCTAGGGTATGAATGAACCCAGCTAACTTCAACTCAGCCCTCTTTCAAAAGCACAACAAGTCCTGTATATTTTCTTCACTTTATTTAGGAAAGCAGCAATAAAAACAGGCACTTGTGGATAAGATGTTTGTGTTGGAAAGGCGTATCTCTGTGGGTGCTTTGTAGTAAGAGCAGGTGAAAATAATTGGCCTTGCCATAGGGGTGTAACATGAATGTACTCACTCTGCCAATGTCAGGAAGTAAAAGACAGTGTGTACTGCTTGTGACACAGGGATAGGGGTCAGACCAAACTAACTGTCAGCAGGGACAGGGGTGAATGGGAAAGCCCATTAACTTGGAGGATTGGAGATGTTGCTGGGGCAACCAGGGGTGTGACAGAGTGGAAGGAAAAAGGGCAACATAATGTATCCATTCCATCTGCACTGGGAGTGAAACTGCAAGGAAAGTAACATCCACGTACAGCTAGCAGGCAGAACTGCCAAGGAAAGGGGGGGGAGGGTGAATCAGAGAAGGCAGAAATGGGTATTTCTGTTCCATGACAAAAACAATAACCTACGTAACTTAACTTCACGTTAAGCCTTACCACATATCTTCATATGTGGAAAACCTCTCAATGAAAGAAAAAAACGCCGCACAGCCAAAAAATGAATAAGTGAAGGCTGATATAAGGGAATAAAAGAAGCTTTATTTGCACAAGGTGCAAGCGAGTCCTCTTGACGCGTTTCGGCCTGGCAGGCCTTTGTCAAAAGAGTGATTCGCTTGCATCAAAAGACATCTAGTTGACAGCTGTCTAGTTTGCTGGTGTATAACTAGATGTCTTTTGATGCAAGCAAATCACTCTTTTGACAAAGGCCTGCCAGGCCGAAACGCGTCAAGAGGACTCGCTTGCACCTTGTGCAAATAAAGCTTCTTTTATTCCCTTATATCAGCCTTCACTTATTCATTTTTCGGCTGTGCGGCGTTTTTTTCTCTCATTGAGAGGTTTTCCACATTGCTACACTATACGTCTGCACGCTGAGTCACTGCTGGTTCGCTGCTGGTTTACTGGGTCTCCCGTGACGTCATCCGGAAGTCTCGTTCATGCCGCCGGTCAGGTGACCACCCTCCGCTATTGCGGGTGTCGGGTTGGCGGTGAAGAGGACAGCTCGTGAGGCAGAGGCACCCCATCTCTATCCAGGAGAAACAGGAGCATTTACTACGCTGAAAGACCGGACAGGCTTGGTGCATACAACCTTAAGGATTAACACGTGAGTTTCCCGTGTCCCAACCCTATAGTGCTCATGGTGAGCCGGTTGGGGGAAAAGACAGTACATCATACTAAACTATATCACGGTTGTTTATAGCCTTGGTCTCAAGATTTATTTCATAATTTCTTACCAGCAGGACTATGTTCTATTCTGAGCGCCTGGAGGGTTAGTCAGTTGATTTACCCGTTTGTATACTATAACACATATCTTCATAGGCCAATAACGTAACGCTAAGTAACGTTTTCTCCCAAAAAAGCATTGCGTTACCTATATGGTCTGTTAGTGATCATTTGCATGACATTACGTTTTTCCCCTACAGCGCATATCCAAGTCCTTTTATATTTAATGCAGGGACTAATTGTTACAGTAGTTGGCATACCTAAACTTGGTGTTCCTCATATCCAAACCCTGAAAAGTGATGGTGGTGGTGGAGTTGTTGGAGACGGAGGTATATAAATCGATGGGTACTCTTCTATAATAGAGTCCTCCTCCTTCCTATCTGCCACTCCTCCCAGATGGGACCAAGCTAAGACATACTTAACGTCATGTTATTGGAAGCTGACGCAATGTTGCTCTACAGTAACGTGATGTTAGGCCTATGCTAATGAGATATACAATGGCACCTGCATATACAGGTTTGTGGACATGTGTAACGTAATGGAAAATAATGTCTGTTACTGATT
This sequence comes from Ascaphus truei, assembly GCA_036426205.1. Taxonomy (NCBI): domain Eukaryota; kingdom Metazoa; phylum Chordata; class Amphibia; order Anura; family Ascaphidae; genus Ascaphus; species Ascaphus truei. The sequence continues at coordinate 158,781,376 of CM071567.1, read as the reverse complement.
TAGGTAACACAATGTTATTAGCCCTGACTTAACAGTGCTCTGGCTCAATAGTGGAAATTCACTATCTTCCATTACGAAATCAATGGCACATAACGCGGGATTGGTGAAACAGTCTTAGCACAAAAAATAAATCAAGTAAAAGTTGTAAAAATTCTCCAAAGCATTTTCATACCATGAAAGCACTGAACGTTTCTAAACTATTTTATAATACTTATCCTTTTCTTGTTTTTGTAAAAGTGCTTACCAATTACATTTAACCAGTTAATCACCACTACAATTCCCTGCAGGACCCTAGCCAACCTCTTGTTTGGCTTCTGTAGCATATAACACTATAGCTTCAAAAAGTTAACATAAAAATGCAGTTACAGCAATTAAAAACATTTGTCCAACTGCTTATGAACTAAAGGTTAGCACCTAGTTGAGGCAAACCAGCGGCTATCACTGATGGTTGATTCAGCTGATTCTGAGTTCCAATATAACTTATCCATAGAGTGGACAAGTCTAATTTACAAGAAACTGAACAATATGGATTTTTACGAAGATAGCATTGAAAATAAGTTTCCTTTCATTAGGTGAAGTTGAAAACAATTCAAAATCCTACCAACTTCTTGTTTACAAACATCTATTTCCATTAAAGGATGCTAGAATCTGTATTGATCCCAGAAAGAGCAAGACAGTCCTGCGCAGGTTGTAATACCTTTTAATGGACCAACATATCAATTGTACAAGAGTTTCTTGTGCATAACCTTTCCAGAGTGCAGAGGACATCAGATGAAGAGACCTCTGCATTCTGGGAAGCTTATGTACAATTGATATGTCGGTCCATTAAAATACACCACCTACAAATTAATTCAACTGTTATTCAGTTTGAACGATTTAAAAAAAAAAAAAAACGTAGTTTGTCTGATAGTATAAAAAGCTAATGGAATAAAAGTGAGTTGCCATTTTTGAGTGCTCTTTACAGGACATATAGCAATTCAAATGCAGTTCAATTACATTGGTTTTACTGAGATACTATGAAGTTGCAGAGAAAAGTTCAAGCTTCAAAGTATTAAAAAAAATAAAAAAAATCTCAGATGACTTTAATATTTTTGCTAGACATATTTGTTTGTAGTATTCTGCTTCCCTGCATGGCATGCCAGCTAAATACCAAATGTGTAAAAGTATAATAGTTCCTTTAATGATTTGCATTAAAAAGGTTTATTGCTTTTTAACAGATGGTAGAGTTGGTATAAAATACTATTATGGACTGGAAACTGTTGGAAAGCTGATAATGAGGTAATTGAAGACTTATAGTAAACAATTATCAGTGTATATCAGTTCAAACAACATGTGCATATATTTTGAAACTGCCCACGCTATGACTTTGGATCTGGCAGTTGGTGATTCACTCTCTCTCTCTCTATTTCCGTTGCACACTATTCCCACAGAGTCTTTTGCTTAAGGGCATTATCTGAGAAGTTGGTAGACAGAGTTGACTTACAGTACTAAGCTAATAAAAAGCAGTCAACAAGCTAGAAATGTATTCACACTGAGGGTGTTCCTTGGTGTTTCATTTTACAAATGACGTAATATTAGTGCATGACCTCAGAGCCTGCGATGTTGCTCCCCCAGCCCCTCCCCGAAAACATCCTGCAAATAAAGCACACACACACAAAGGTCTGGAGGTACAATGGCCATGGCTTATATTCAAATACAACAAAGGGGAGGGGGTTGGGGAGGTGTGTAACCCTGCCAGAGTGCTCCACTCACAGGTAAGGCCGATGACACTTAAACCATGGCTCGCTAGCCAGGACCGACCTAAGTGTCAGCCACATGATAGGCCCCAAGTATTCAAAGCACAATGAGACCTGATCACTCCCCAACCATGTCGTGACCAGGCATTACCGTAACTGAGCCCGTCGGGCAAGGTTACCCTGCATTTACCTTGCAACCAGCCACCAATGGGACAATATAATACCGTTACACTAGACACGGACCGCCAGACCTACAGGAACCTTTCAAACCTGATCTGAAGGAACATTAACAGGGTCAAGATCAGTGAGAATCAACCAATCAAATGGATCTACATTTTCACCAATGGACTGATGATGCAGGTTAAAGCGCCCTTAACCTCAAGCCACACTCCGCACAGGCCCAGCCACACAGGTCCCTCCTCGTCAACTGCAAGATGGGCCCCAGGTACCAAAGCACAATGGGCTCTGCCCACTCGAGCCAACATCAGAAACCTTCCTGAGTTCAGCCAGGACAACCGTAGGGGGGAGGAGCAAACACTACCTCCCCCTTGAAGTGGTCACTGCCCCGATGTCCGTACCAAGGTCAATCAGGCAAGTATTGACCCTCAACCACTGCAGTGGTGCACCAAAGAGTAATGTTCTGCATGGAGCAGTGAATTCAACTACACTATTGCTGAAATCCCATATGATAGGAGATTAAACCTGGCAGCGAAAGGATGAATTCCTGTCTGTCCTACAGATCACACCAATGGTGATCTTTGTTTTGTGAATTAAATTAATCTGACAAGGTTTTAACTGCATGGTCAATCAAACATTAGATGGAGTTAACATAGACTAATTTAAAGCTGTAGTCCCACTGAGTGCTCCAAAATGTATTACAAAGTGCCTTAATATACTGACTGTTTGGAAAATGTTGATGGCACTGCTGACTTTGAAGGGGTTAACTGTGCCTTCCTGTTACAGAAGTCTTCCACTGTGCTCATGGCAGGCATGATGAGGAAACCCTCTTTAGAGGCCTAGCACACGTCACGAGCCGTCTGCTGGTATGACACTGTGACAGTGAATGGGGCTTCGCAGGACTAAGCCCCACATCCCTCTGCCTAGGCCTACTCAAGGGATGTCAAGGGGGACAGCAGGAGACCTAAAGGCCAGGGCTCTACACTACCCCCACAAATCCTGCTCCTGATTGCCTAGTAAGTCAGTGTGTGCTCCACTACTCTCACTGGAGGGCTCCGACACAGCCTCACTTCCACCCCCTCTTTGCCCAAATGCAGGGCTGCTGCCGCCACAGCCTTCCACTGTCCCGGGTGCAAGAGCTATTCCAGTAGCTATGCGCAGATGCTGCCCCAGCTATGCCAAAAACACAGTGAGGAACTCGGAATTATCTCCCGACCCTCACTGCTTACCTATATCCCCTACCCCCCAGCCACCCATGCCACTTCAAAAGTGTCACTGGTGACCAAGGCAGGATGGGGAGCCTCGTCCTTGAGGTCACATGGGGCTCCGCACATTCTGTTCTCTAGCAAGAGATGTATTATTCTTTTTTTCCACCGTTTCAAGCCGTTTGTTGTCACCTTGCAGCGGAATCGTAAACTTTACGATTGACTTACAACTTTGACAGTAAAAGGTTCTGATTCTCATTGACACATTTTGTGTAATTTATTTTATAATGTCATCCTAAGTCAGGAAAACAATATAATTTTTTGACAGTTGTAAAGTATCTGTTGGAAGATGATATTCAAATAACTGAATTAACTCTAACCTCAGGAATATGTGTAACTCGTTTTCTAGGTACAGCATTAGAGTATATCATTTGTATATTCGACTACCTTCAATAAAGTAGTACTTATAATTGAAATTGTCAAATATAAACGTGTTTTTATTATTAGGATTACAGTACTTTTGTTTGTTTTAAATACATATACTAAAGCAAACATAAATTAGCAATTATCAGTTGTTTCTTCTAATGTACAGCATAATGTTTATTATGTTATGTATTTAATTATACCGGTTTTACGTGTGACAATGCCAGAGATAAATGTGAGTAAATTAAGAGGCACATGGGTCCATGAGTTTTAATATCTTATGACAAACATTTCTATGAGTTGACAGCAGAATTCTGACTACCTGATCTTTACAACGGTACTGTCACGGTTGTGCTCGCCACAAACTTGGGTCGGACCGCGAGGCTGAGGTGGGGTTGTAAAAGCACCGACCTTAGACCGCGCAGGCTGATCCGGATTGCGCAGTTCGTAGTCATACGTAGCAGGATCAGGATAGGCGAAGACAGCATCGTCATTGTACAAGCCAGGGTCAGGACAGGAGACGTCAGAATAAACATTGTCCAAGCAGGAGTTCGGCAACAGGGAGTCAGGAAAGCCCCGCTTCAGCTTAGGAGCGCGGGGGTGGCCTCTGCGCGTGCGGCGACCATAGCCCATGGTACTGGTCTCAGGAGGTGGAAGACAGACCAGATACACACCGCCTAGCTGCACAGGTAAACCAGTGCTACAGTGCAAGAGTCCTGAGCGGGCTAGGGAATCCTCTGTTGCAGCGCAGGAACCAGGACACGGCCTCTCTAGATTAGGGAAAGAGTAGGCCCCAGGAACCAGGAAGCTGTAGATACACAGGGAAACCTCCGCTTCAGTGCAGGAATCCAGGAGGCTGAAGGACGCAGGGACGAAACCTCTGCTTCAGCACAGGAGAACAGGAAGCTGAAGGACGCAGGACGGAACCTCCGCTTCAGCACAGGAGAACAAGCGGGAGCTTGAAGGAAGCTGAAGGACGCAGGGCGGAACCTCCGCTTCAGCAAAGGAGAACAAGCGGGAGCTTGTGGCAGAACAGGTAGTGACATCCGGTAAGGACTATGCTCGGCAGGGAGCATTGTGGGAACATAGTACTTAAAGGCCAGCGGACCAATCCCCGGCGGGGGGTGTGAAGGTCCTGCTCTAATAAGTGAATACAAGGCTGGATTGCAGTGATAGATTGCACAGCTGCAGTAGATACCAGAGGGAGTGTGTGGCAGTATAGCTTTGGTGAGTGAATCCAGGCTGCAGTAATATCAGGTGAAGAGTTCCAGAACTGCACCGGTCTGCAAGGTAAGGCAACCAGTAAACTGCGGAGCGGATTCCTTACAGGTACTTCTCTTTTTAGCACCAAACCATTACACATCTATATTTATTTATTGGTGCAGTAGCTTCTACTCTCTAATTTACAAAGTCACATCCCCTTCCTCTTCTGAAACAGGCTGTGGCACACCCCTCTTTCTGTCCTGCCCTCTATCTAGCAGTGCACTAATTTTATCTAGTGACTGCCTTGTCATATGATCTTCCCCACAGAACATTGCATCTTTGGTCCTCTTCTGCTGCACTGACAGCCATTTAGTGAACCCCCGAGCCGATTCTAACATAGGTTGAACTTGATGGACATATATATCTTTTTTCAACCTCATCTACAATGTAACAATGTAACTTTGTGGATCTATCCCAAAAGAGATCTATTGTATAGCACATGATAGGGAGGGCATATGGAGAGAACTGATATGTGAGATGTAAACATAGCTAAAAACTTCAACATTTCTCTTTCACGTACGCGTGCGTAATTCAACAATTTTGTTTGATTTTTTTTTTTTTTTTTACATTTGCTTTAACTTCCCAATTTTGCCCGAACTTTTTGGGCTCCAAATTTCTAGCAACAATATTTTCAAGTCTTCAAAAATTTTGGAAAGTTAGAACGAAACATAGGCAAAATGTATTTGTGCACGTTCATCTCTGGTCTACAGTATATTCCACCAACCATATCAAATGTAATGGAGAAAATAATTTGGGATCTGAAAGATTGAGCACTGTAATGGTTTATCAGTGCATTAAATTTACATGTCTTGTATTTCATCGCTTTGTGCTGTGTACCTTGAATTCTACCACAATGGAAAAATGTAAAATATTACACAACTGAACATATATTCAAGCAGCAATCCAAGCTGCTCGATATTTCAAACAGGTTTTTGCATTTTCATTTACATGAACTTGGGGGGGTTCCCTGTGAGCTGATCCACAGTCCTCTAATCTCCAGGGACCCTTATGGTCCTGAGGTCTCCACAGTTGTGGACCGAAGAGAGGAATACATTGCCTCACTCCTGCCCAGGGCCACCAACACCCCCATATCGGCGGTATTGCCCGCCACCCCCTCCACCCCATTTCACACCTCACGAGCCCCTTCTCTTTCTCCCCCCTTCCCATGTATTTCTCTCCCTTCTGTCTCACCCCATCTCACTCTCCTGCCTCGCATGTATTTCAACCTCTGCTTCTCACTAAGGCTGCGGCCCTGCTGGCGTTGAGCGCGCTCATGCTTGGAAAGCGCTCCAAGCATGAGTGCCGGGTGTCCTGGCATTTACGCAAGCGTGCGCGGGGGGCATTGTGGGTAGTTGAGCGCGCTAGAAAGTTAGTCTTTTTTGTTTACATAAGGGCCGAGTGCGGATGAGCCCGCGCACGAGCACCGCGTGAGCGGGGACTTACATATATCTATATATATTTAAAATATATATATATCTATATATGTAAGTAACCGCGGTAAGCGCCGCCCGTTCAGCGCTAGCGGGGACGCAGCCTTACTCCCTCTTTTCCTCACTCACCCCCTATCTCCTCTCCCTCTGTCATTTACCCCACGCTCACTCATTCCCTCCCCCCCCCACAAGATATATACCAAAAAACTTCCCACCCTCAAATACATTGCGCATGCCACTCGAGCATGCGCAAAAAACACCATTCCAGGCCACACTATACACATGCGCAGAAGAACAGGTTGTGAGCCGCAGCGTGCCTGTGCAGAACCCAATAGTCGCAATACAGCAGGAGCAACTATTGCCGTGCGTGGGTGCGGCCATTGCCGTGCATGTGCACAGGTGCGGCCATTGCCGTGCGCGTGCGCAGGCGCTGGCACAGTCGGCGCCATGCACAGCCAGCACGGCGAGCAGGTGCGGCTCGTGCCACACGGGTGCAGGCCCAGCACCCCGCGCTTGTGCGGAACCCCATAATCAGCCGCCTGGACCCCTTCCAATCTCTCTGCTGCCCAGATGGGCCCCCTCTATACAGAGTCACCCAGCCACACACCCAGTCAGTTACCCACCCACACAGTCAGTCACCCACACAGTCAGTCACCCACCCACACATTCAGTCACCCACCCACACATTCAGTCACCCACCCACACAGTCAGTCAGTGGTCAGTTAGTCACCCACACGGGTCAGTCAGTCAAACACAGAGTCACCCACAGACGCACACAGTCACACACGCATACACACACACAGTCACGCGAACACACACAGTCACGCGAACACACACAGTCACGCGCGCACACACACGCGCACAGTCATGCATGCAGACACACAGTCACGCACACACACAGTCACGCGCACACATACACAGTCACAGAATCACACACAATCACACAAACAGAATCACACTCACACACATTCACAGTGTCACACATTCACACACACAGTCACACACAGTCACACTCACAAACACTCACAAGGAATTCACAGTTAGTATATATATATACAGAAATGCAAATAGCTAAAACAGGGTGTGTGTGCAGAGCACGCGCGTTCTAAGGCTACGTCCTCTGTGCCGCTGACCGCGCTTGTCAGCACAATGCATTTTTATCTTTCCGGTCATGTTCACACGGTGCGCGCGCACCCATGCCTGTACGCTCACGGGCGCTAGGTGCATGCCGAGACAAATAAAATTGTGTTTCAGGCGCGCTGAAGGGTCACATGACCTCCTCAGCCAATCAGCGCCTGTCACTGCTCGGCCACGGCCCCCCGCTCATGCTTACAAAAAAATTGCCGAACGCTCATGCTTGGAGAGTTGGGGACGTCACCACTCTCAAGCATGAGCGGGTTCAGCGGCACAGAGGACGCAGTCTAAGTGAAACTTCTTTGTGTTTTGTCATTGAAATTCTATTTTGATTTTTAATAACAAAAACAGCACCATCACAAATACAATTTCTATGACAAAACAGGGACAAAGACAAAGAAGTTTCACTTAAAAGGCGCGTGCTCAGCACAAACACGCTTATTTTTATATTTACTGACAACTTGGAGACTGGTATTTCGGGAACCGCATGGTCCCCTTAGCTGGGGACACAGTGCTTTTTCATGGACAAGAATAAAACTCTATGATAACTATGGCTATCTTGAAAAACCCAAGGGGTAGAAATATTGCAGTTCAGGTCTGGGATACTCCTGGTTCAGTTGAATAAAAAATTAAGTCAGAAAAATAAACGGTGGCATGGAATGCTGATTTAATATATGTGCTTTATTTAACATTTTAAATAGAAAATGCTACAATATTCACATTAATGTTCACACCCCTGTTAAGATTATGATGCATGTGAAAGGTATGCAGGGCTGATTAAGTCCAATGCAAACATTGTCATGGTTTTCATTGACACCTGTCACCAGCTTAATTGCCCTAGCCATTTCCAACGTTACTGTAGAAATACTCTATTCAGTACTTTTATATACCTTTCGGCAGCCTTATTCTTAAATACATTGTCTTGTTTTGAAGTAATCTATTCAGACAGCAAGCAATTTTGCTGTCACGCACTTCTAAAATGACTGTTAGCTTTAGTACAGTACCTTAGCATACTGTGTCATTTGGGGTGATTTACTTTAGTAACTAAAGCAGAAGGATAAAGACGAGGCTGACTCATGTCCAGGGTGTAATTAATGGGGCTTCAAGTGATGGCAATTTTATAGAATATAAAATGAGAAATAGAAGCATTTTTAAGTGTGAGAGGAAGAGAGAGAAAGCTTCTTAGATTGTTTTTATAGTTGGTGGCAGCTCTATATTTGTAATACTATTTAGCTATAAAAAGCAACATATTGTACTGTATTTATGGTTCATAATAATCAAAGTTCTCAAGACTCGCACACAAATGCACTGGGGAACGTGGCTTATGGTTTAGCTCCAGAATATTACCACTGCTCACCTAACACGACAATACTGGTAGTTGGTACGGTGAGTTTACAAATTAGTTAATGCTGTGTGTTTACATAGCAACCAGGACCACCGACTGATTTTCCAGGGCTAGAGTTTTGACCACCCCGTGTCAGCGGTCTTACGAGGCCCCCCCCCCCCCAATTCCCACCCTCTCCTCGATGCCCCCTCTTCCCATGTATTTCTCTCCCCCTCTCACTCTTACCCCTTCTTTCTTCCTCACTCACTCTCACCCCTCACCCCTCTCTCTTCCTCACGTTCTCTTGCACCCCCTCTCTCCCCCCTCCATCAATTACCCTCCTCTCACTCAATCCCACTCCCTCAATCCCCCCTCACAGTCATTCCCCGCCCACTGGCCACACACAATCCCCACACAATAATTAGCCCCAACCCACAAAATACATACAATACATACAACCCCCCCAATGCAAAAAACCCTACCCACCCCACATAAATAAAAAAAACACCCCAAATACATACTGTACAAAAACCCATCCCCAAATACATACAACCCCCCCAAATACATACAACCCACATCTCCCAAATACATACAACATACAACCAACCCCCCCACCCCAAAATACATACAAACACCCACCCCCAAAACATACAACCCCTCATCCCCCAAATACATACAACCACCCCACCCTCCAAATACATAAGAAAACACCCCCAAATACATATAAAAAACTCGACCCGCAAATACATACAGCCCACCACCCAAATACATACAACTCCCCTCCACCCCCAAATACATAACCCCCACCCCAAGTACATACAAAAAAAACAACCCCCACATGCATAAACAAAAAACACCCTCTAAATACATACAAATCACACACTTACCTTGGGGATGGTTTCAAGCCTCTGGTGCCTCGGCTCTCCCAGTCTCTCCCCGTCTCTCCCCCAGCTGCTGCGGGCCTCCTGCCAGGCTTCTCTCTCTCCCACGCTGTTCGAGCCTGCCTCTCTCTCTTACTCTCTCACGCCGGGCCTCTCACTCATGCCGGTGCATGCACTGACATCAAGAGAGGCCCTGCGCGGGACATTGAGGGAGACCAACAGCTGGTGAGAGCCGGTACCCGGTGGCCAGACAAAGCAATTGGGCCCGACCTCTGGCCGGCCCGAAAATCTTCGTCCAGCAGCCAGTCCTCTCGTTGCCGCCGAACCCCGGCTCTCCCCTGATGCAGGCATCCCTCACTCTCCCATGCCGAGCCTCTCATGCCTCTCATGAAACTGGGTTCATCTTCCGCCGCACTCCGACGTCAAAGAGAGGCCCGGCGCAGGACAGAGACCACTGTTTGGGCCCAACTTCAAGCACCAGCCAGCCGGCCGAGCACCCCACAGCCACCTGGCCTGGGACACTTTCCCGGCTCCCACCCTGTTGGCGGCCCTGATAGCAACTGAAAGGCATCTATAGGATAGTGTATCAGTTAGGGGTACATACTGTAAAATGAATTCATAATAAATATAGGTTATTAATGTTGACCTCAAGGTAGAATGAAAAGTGTGATAATGCAAGAGAGAGAATTCCAGAGAGGAATTCATAAATGTGAGAGTGGGAAAAGTTTATTAGGCTGAGGACAAAGGACCAGATCCACAAAGCTCTGTTAAAGGACTTAACATGACATTACCCTAAGGCTTACCGCAAATCTTCAAACCAATAGCAACATGTTTTCTCTTGAAAGATCATTAAGTTAACTTTAATGGCAATTAGTGATAATGAGATGTTAAATGAGGCGTTTACCTTAACAACACATAGCCACTACAGTCTGTTATGATTAATGCAGATACGTTACGTGGTTAAGTCATACCTAAATTTGTCATTACTCACATGTAGACGTTAGTTTCCCGGAGGTTTACGTATATCCAAAGCTAATTAGATGCAAAACTAATGGTCGTTATATTATATATATATATATAAGTCATTAGCATAGTCTTAGCGTCATGTTATTGTAGCGCAAAATTCCATTAGCTTCCAATGCGACTGAAGAAGAGGAGGATTTTGTTATTTTAGGAGATTACCCATTGACTTATATACCTCCCAAAATACTCCTCTAAAAAACAAAGATACCTTTAAAAAACCCTGAGATACATGGGAAATATGGTAATTTAAATATGCAACGTATATCCAAATGATTTAAGTTAGCCTATTTCCCTTGTATCTCAGGTGTGTTTACAGGTATCTCTCCACAGGGTTTTGGGAGGTATAAAAGTCAATGGGTACTCTTCTAAAAGAGCTGAGTTCTCCTTTTCCCCTGTCACATTGGAAGCTAATGGAAGGTTGCGCTACAATAACATGACGCCAAGACTATGCTAATGAGATATAGGGCGGCCGTTGTTTTTGCTTATAATTGGCTTTGGCTATGCGTAAACCTCAGGGAACATAATATCTGTTACTGTCTGAAGTAGCGTCACTTTATGAGCCCTGGCCTAACGGAGAATTTGATGGAACTAGCCCAAAGCGATCGATAGCACAGGATAGGAAGAGCATACAGTATGTGGGGAGAACTGATGCGGCAGCTGTAAACATAGGGATAAAGATTCTGGAGATGGACAAAGTCAATAAATACTCCTTTGTTCTGGGTCTGGAATACGAAAATAAAATTGAATGAAGCAAATCAGTGTTTCTGTAGCACTTGGATTTGATACAGGTGGAAGTAAATGAAAGACAAGGAAGAGGAGATAACAATAATTAAGAAGGAAATGGGTTACCACAGTAGTGATTGCATTTGTAATGAACAAAGCGCAGTTTTTTAAACATAGGAAACACCTGGTAATAGTTTTGCCAAGGGCAGCTGTTTATTAAAATACAGGCGAATAATTGGCATCCTTGTTAGCATGGCAAAACCTACAACTTTTTTTTACATACAGACTAACAACTTTAATCTTGTTTACACCATGGTTTTCTACTTCAAAGGTATGGCAATAAATGTATTGATGCTTTTTTAAATTAATTAACATATATATAAAAGAGTTCAGTATTAGGTGATACCTTTTTTATTTGGACTAACAATTTATGTCATAGGACATAAAGGTATCACCTAATACTGAAGAACTAATTTATTCGGCACTATTGCAACTGGACTAACACGGCTATTTCCGTAATATATATATATATATATATATATATATATATATATATATATATATACTGTGTGCTCATTTGCATGTCATTTCCCAGAATCCCTTGCTGCAGTGGAAGTGCTGTGTGCTGGGTGATAATGGGGAAAGGCGGGGTTGCAGACCTGCCTAAGACATGCAGATGAGCATACAGTTGTATTTACATTTGTATATATATATATATATTACATTATTAAGGTTATGGTAAGTGAAAAGGTGGTGAAAAGCGGGGTTGCAGACCTGTCTATGACATGTGAATGTACTCACAAGTAATATTTTTATATGATATATATGTAACGGTGTTCCCTCACCCCCAATCGCAGATAGAGTGCATGTGAGGGGGAATCTCTATATGTTACCAGGTGTGTGGTGCTTTTACCTCTTAGGCTCACAGGAGGCCTGAACCTCCGACAGTGAGAGCCTGGGGTGTATCCTCTGGAATGATCTTACTTACAGCGCCTCTACCTGTGTAGGACTCTCGGAGTGTAGAATGTACCCCACACAGGACCCACATATAGTAACCACATACACAGGAGTACAAGTATAACAGTTTACTATATGAAGAATAGAACATAACACAATATACATACCTCAGCAATAATTACAGTGTCACCCTATAACACTACTAAGCACTACTATCCGTCTTCTCACAGGGCCTTAACCCCCTACACCTTATTTCTCCCCCAACACCGTGTACCCAGAGTCCCACGAGCCAACTACGAGACCCAGAACCTATAGGTGAAATCAGTGCCACTAATAGCAAGAACAGCTGTAAACAATCTAAGTCGTGACATGTAAATGAATAAAGACATGGAGTGAAACTTGAAACTTGAATGAATATGATAAATAAAAATATATAAATATAACAACAGCTGTTCTTGCTATTAGTGGCAATCACGATGGCTATATTAACCCAGTTCAGCAACCACAATCTCATCCTTGAGAAAGTCACCTAGAGTGACGAAACGCGTTGGACGTCATCACGTTGCAGCGCAGCAACGCAGTGACGCGGGCACGTTTTGTGCGAAGCAACCAGGAAGCAACCAGGATCACTTGTTCCTTTACATCTGGGGATAGAGGCACCCGTCTTCATATATACATCCGGTGCCGCTGCAAGGACTCAGATGCAGGAAGCCTCATCTCAAACTAAGGTCTGACACGTGGGAAGTAATTCTGTGCCACAGGAGGGAATTGATTTTTCAGCATCAGAACAATACCAGTTTAATCGGATCGCACGCTGAGGAGGTATATTCCGTGCTTCAATAGATGTAACAGGTCTGTCACCAGCACACCCATATCACCATTGAGAAGGGACATTCTCTAGTGGGTGTTTACTGTTCCTTACTGGGCTATCATCAGCCATATGGATTGTCATTGACATTCACCACTGTTGGCCTTTTTTCCCCATGATATTTTGCTTCCTTGCTCCACATCCCCTTCCATATGTCACTTGCTAATTGCTGCTATCTGCTTGTACTAGACATATTATTGCTTTTTAATCACTCCAGTTTACTACTAGTCCTTTTGACTACTCTGGTCATTTAATCAAATTTACACATATTTATTTTTCAACCATACGGAACTGGCGCTTCTTTTTCTCCTCTTTTTCTCCGGTTATATATATATAGTTATATATATATATATATATATATACAGTGTTCAACAAACCTATACATTTGCATGCCCCAGGCGAGTGGATTGAACAGTGCGAGCTTCCTATTGGCCACCAAGCAGCACACGTGTTTTACTAGGGGCGAGTAGATTTTTTTTTTTGGCGAGTGATTTTTGGTGATTTTGACAGTGGGTGATATATAAATATATATATATATATTATAGATATATATATAATATATATATATATTATATAGATATAATATTATATCCAATTCACAGCCGGCACACCATATGCAAGTAAATAAGTTTGTGGTCTTATCCATAAAGAAAAAACAGACCATACGATACCGGTGCCAAACACGACATTCAAGGGACAGCACGCAGGTAGTAAATCATGAATTTTTATATTTGATGAGAAGACACAAAACCGCCGTTTCGGTCCCCCAGTGGACCTTTCTCAAGGTGGCACCACCTTGAGAAAGGCCACTGGGGGGACCGAAACGGCGGTTTTTGTGGTCTTCTATCAATACAGTATAGAAAATTCATGATTTATACCTGCGTGCTGTCCTTGATGCCGTGGGCAACGGTATCATATGGTCTATATATATATATATATATATATATATATATATGATATAGATAATATATATATATAATATATATTATATAATATATATATATTCATATTATGTAAGGCTTGAGACACTGCATTGAAGTTGAATACATGGCATCAAAACTTAGCAATATTGTTAAGTACTTAAAGCCATCAAGGGAGCTCTATTTGTGGGCAGTGATGTTCTCCCTCATAAAGCAGCTGAGTGAATTTATTTTAAATTGGAATTCTGTTCTGTGTATACAAGGGGCATGCTAAGAATGCTGACATGTTCAATTCTGCTGCCAGAAGTGAATGATTTGCAGGGCTGGCAAGAAAAGGGTGCTGCAGATGTTATGCATTAATATAGCTGAGTGTCAAACTGATCACCCCTGATATTATAGTACACTGCCTTTTGGCCATTTTATGATTACTGTTGCTGCCACACTATTTTAAGGTTGGTAGCTTTTAACCTGTGTTCATTGGGTCGCCACAAAAGTTTCACAACCAAAATTGGTAACGGTGGATATTTTACTTTAACTTCCTGCAATTCTTTATTTGCTATATTTCCTTTTTACCAAGTACGTATTCATTGGAATCATCTGAGAACGTCCTAAATATGCGGTAAACGTTGTTTCTTATTTGAAGTTAAATGCATTGTATTTTTACAAACGGTCCACATAAGGTCAAACAAGAGGTCATGCTCTGAAAGTTGCAGGCTCGGGAAAAGTGAGGAAGTACTGTACCACGTCATGGAAAAGGTGGTGGATCCGTGGGTTTAGCCCAGACAGACTTACACACTGACTGCTCACGCACACACACAATGTGTACTACATACGTGTGTTACACCCAACAGAGGCTAATACTGTATAGGGATTAAAAAATGCTTGTAATAGACAAAAGGGCAGGATAAATAAGCTAAGGTTCAAATGGGGTCTGATGTTGTACAACAGACAGACTAAATGCGCGGACTAGGTGGACTAAGGGGCCTATGCAGAGAGCAGCGCTATTTCAAAACTCGCCATTTTTTGGAGAAATTCGCGCAGAAAACAGCAGAAAATGGCGAGTTACGAAAAACGCGCCAATTTTTTTTTTCTATTTCTAAAACTCGCCTCGCGGCTGGCGAGAACCTCCATCTCGCCAGTTTTAAAAATATCCTAATGCAGAGAGGCGCGAACGGCATCTAGCGGCTGTTCGCGCCAATAAAATGGCGCGATTGTCTCCTTTTTGCCTCGCCAGGAAAAGTTGGCAAGAAGCTGCCGCTCGCGGCCATAGGAAAGGAAAAAAAAAGCCGCAAATTTTTTTTAACACATTTCTGCAGCGCGCATCTCGCCAATTTAAACTCGCCACACGCATTTTATGTTAAACATAGCAGAATTCGCACATTTCTGCATATGGAGAATAAAACTCTCCAAAAAAGCTACTTTTTATTAAACTCGCCAATTTTAAAATTCGCTGCTCTCTGCATAGGCCCCTTAAGTCACTATAGACCTGCCTTACTCTCAAGGATGTCTTCTGTCTACCCCTTTTGTATCTAAAACCCTCCCCTGCCTAAATCCTTTCTCACGCACTGCCCCACACCTCTGGAATGTACTTCCCCTCATTATCTGACTGGCACCCTCTCTCTACAGCTTTAGGACCGTTCTTAAAACGCACCTCTTTAAGAAGCATATGGGTAGCTCTGCTTGCTGATACTATATATCTCATATGCACTGACCTTGGCCACTCGCAGACGCACTTATCGGAACACCCTCCATCTGTCTCTGTAAGTTCTCCTCACTTACTACTTAGATTGTAAGCTCTTCAGGGCAGGGACTCCTATTCCTATTGTTTTATGTCTGAAACGCTAATTCCCATTATGTGTTATATTATTATGTCACATGTTTTGTAAAGTGATATATAAATAAATATATACATAATGTACAAACTAGGCTGGATGAACGTGACTGCTTCATTTTGGATCTGAAAGCAGCAATCACACCAAAAAAGTAAAAAATAGTTGTTTGTACATAATTGGAAGTGAGGGCTTCCGGTGCTGAAATGCACTATTCAGCTCTAAGGTCCCCTCCTGTACCTGAGACAATGACTGGGGATGGTGGCTGTGCATCTAATGTACAAAACGATATGGCCAGGTGCCGCAGCTTCCCAGGACAGAACTTGAAACCCCGTCGGTATCTGCACCAGTAATTATCTCGAGAACCAGGGGATGGGTGGTACTGGTAATAGCACACTTCAGTACCAGAGAAACCGCACCCCCTTGTTCCAATTATTTAAAAAAGTCAATCAAAACTAAAATCTCAGGCGGGACTGCTGCATTAACTAGGATTTTAATTCTCAGTTCCTGAAGCAAAATGTAACTTACCAATCAATTCTAGCAGTAAATGAAACTAGCACGTATAGCACACAGGCATACAACAATCTCAGGTGGTCATATCCAGTTATAGAAAACCTTATTTCTATCTACTGTAGTTTTATAGTAATGATGCCTTATTCTTTTATAGCATTGAGAGTATGTACATTATACTGTAGTTCAATAAGACAGACATAAATCCTTGCCCTGAAGAGCTTATAATCTACTGCAATTAATAACCCTGCAGCACTAAGAAATAGTGACCTGCTCAAGGTCAAAGAGCTAGCATCAAGTCTTGAAACAGGATTTCTCTTTGCCTTTATTACTAAGCCACTTTTGATTCAATACAGTTTTGTTGCTTGTCACAGATACCTCTCTTTATGTGACTATAAATCTTGCTTGTATCTACCCTGGGCTCATACGTAACAGGACAAATTGTAGATAATATTAAAACAAGAAGAAAATAGAGTCAGAGATTAAAAATGAAGTCAACCTATAGAATGTTGTTTTAAAGACACAGTGAATAATGACTCTGAGATAGTCATTCAGTATCACCAAAGCAACAACATTTCCCAAGGTTGATGAGAAACAGGTGCTTAGGAGGGGCAAACATTTTCTCGGAGGAGAAAGAAGAAATCGAAGCTATAAACGGGCAGGTGATCAACAAATAAAAAATGTGTTAAGACAAAATCCAAGATACACATAAAGATACTCCGGAGGAAGGCAGTGCATTGTGAAAAATCACTGCTGGGAAATCAGTGATAGGATAAAATGATCATGCTCTGGATTTATGTCGGCTGCACACTGTATGCTCTAGGTTTTTATTTTCTAATGATGCCTAGTGCCATAAAGTAACTGAGCTTCCAGATGGGTCATATCTAAGAGATTCGTCCATCGGGAGCTACTGAACCTTCCAATCTTATGATTGCTATGGGAGATGTGCACATTAGATCTATATTATCTGTTAAAGCTCTCATAGAGCTTACTGTCTGATACACATGTCTGATACATATAGATAAAAGCCCATACTGTATTTACTTAGCAGTCTTCTGCCATAAGACACCTTACAGCCAATTGACCTGTACGTCTAGACACACTAAGCTCACTTAAATCAGAGCAAATACCGTGAGAGTATAACAGATGTTGTTTTCACCTGAGTGTAATGCACACGGTCATGTATGGCACATCTGTGAGTACGTGACCTGCATACGGGACAAGGGTTAATACACAGCTTGCAAGCTGGCCCACTTTTCACCTTCGCAAAGGTCCCTCAAATGAATAAAATCTCCCCTCTGTTCGTCCAAATATATAATCTGTCACGAACAGCACACAAGTGAGCACGTGACTTAGATATGCAACCAGGGTTAATACACATGGCTACTCTAACTAACTCACTTTTCTCCTCCACAAGGTACTTTCAATTAATTAATATTAACCCCTTACTCAATTGCAATTATATCTATACGCTACCACCACCCAAGAATTATGCAAATAATATGTAAATGAATAGATTTGCCAGGGTCTCAGGTCCCTGTTTATTATAGAAAAAACTATGCACTTAGCACACAAATATCTGTAGTAGCAAAATGTATCCGAAAATGTAAATACTCTCACCAAAGCATGCAACGGTTCATTCAGAGCCCCAAAGCATCACTTATTGCATGTTTTAATATATATATATATATATAAAAATGCAGTGCTTAGATTACAGAAACAGATTACAAGAACATACAATTACAGTAAACGCAGGACAGTTTCTCAAAATAGCAGGATAAAACATAAAACAGACATCCCTATACATTACGTTACCATATGTCAGGTTTTCCCCCAGAGAGGTAATATGAGAAATCACGTGTTTGGTCCAAAACACACCTCTGTTGAAATCTGATTTTCAGAATACCTTGCCAAGTCTTATGTACTATTTTTCCCCATTGAAACAACATAAGACCATCCCTGTCATAAATGTGCTGCTAGGTTGACGGTTTTACGACAGAGTAAAAAACAAAAAAATAAACGACGTTTAAGGTTTTTCCTCAACATATACAGTATTAAGCACCCATAACTTCCCTTCTCTAATACCAAGACACACGTGAGTCTCAGCAATAGATTCAGGTGATTATGATGGACGCAACGAGATTAATCAAAACCGTTTTGCGCCTAAATTTGAGTGACAAATGGATATCTGTCCTTGGCACCTCTTACACATGCAGTGTGTGGTCTTATTGCATGCGAGGAGTGAGGGAGGTACTCTCTGTTTCAGCCTTAACCTCGTGGAGTTTGCAACCCTGCTCTCTCTCTGTCTTTTTATCTGTTTGTCTCTTCTCCATGCAGTCCAATGTCAGTCCCCCCTGAGGGCAGGCCTTGGTCACTCTAGATCCTGAATCCAGATACTAAATCCCGCAAAACGAGAATGCACCTATTCCTATCAAAGCAATATTGTGGCCATGCTCACCCCTGGGATGTCCGAATGTGCTAACCATGGTAGCCAAACTTTTTGGAATTTAGTGTCTGTATCATTTACCAGGCTTGTGAGATTCTAAAACCAAATTTTATTCTTGACATTGGATAACGATGGAGAATCCTTCTGTTTCCCTAATGTGGCGATCTCGCACCTCATTGCTGTCACAAAGTGAGTGATAAGTTTATTTTCGTCTCTGGATAGCTCTGCGCTGGTCTGTTCAAAAGGAACAGCCAGTGGCCCAGTGGAATTTCGAAGTCCAATATCCTCTGTAGCCAATCCCGAATTCCCACCCAAGTGAGGGATATTCGAGTGCAAGACCACAGCATGTGCAACAGGTCCGCTTGCTCTCCACATTGTTTAGGACACAATGGGGAGTAGCCTTCTACAAATGTTGACAGTTTTAATGGGATGAGGTAACACCTCATCATCACCTAATATGCATTTTCCTTCAACGGGGTATATTTTGAAATCTTTGCAACTGCTAGAAATAGTTAATCCACTCCTTATCTTCTAATGTTTCCCCTAAATCTTCCTCCCATTGAGATGTAAATAGCAGCTTCTGACCATATCCTGAGCTGGAACAGATCACTTCCCTATACATTTTAGATGTTAGTCCACGTCTATCTGTCTTAAGTAAGCAGCGTTGTTCAAAATTTGTTAATGCAGGGAATGGTGATAATTTGGATAAAAAGCTCTAATCTGGAGGTATCTAAAGAATTCAGAGGGGGGAATTTCTTTTTCATATCTGATTTGCTCAAAAGATTTTATATTTTTTCCCGCCTCCAGATCTCTAAGTCTCAATATTCCTTTTTGTTTCCAAATTGCGAAGTCCTTTCCATTCAGGCCTGGAGCAAAGTCGGTGTTATCGGATATGGGTGTCATCAGTGTCCCCCTAGAGGTTAACCCACACTTGAATTTTGTAGTTTCCCATACCTCCACTGAGTTGGTCATCGAGGAAAGCGGTGCTTTAATGGATTTGAATGCTGCTTTTTTTTACCAGATTAAATTGACTATGACATAGGGAGAGCATATCTCCTTTTACAGTTCAACCCATCTTTTCTGACTGGGCTCGGAGTGCCATTGCAAAATTTAGCATAATTGAGCTGCCTTATAATACGATATCAAGCAAGGTATCGCTAGACCTCCTGCTAATGTTGGTCTTTTGATGATCCCCCTCTTCATTCTTCTTTTTTTTTGTAGTTCCAAATATATTTAGTAATTAGAGATGGTAGAGAGAGAATGTCCTTTGACCGGAGTGGGACTGGGAGCGTCTGGAAAAGATACAACATACGTGGAAGGAGATTCATCTTAATTCAGTGAATTCTACCTGTCCAGGAGATATTGGATGTGGTCCATTTCTTATTTTTAATAAAGTAGTCCAAAGAAAGCATAACCTGTGTGTCACCTCTCATTGGAATATGCCAGTAATCCTTCATGAACGTTTAGTTTTCTTTGAGGCTGACAGAGTAGTTTCTGTTTATCGTGTATGACTTTCTAAACAAGACATACATCACTTTTAGTGTGCCATCCATTATAGGCCCCCCAGCAGCCCCCCAATTAAGCCCTCTTTGAAGACCAGCACAGACCCAGGAAAAGCCTTGACCTGCCATAAACCCAATATATTGTATTTTTACAATCCAACTGTAGATACATTAACCCTTGAAGGACCAGATTTACTAAAAAAAAACTTAATATCTCATTATATTATCATGACACATACCTACAAATATAATTTTATTAAAAAAACAACAGTCGTTGTATATCTCATTACCATAATGTCATGTTATTGTAGTTAACAAAGAGAGAAGGAAATAAAACAGTTATATTATTAATATTATACCTAACTGTTAGCACTACCAGTGTTCGCTTAAAAAAACATGGCATTAAGCATGTCTAAGCCTAAAGGTGGCATTACACCCATCCAGACCCTGAAATATGAGTTTTTTTCTGGAAAGGGGAGACAGATACTTCTATTTTTGTAAAGTACCAAGTGACATATAACTCTAAAAACACTGCTTTATACAACACGTGGGGAGAATCCCAATTCAAAGGCTAGTGTCCTCTCTACAATGACACACAATACAAATCTTAAATATATCGTATAAAATGCCACTTGTAAGTATATGCACATGTCTCAGACAGGTCTGCAACACTAGGAAAAAAGGTTATATGAGTGCTCTAGCAACCAGATCACAAAAATACATGAATTATAATCAGAGATATCCAATATGCGTTTTTTGCCCAATATGTGAGTCTTTTCACATGTCTCAAACAGGACTGCAACCCCGCCTTTCCCCATTATCACTTAGCATACAATGCTTCCACTGCAGCCAGGGATTCTGGGAAATGACATGCAAATGAGCACTCACAGTCACGCTTTGTTTCTTGTCCATTTTAACATGGACCCCTATAAACGTGTACCTATCGTATTACACATCTTTTCAGCGCAGCCTGGGTTAAAGAAGTGCATAGCCAGTTTACCTAAATACATCATAAATTTGGTGGCAGATGTACCGTATACTGCATTTGACCAGAAAGGTAATTTACTATTTTCAGTGCACTGTTCCATTGAAAAGTATTAATTACCTTTATTTCTAAGGTGGAGATTGGATACATGAATGAATATTGAAAATTGAAAGATGAAATCTGTTTCCAGTCGCAATTGCCTTAGACATGTGAAATAAATATTTTATACTAATAAAAGTATATATTGTAAAATAAACCGAGAATAAGCTCAGGAAAACAGCATGTTATTGTATAATGTCTAAATAATATACTTTCTGCGGGGTAATTGTAATCAGGATGAACAGAGAATAAGTATCCACATGCAATGTATCCAGACAATGTAATGGGGGGGAGAGAGAAGGACATGTAATGAAGTAAGTAAAAACCAACCCAGATTCACTCAAAAGAGGCAGGTGAGGTGTCTCTATGAATTAATTGGGACTAAGGTTCTTACCCAGTGCCTCCGGTATGTAATCGTAAATCTTCTTTTTTTATATATCTGGTGAGTTCCGATGTTTTCTATGGGGTTGCAGTCCCACCGATCCTTGCTATTTTTTCTCCAATAAAAGTATATACTCAACTTATAAAATAACACAGTGGAATATACTTCTGTAGATATAATATTATTATGTTGTGCATAGATAATATAGCTCTTAAGATGAAGTATAAGTGCTGCTTATGTGAAATACTAATTATTATAGACAAAGTTGATATTGGTCCTCAAACCAATTGCTGCTCATATTGTAGTAACAATGTGTGAAAGATATTGCAGTATGATACGGCACAATGACCTCAATAGATCTCATGAGATTACGCTTTGACAGACTCAATCACATTAGTACTGGCAATTCGGTAGTGAATGGTAATATCTCCAGCTGCTCACAGAACAGTTTCCTCTTGTAAGAAAACCATTTGTTTTAGTGTGATGAGTTGAGTATTTGAAAGGTGACGCAATACTTTTTGTCCTGGTATCAACTTTTTAGAAAACAAGGAAATACAAAAAAAGTAGAAAAAAAATAAAATAGAAATATAATGAAACAGTGGTTGTTTGCAGGATCTGATTCATAAGCATGGGGGAATCACATATATGCTGACAACGTCCACTATTCTGTTGTTTGCTTAGAACTTGTTTTGTTTTTTTAACCTTTTTTTTTTGGTTAAGGAACACTACAGTATAATTATTTTTTTACATTCTGAGGAACCCCAACCCCATGTTCTTCTGTGTTAGGTACCATTTTAAAATGACCTGAAAATTGCTGGGGAACCCAAGGGTTCCTAGGAACCCATGTTGAAAAACACTGGTTTAGAACATTTCTCAAGAATGAGCACCCTACAATGCAATGCAAGCAACATACTTCAGGAAGAGGTGGGGAAAAAAATATTCCAATGTTGGAAATATAGATTTTCACAGTTGTAGAAATTTTGAAGTAATGTTTGCTACTTTCATGGTTTTCCACTGTGATTTAAAAAAAATGTTTTTCTTTGTTTCTTATATAAATCTGAGGTTTTACTTTTTTCACAGAAAATAAGTATACAATAACATATACAGTATGGAGAGATTTGTCTTTGCCTTCAGAAAAACGAATATCCTGAATATGTTCAGGAGATAAAACAGCATATACTCAGTTTTTCTTAAACATGTGGGACAGAAGGGGGTGGGGGGGGGGGTGGAGACGTATCTTAGCATTGGATAATAAACAGTAATAACAGTTTAAGCATCATTTCTTAAATTCGGATGAAGCGAAAATCAGAAATATATACCAAGTTAAATAAATGCAAACAAAGGGTAATGGCGTTTTTTTATGTTGTTCTCTACAATAAATGAATAAATACAGTATTTTATTTGACACAATAAGCTGTGAGAATATTCAGCAGACCTGTGCAATAATTTGTGCCGATATCCCATGGAGCTAGGTTTCTACTAACCCTAGCTCAAGCGTTTTTAGACCTAGGCAGTTAAATATTTACATATTCTGTTACTGTTAACATCTTGCACTTCCTTTGTGCTTCTCTGCTCCAGAGCTGGAGGGCATAGCTTGAGAAAATAACATCTCATACGTTTTTCAAAGATAGTTTTTATTGTTATGATTCAGAGCGTATCTCCTGGCCATTCCCATTGCAGTCTGAGTTTCAACTGATCAAGATTCTTAAGGATGGTTACTCCCCCAGAGGGGGATGCTCTGTTAAAGTGCTTGGTTGATATTATTAATAATGCTCATGGTTTTGATTTACAGGTACTGTACATACTGTACTGTAGCTTAGTAATTAACATAACCCATTACTAACTGCATTAGGATGGTAATATGCAATGCATTTTTTTACTATTGCCTATGCGATGATTTTAATTCTTAAAAATAAAAGATAAAATAACCTACATTCAGATAAATGCGATTCCTTTATAGTAAAACTTTTCTTTGGCCTTGATAGCAGAAATATGAAATAGAAGTATATTTCACCAGAACCCAGCGATGTATTACAATAAATGTATTGTTTTATTAGATCATATCTGGTATTATTCATTCTATAGTTTTTATTTTTACCCATAAAAAGAAAATATGAATCTAAGAGAATAGATTTACGATGTAAAATGTACAGATGTAATTGTCTTCATTGTCCCCTCTGCTGCGTTATTGTGTGGATATGTTTTGATATTCTGAACCAACAATGCCATTGAATCCTATGAACGCTCTGTGATATTTTGACAGCTTTATTGCTGTTATGTGGGGGAATAATCTATGCTAATTTAATTTACAGGCCCCTCCAAGTAGTGACATCTGTACTGATTCTAGCAGTATACATTCATGTATTTGTTATATCTTCTTTACTCGGACTACTCTCCCCTACCACTGCTCACCAATCTCTACAACCTTTTGGCTCTTTGCTTGGAGCACGGGTGGCAAACTCCAGTCCTCAAGGGCCACCAACAGGCCAAGTATTAGGGATATCCCTGCTTTAGAAAAAATTAGAGCATGGCTCCCATATCTGTGCTCAAGAGTGAGAAAAAAGATCATAAAACAGTAACGTAGCAGTTCAAATGATCCCGATATAGCTTTGTATATAAACAAAGTATCGGCAAAGAGTACAGGCTTCTTTTAAATCAAAATGTTGCTTGTACAATGTTGCTCCAATTAAGGGGAGGGACAACAAAGTTTAAAAGCAATGTAATGGGATGACCGAGGTGTCTGCAATGAATGAACAACCGGACCCCACCGAGGCTTAGTTAGAGGTCACTCCCCGGTGCTAGACTAGTGGGGGGAGGGGAGGGAAGAGGGGGAGGGAGGGAAGGGAGAGGGAGGAGGGGAAGGGAGAGGGAGGAGGGGAAGGGAGAGGGAGGAAGGGAAAGGGGGGATAGGGAAAGAAGGGAAAGGGAAATGGAAGGGGAGAGAAGAACAAGGCAACCCAAAAACAATGGAGAAAACTATAAATATACTAGACAAGGAAATGTTGTGACTCCCAGTCAATATTTATCCCTGCTGGATGTAGAGTATTCAACATAAATGTCCAAAAAATTTCTCTTTTATTTAAATTGTTTAGACGATTCCCTTTTCTGGCATGAAGTGAAACATGTTCAATGGCACTAAAGGAGAACGTCTTAGGGTCACCTTGTTGGCAGTTAGAAAAATGTCGGGAAACCGGAAATCTGAGATCCCTGTTTTTTATTGACCTCAGATGTTCCATAATCCTCAGCTTTAGTGGACAGATGGTCCGACCAATGTAGTTTTTACCACATCCACAGTTAAATTTATATATAACATAATTGATGTTACATGTTATAAATGTTTTAATTTTATATTTATCGTCAGTCACTTTAGACCTTATTGATTTAATTGGTTTGGCATATTTTCAAATGCTGCAGTGTCCACATTTGTAAAAACCTGGTACAAAAAAACTTTTGTACTTGTATTGTATGTCTTTATTTATTTAGCGCCATAAATGTACATAGCGCTTCACAGTAGTAATACATATCATATATAAAACAAATAATATAAATAACAGATCATGGGAATAAGTGCTTCGGACATACTGTAAAAGTAACATTAAGGAAGGAGTCCCTGCTCCGAGGAGCTTACAATCTAATTGGTAGGTAGGGAGAACGTACAGAGACAGTAGGAGGGAATACTAGTAAGTGCGTCTGCAGGGGGCCAAGCTTTATGTGTCATGTGTCCATGATTATCCAGTGCTATTCATATGCTTCTTTAAGCAGATGTGTCTTAAGGTGAGTCTTAAAGGTGGATAGCGAGGGGGCTAATCGGGTATTGAGGGGAAGGGCATTCCAGAGGTGTGGGGCAGAAAGTGAGAAAGGTTTAAGGCGGGAGAGAGCTTTAGATACAAAGGGGGTAGAAAGAAGACATCCTTGAGAAGAACGCAAGAGTCGTGATGGTGCATAGCGAGAAATTAGGGCTGAGATGTAAGGAGGGGCAGAAGAATGTAAAGCTTTAAAAGTGAGCAGGAGAATTGAGTGTGAGATACGTGATTTAATCGGAAGCCAGGAGAGGGATTTCAGGAGGGGAGATGCGGAGACAGATTTAGGAAAGAGTAGAGTGATTCTGGCAGCAGGGTTTAGGATAGATTGTAGGGGAGACAGGTGAGAGGTAGCAAGGCCGGACAGCAGGAGGTTGCAGTAATCGAGACGTGAGAGAATGAGGGCCTGAGTCAAGAGTTTTAGCAGTTGAGTAACAGAGGAAAGGGCGTATCTTTGTGATATTGCGGAGGAAAAAGCGACAAGTTTTAGAAACGTTTTGAATATGAGAGGAGAATGAGAGAGAGGAATCAAGTGTAACCCCTAGGCAGCATGCGTGGGCTACTGGGTGAATGATCATATTTCCAATAGCAATGTGGAAGGAGGTAGTAGGGCCAGGTTTGGGAGGAAGTATAAGTAGCTCTGTTTTTGCCATGTTAAGTTTCAGTCGGCGGATGGCCATCCAGGATGATATTCCAGAGAGGCATTCAGAAACTTTGGTCTGTATAGTAGGTGTAAGGTCAGGGGTTGAAAGGTAAATTTGTGTGTCGTCAGCATAGAGGTGATATTTAAACCCAAAAGATGTGATTAGGTCACCTATAGAGAGTGTGTAGAGAGAAAAGAGAAGGGGTCCCAGGACAGAGCCCTGGGGTACCCCCACAGAGAGATCAATAGAGGAGGAGGAGGTGTTAGCAAAAGAGACACTGAAGGTACGATGGGAGAGGTAAGAGGAGATAAAGCTTTGTTCTGAATACCAAGAGTATGGAGAATGTGAAGGAGAAGAGGGTGGTCCACGGTGTCGAATGCTGCAGAGAGGTCGAGTAATATGAGCAGAGTGTAATGACCTCTGTCTTTGGCAGC
This sequence comes from Ascaphus truei, assembly GCA_036426205.1. Lineage (NCBI taxonomy): Eukaryota > Metazoa > Chordata > Amphibia > Anura > Ascaphidae > Ascaphus > Ascaphus truei. Next base: position 158,754,681 of record CM071567.1, on the reverse strand, counting down.
GTGGAGGTCGTCAGTTATTTTAGTGAGGGCTGTTTCAGTAGAGTGAGCAGTGCGGAAGCCAGATTGTAGAGGGTCTAGGACAGAATAGGTGTTGAGAAAGTGTAGCAATCGAGAGAATACAAGACGTTCAAGGAGTTTGGAGGCAAAAGGCAGGAGGGAGACAGGTCGATAGTTAGAAGGACAGGTAGGGTCAAGCTTGCTGTTTTTGAGTAATGGTATAACGGTTGCATGCTTGAAGGATGAAGGAAAGGTACCAGAGTAGAGGGAAGAGTTAAAGATCTGTGTGAGCATAGGGATTATAGAAGGAGCAAGAGGTTTTAGGAGATGGGAGGGAATGGGATCAAGAGGGCATGTGGTAGAGGGAGAAGAGGAGATCAGCAGTGACACATCCTCCTCCGAGATAGCGGAAAAAGAGTCAAGAAAGGCAGGAGGAGAGTTGGGAAGCATTGTGGGATGGGAGGAGGCAACAGATGGGATGTTCTGCCGTATGGACTCCACCTTTTCCTTAAAAAAGTCAGCAAAGTCCTGAGGTGAGATGGAGGAAGAAGAGGAGGCAGCTGAGGGTGGTCTGAGTAGAGAGTCAAAGACAGAAAAGAGACGGCGTGGGTTAGACTTGTGTGTTTATTAGTGATGAAAAGTAGGTTTGTTTAGCCTGAAAGAGGGCAGAGTTGAAACAGGATAGCATACATTTGTAGTGAATGAAGTCTGCAAGCATATGAGATTTCCTCCAGAGGCGTTCAGAGGAACGCGTGGAGGAACGCAGCATGCGTGTGTGGAAGTTTAGCCAGGGTCTGGGGTTAGAAGGGCGAGGATAGCAGAGAGAAAGCGGGGCATGAAGATCAAGAGAGGAAGATAAGGCAGAGTTGTAGTTCCTGACCAGGTTGTCAGGGTCTGAAGCAGAACTGAGAGAGGAGAGGGAGGAGCGTAAAGTGGAATCAAGAGCTGGTAGGTTAATAGAGCGCAGGTTTCTGCAAAAACGAGGGCGAGATGGAGATGGAGATGAAGAGAAGCGAGAGAGAGAAAATGAGATGAGGTGATGGTCAGAGAGAGGAAAAGGGGAAATGGAGAAGTCGGAGAGAGAGAAGTTTTTAGTGAAAACCAGGTCTAGGTAGTGTCCATCCTTGTGGGTGCTGGCTTCAGTCCACTGTTGAAGGCCAAAAGAAGAGGTTAGAGAAAGAAAGCGGGAAGCCCAAGGGAGAGAGGGGTCATCAATGTGGCAATTGAAGTCCCCAAGGAGAAGAACAGGGGAGTCTGAGGAAAGAAAGAAAGAGAGCCAGGATTCAAAGTGAGAGAGAAAGGCAGAAGGGGGATGAGTAGAGGTAGGTGGGCGATAGATGACCGCCACATGGACCGGGAGAGGAGAGAAGATCTGGACTGTGTGAACCTCAAAGGAGGGAAAAGCAAGAGAGGGGGGAATAGAAACTGTTCAGTAGTGGCAGAGAGAGGAGAGCAGGAGCCCCACGCCTCCACCCCTGCCACCAGGGCGCGGAGTGTGGGAGAAGGAAAGGCTACCATAGGAGAGGGCAGCTTCCAGAGCAGAGTCAGTCTGAGTGAGCCAGATCTCAGTTATGGCAAATAGGAGCAGGGAGTGAGAGAGAAAGAAGTCATGCACAGAGAGGAACTTGTTAGAGAGGGAGCGAGCATTCCAAAGGGCACAGGAGAAAGGGAGAGAGGAGGGAGGGTGGCAGGGGATGGGTATGAGGTTGGAGGGGTTAACACCAGAAGGAGTAGAAGTTGCATGTGGAAGGCGAGGACGAGAGCAAGTAGAAATAAAGCAGGGACCCGGATTGGTAGAGATATCCCCAGAAGCAAGGAGGAGAAGCATGGACAGAAAGAGAATGTGTGAGGATGATTTATAGGGGTGTGACAGAGGGGTGTGACAGAGGGCACAGGTAAGAGAGGAGTTCATGTGAACTGAGAAGTGGTGAAGTAAGGAGAGATGGCGAAATATGAATAGAGTTAGAGACATGATGAGGCTGGTGGAAGGAAGTGCATAATTTGAAAAGAAGTGAGGTTACAGCAAATATAAAAAGTGAAGGCGTCACCACAGCAATAGTAATGTGTTGAGATGTGCAGTCTGGGATGATATCCTCCTTTCCAGCATAGATCAAATGCAGGAATCAGAAGCAGTAGATTGTGACCACTTTTTCCACTTCTTTTTGAACTTCCTTTTTTAAACTTCCATACTACTTTAAAGATTTCTACTTAAAAGCATTTCTGCTTAGAAGCAAAGGCTGCAGGCAGCAATGCCTGTTTTGTGTTTACTTATATACATTTAGAAAGTCATCTGGTTGGTACAACGAACATAATTAGCACATGTGAGGGTAGTTAAAGCAAATGGTTTTTCTAAGGTGGGTGTTGTCTTGCACAAGTGTGAAAGATGCATTAAATTAAGACAATAGGGGGATGATTTACAGACAGACAATTTGAGATGTTTTTACCTAAATTGAACTAAATTGAACTAAATAGACAGCAGGGTATGAGGATTGCAGGACACACAGACAATTTGAGATGTTTTTACATAAATTGAACTAAATTGAACTAAATAGACAGCAGGGTATGAGGATTGCAGGACACACAGACAATTTGAGATGTTTTTATCTAAATTGAACTAAATTGAACTAAATAGACAGCAGGGTATGAGGATTGCAGGACACACAGACAATTTGAGATGTTTTTACCTAAATTGAACTAAATTGAACTAAATAGACAACAGGGTATGAGGATTGCAGGACACACAGACAATTTGAGATGTTTTTACCTAAATTGAACTAAATTGAACTAAATAGACAGCAGGGTATGAGGATTGCAGGACACACAGACAATTTGAGATGTGTTTACCTAAATTGAACTAAAATGAGATAAATAGACAGCAGGGTATGAGGATTGCAGGACACACAGACAATTTGAGATGTTTTTACCTAAATTGAACTAAATTGAATTAAATAGACAGCAGGGTATGAGGATTGCAGGACACACAGACAATTTGAGATGTTTTTACCTAAATTGAACTAAATTGAACTAAATAGACAGCAGAGTATGAGGATTGCAGGACACACAGACAATTTGAGATGTTTTTACCTAAATTGAACTAAAATGAACTAAATAGACAGCAGGGTATGAGGATTGCAGGACCACAGACAATTTGAGATGTTTTTACCTAAATTGAACTAAATTGAACTAAATAGACAGCAGAGTATGAGGATTGCAGGACACACAGACAATTTGAGATGTTTTTACCTGAGAAAAGACAAGACAAGAGATGAGATGAGAAGCAGATCAATGGTCCCAACTTCCTTTTTTAAACTTCCATACTACTTTAAAGATTTCTACTTAAAAGCATTTCTGCTTAGAAGCAAAGGACAAAGGTAGACAAGAAACAGGAGACTAAAAAAGACTCGGAGAAAGGTGAGTAGAGAGTGTACAGTATTGGCCTTTTTAAAGATACATTTTGGGGCTCCCTGTATAAAGGGTCTAATGTCAGAATCCAAGAGGAGGATATCCCTTATGTTTTGTAACAATTGATCTGATATCGTTACTATGCCTATTATATTGCGTAATAAACAAAGGTGTATTGTCCCCAAAATTAGTCTTTCCTTCTTCTTTTTGTTAGTATTTGATGTTCGTGTCAATAAATCAGACCTTGGTGTAAAAAAAGCCCCATTGAAGGCGTCCTGTATGTCTACTGATCTGTATCCCCGCTGTTGGAATCTTAAAGCGAGATCCCTTGATTGTTCTGCAAATGACTCGGTTGTAGAACATATCCGTTTGAGCCTGAAAAATTGTCCTTTAGGGATCCCTCGAATGAGGGATCTGGGATGACTACTATCAGCTTTTAAAAAAGCGTTTCTAGAATTTTCCTTACGGAAAATGTCACTTTGTACTGAGCCATTTGTATCAATAAAGAGCATCAGGTCCAGATATGCAATATGATGTATATTAGACAAAAATGTAAACTTTAAATTGAAATCATTTTGGATGAGGGACTCCACAAACTCTCCCAATAACCTACTGCCACCTTGCCAAATCAAAATAAGGTCATCTATATAACAGCAGTAAAAAACAATATTGGAACAGTAAGTGTTTTTATCGCTATAAATGTGTGTGTTCTCCCAGTGATGCTGCACACCATAATATAATAAAGAGTGATACAATTAACGGTGCTCCATCAATGTACGATCGGCTGCATCCAATCCACGGCATACAAAAAGGAATGAAGATGGGGCACACGAATTTCCAAAATAAAGAGATTTATTAAAGCATACACAACGGTTGGACCCTGAAGTCTTTGTCAAGTGCAAATAGCCACTTTTTGCACTTGACAAAGACCTTAGGGTCCAACCGTTGTGTATGCTTTAATAAATCTCTTTATTTTGGAAATCCGTGTGCCATGAGCATGATCTCTTCAATTCTGCCAGTTACATCTGCCATTGATGGCGGAGTTTTTTTCCTTCCATGATGCAGCTTTAATGCATCAAGAAGCTGTCAAAATGTGCTTGATTAAAATTCTGAAGTAATGATTGATGTTCTATCTATTGGTTTTGTCAAAACCATTATTACCAAATTTAGTGGAATCTCAATTTCTGTGATGGCCTTATTTAATTCTGCAACCTTTTTTCAGAACTGTACCATTTTGGGGTACAACTAATCTGTTATTTTTTTAAGTAAATAAAGTAGGGCGTTGATCAATTTGTTTTTATTTTTATTTATTGTGTATTTTATAAATGAATTAATCGGTAATTACAGGTATATGTATATCACTAAATAAATGAAAATCTGCTGCCATTTGTATAGATTTACCTGCTGTAATGCAGTATATCATTTTAAATACGTTGTCATTAGCATAGGCCAGGGGGGCTCAACTCAAGTGTCCTCAAGGCCCCCCCTCCCAATGGTCAGATTTTCAGGATAATCCTGCTTCAGCACAAGTGGCTCAATAAAACCCTCAGTTGAAGACTACACCACCTGTGCTGAAGCAGGGACTGATTGATCCACCTGTGCTAAAGCAGGGATATCCTAAAGACCTGACCTGTTGGGGGGGTGGGGCTTGAGGACTGGCGTTGAGCACGCCTGGCATAGGCAATGGACTAATGGTAACAGTGGTGATGTTGGGCATTGAGTTAGTTGTGGCTGTAACCTTCTATGAACAATGCATTGTATCCCTGACAGCACTTTATATAAAGAAATAAATGTAATATCTTAGCATATAAATATATTATTATAGAAACAGCAAATTCTAGTGGAATTGCATATATTTAAACCCGGTTGCTGACAGAGTGACAGCAAAACGGTAAAAAAAAAAAAAGAATAAAGTATATAATTAGATTTATTTTGACATTATGCATACACATTGTGTAGCTGTTTTATAGCCAGACGTGCCTTCAATGCATTGCAGTGTTGCTCCAAAAAAATTATGACAAAAAATGATCCGAGGTTGAATGTATAATATATGGAAATAATGCTGACTTGTGTCTGATGCATCCAATTAAGCTGCATAGTAAGTATCTATTGGACAACACTCCACGCTGTGCAGCCAGACCTGATTGACACTGTATCATGCTCTGACTAGATACCAAATAGTGTCATAGCTATCATAACAGAACTGCCACACTTTGAATTATGGTATTCCTCTCAAAGCACATTTTTCTATACCATTACAAGAGCGCAATAGTAAGTCAACATGCCATGTAATATTAAATTGTTCAAATGCAGTTCACGCTCAACCCGTTTGTAAAGATGTCTGAACTGCATGCTCAGGTGTGTGCACCTGTATTGTATCTTTGTGTGCCATGTTTCATGCAAAGTGGTTCCACTTGGCTGCATGAAGGCACGCAATATCATTTGTAGGATTTTTTTTATAGTCAGTGATATAATGTACATATAGGAGTATATTTAAAAAACGTTAATATCTTATATCTAAATATATGAATAAAATGAAAAGACTATATTTATGGATACTTACGGGACATGTATTTGACAGTTTTGACAAATGTAAAGTATAATATGGCTTTATCCGCAGTTTGACTTTTTCCCTCTATTCCATCATGCTGTCACTTGTATGTTTTTTATGTTTTACATACTATATTCTGTTTCTATTAATAGTATTATGTCCGTTATGTAATCATGTATGTGTTTAGATACTTTGACATAACGTTGCTTTTATTGTTTTTATTGATGTGTGTATCACTTTACGGCACACTGTCAGTTTATGGTTACACTGCTTATGTTTTGCAGCAGTAAGTTTAAGGTTGTTGGGTGCCTATTTTGTGGTTTGAATATATACTGTATAGAGCACTTTGCTCAGAGCACAGTATCTTGATAAAGGTTCGCAAGTGGACTGAAACGTCGATCACTGCCAATAAATCTCTTTTATTGTGAGAAACCACTGGAGTGACACTGTTTTCCTTTCTGCATCTTGGATTGTCGGCGGTTTGTGCGGTTGCACTGGATCGCTGTTGCTGAGCACCAGTTTCCTAAAGTAATGTGAGTGGACCACATTCTGGACTTTAAAAATAAATAAATAAATATATATATATATATATACATTTTTGCCCCTAGGTGGAAAACAGGTGGTGTCCGGAGTTGAAACCCATTCATGTCAGTTCCGAGGACCCTCTGCTCCCCAAAATACTTAGCTCTAAAGAGGCTGCCAGTATTTCATGTCTGTATACAGGTCCCGCATCTTGTGGGTCAATAGGAAGCTGCATGTGATGACGTTGCAGCTTCCTATTGGGATAAGGGATCGTTTTCTGTGCCCAGCCGGAGTTGCTACCGGCAGCCCCTTTATAGGCAAGTATCTCAGAAAGCAAGGGGTCCCTGGAACTGATATGCTCAGTCCCCAGTTCATCTCCCGGAGACCACCTGCTTCCCACTTAGCCCAAAAAACATGAACCCTCCCCACCCAAGAGGTCCTGCCGCTTTAATGGCATCTTTAGTTGAAAGAATGAAGACCTAAAATATAATACAGCCCACTGATAAATACAGTTGATTACTTCAGGTGCCTACAAACTGATTTTGAATATCACAAGCCTGCTCAGATCTACTGTACCTTGATACAGGGAGGACACAGAAGTGAAGATTACAGAGGAACAGTCTGTGACACGTGACCCCAGAAGATTTGACATATTACCCTTTTAGCTTGTTTAAAATGTTGTATTTCAACTTTTAATAGAAACAGCTGCATGTTGCTGCAGTCCTAAAGTCTTCTATCTCCTTTATCTTATATGGTAGCTCAGTAAAGGGGGACATGCAGCCCTTGGGGGTGTGTGTGAGTTACAGCACTTTCGATCCATTTTTAAAGATTATATTGTCCTGTGGTGGATTCTAGAAGCAAAAGTTTCAAGGTTGAGGTTGAGTCTATCCAAATATAAAAATATACATTTATGATATGTGGGTTATGACAGCAATCCCACCTTCCAGATTTTTTTACAACTGATTTTGTTTTTATAGCATTTACATTGGGAGGGTCCACTTTTGCTGAACCATTCAATTTTAGCTACTGGAACCACCTGGCTCATGAGATACTTACCAGTTTAGTTGTCTGTGTTTTTCTCCTATTTAGGGCCACAGGATCTAATAGGAACAGGTGACTGACATTGTGATGATCAATGTCATTGATTGGATGATCATCTAAATGTCCAGGAAGTCATTCCTGGTCTCTAATCCAGCGTAAAATCGGAGGGTCCATGGAGTTAAAAAATAGCCGGGTTCATCTACGGAGGACCCCCTGGTATGACCGATGTAAAAAAATTCATTGTGATATTTGGCAGGTTTGATGCTTTGATTAAAACAAGTGCCTTATGTGATTTTAATTAAGTCTTAGTAGCTCTCCCTTTCTACATATCCATTGTCATTGATCTCTATACAGTATGTAGAGAACCTACAGTACACCTCAGTTCAGTTCCTTATATCATGTAATTATACTTCTATTTTTAAGGGTGGGGTAAAAATGCGAAAGCAGCAATCCCAGCTTCTCATTAATATTATTTTTTTTTTTAATCTTATCTTTACCGGTGGGGGCAGAGAGTGGATGGTCTCTGGTTCTGGAGATATTTGTAGTATTTTGTGTCCTAGAAAGCTGAACAGCACTATTCCCTAGAAATGTTCCTGAGAAATATTTTTGCTTTTCAGTTCCTTTCTGGTAAATGTAAATAGCCTTCATCCAGTGGGCCAATAGTAAGCCATGACATCATCAGAGCGTGACTTCCTGTTGTCATCCTTAGCTTCACAGGTTCTTCTAGATTCTAGAATCTAGAAGACTGATAAAATAAAACTGAAACATAGAAAGTATTATCATAACAAACATATTTGAATAGTAGACCTTATTTTTTTTTTTTGCTCAGCAACTCACCTTTGTTTTGGCATGTTATTCTATGATTTATTCATATTTAATTACTCATATTATAAAAAAAAAAACGTTAGCTTTATTCTGCTCTTGAAACATTGTTGGACAATTCTAAAGGGTTAAACTGTGACAAGACGTGTAGGGAATTACGCTTTGTGTCTTTTCATGCCACAAATTCCACAGTTCCTCTGGTTGTGAATCATATCATTGAATATTGATGAATGCCCAGAAGGAACAATACAATTTAGCTACCTACATACTGTACAGTAGATTGTTTCCAAACCGTTCTACCTAATGAGTTAAATAGTTTAATATATTCAGGCAAGAGGACACACGTTTTAAAGATAATGCAGGCACACTTATTTTGCCATCTGTTCAATTTCATATTAGAATTGTTATTCATTATTCATGTATAAGTTCACTTTGAAATTCTGCCACGCAGAACATGGTACATGGTTTCATAAACCTTTCTATTTTTAGACATGCGTTTAAATGAGGATGAATGTGTAACGTCTTCAATAAATTACATATGTTGTCTGAAAATGTGACAACACAAAAGAGGTCTTAGCAATGTTGTCACTCGGATAACAGATGCCCACCCATTTATTTTTTATTTATACTTGTATTTGCAGCGACTATGTGTAGTATTGCAAAGGAATGCTTTGGGTTCCCTTCCTTCTGGAAACTAACTAACCTTCCATGGAGTACAAGAGTGTAGATGACCGGTGCATCAAAGGTTGATTATATCCCGTAGGTGTGTTGCTTTTGTTGCTGCTCTAGGGGTCATGTTTGATACACTTATGGAATAAATCACTTTATTTTACTTGTGAGCCTCATCCTGCTTTTTTGGCAGTGCGCTGCCTTTTTCCTGCACTAACCTTCCTTGGAGATCTGGAAATAGTGGCATTGCCATGATTAACATGTCCTTATGGGTTAAAAATCACATACTGTAACAACCGATATAATAAAAGTGATATACCCTAAAAACACTAGACAATATTATATGACGTATTAAGCTTTTCATATACTATACCCATACAAAAAAAATAAAGTAAGTAAAAATTGCTTCACTCTCAATTTTTGGGATCGGCACAAGCCCCTGGAACTAGTCCCCAAACAAGGAAACATCTTCTAAATTAGCTTTGGCCCTCATATCTGTGTGTGATAAAAAGAAATCAGCCACAATACCTAATCCATAGACCCAAATACCCTCTTCAATCTATCTCCAACTTGTCCTTCGATAAGCCATCCTCAATGTTTATTGGGGAAATGGATCCTCTGCTGCTGGAATTCTGTGTCTGTGATTCTGTATTCTGTCTTCATATCTTCTTCTTATCTTCAATCGTTCTCGCTTCTTTTCTTTTTGGGAGCTCTTGTTTCCCGAGATGGTGGCTTTCAACCTGTGGGTGTTTTTCTTTTTTTAGTCGGCACCACCGGCTCCACCATCATACTTGTTACTCGGATAATCTACATTAAATAATTATTACAGCCCTTCTGAGTTCTGTATTAAATTTGAGAAAAATGTATCAAAGCAAAAAAAAAATTAATTTGTTTCCCAGAAAGGGATCTCTTTCTTTGATAAATCCAGTGCAACTTTTTTCCAGTTTTATAGCCAGAAAACTTGTCTATATAACTCCAAATCCTGAAATGTGGGGATAGAGAGAGAGAGCATATTAACATATCTCCAAGGTATCTGTCTTCCTTTTTGTGCACAGGTGTAACTACAAGTGTTGTCTAAATGTGTGGTTGAGGGGCTGTATAGAGCAGTTGGAACTTTAATAAAGAACTGTCTCTCACCCCTCTCTTTCTTCACCTCTCTCCCCTCTCTCCTCTTCTCTTTCCTTCTCACCCCTCTTGCCTTCTCTCTTTTCCCCCTCTCTCCTCTCTTCCCCTCTGTACCTCTCTTTCTTTCTCCCTCTCTCCTTCTCCCCCCTCTCAACTTCTCTCTTTCTTCCTCCCCCTCTTTCCTTCTCTCTTTCTTTCCTCCCCTCTCTACCTCTCTTCCTTTCCCCCGTCTCTTCCTCCATTTGTTGTCTTTGATGAATTTGGTGCCTTGTTTTGCAGCTACAGTAGAAGTCTTTGATAAATAACTCTCTCTGGAGGAGATTCACTGAGGTCTGCTGCAGGATAATGCACCCGATGCAGCGTAATGTGTCACTGACTTAAATAGCAGTTACCACTGGATCAGGTTCATGAACCCGCTATGAACCTTAGTGAATCTACCCTTCTGAGTTCTGAGTATGAGGTTAATGAAGGTTGAGTTATGTCTTCAGTGGGTCACACACTGATGGTCCATTCTGATGGTGTTCCATCACAAGTCAAACCTTTAAGCCGACTATTACTAATGACATAGAGGGAAAAGTTTAGCCTTTTCAGGAGACTGAGTATCAAAATAGAATTGACAATTTACTATCGTTTAGCCAATGGAATTATATTGCCACGTTGATTTTTATTCGCTGCAACAAAGGCATTTTTTCCACATTTTAAAATATTCACATATTCTTTGGAGTTAGAAAATGCTGCCACTATTTTTTTTCCCCCAGGAAATTTTAAAAACAAAATAAAGAATACATATATATAAAGATTTTTTTCAAATTAGAGAACATTCAAAATTGCGGGTCCCTTCTTGCATATCAAATTTCAACATTTCTGCCAATCTCTGGACTCATCTCCCCCCACCTCCCTCCCCTGTCCACTGCCCTGTTTTTGTAGATGAAGGGCTTAATAGTACCTTGAATAGTACAGGCACTTCATTATATCTCGGAAGTAACAGCATATTATAGATTAGTGGTGCTTAACTTCAGTCCTCAGAATATACCTGCTTCATTGAGACACCTGTGCTGAAGCTGGAATATCCTTAAAAGCGGACCTGCCGGGAGGTCTTGAGGACTGGAGTTGAGCACCACTGTTATAGATCTTCAAATCTCTTTAATAAATCATTCACACAGATTGATAGGCAGAATGGCAGCGTAGATCTGACTGAGGCATTGCAAACAACAAGTACATTTTAGTTATGTTTTACTATTTATTCTACAAAATCACCTAAACACTCTAAAAAATCACGTCATTGTTTGTTTATGTCAGTTAAGATTTATTAAAACTGCTCTAGAACTTACATGTTACTTGTCAAATTGCCATACTAATTCATCCCTATGCAGTACATTAAAAAAAAAAAAATTCACATAGGTAATAATTGTCAGGTTACGTATGATTTGTTAAAGTTGATAAGCTGTTTAGTATTTCTGGCAGGCAGGGCCATCTTAACAACATTAGGGGCCCCCAGGCAAAGCAGTGCACGGGGCCCTGCCTACACGGTCGCTCCCAGCCTCCCACGCGCTCACTAGCAGCCGCAGGCACCGGAAGTGCTGCACTGCTAGGGTGCGAGCGGTTGTGACGCGAGCCGGAGAGCCGGGCGGGGGGAGAGCGAGTGGAGCCGGGGTGCCAGGCGGGCGGAGAGCGAGCGGAGCCGGGGTGCCGGCCGGTGGAGAGCGAGTAGGGTTGCCAGGTGGCTTGTCCAAAAATACTGGACACAATGGTGAAAGGTGCGACGCACTCGAGAATCGTTGGTGGGGAAGAATGTTATTTATAAATGACCTGACTGTTATGTCATTTGTTCTAAATTTCAATCCAAGTATTCACCAATTTGCACCAATTTATATTCTGTTTCGTAAAAAATCTGGGGAGGAGTCTTGGGAGGGAGCACCCTTCCGAGGATTGTTTTAGGAAATAGAATATGAAATAGTGCAAATTAGTGCACGCTTGGAGTGAAATTTAGAACAAATTACGTAATGGTCAGATCATTTATAAATAACTGACCTGCAGTCATACTGCACATGGCGAGCAATACTGATCTTACTGCTCCTCCCACAAATTCCAAGATTGTTGCACCCCCTCCTCATCCTCTCTCTCTCTCTCCCCCCTTGTCCTCTCACCCTCCCACCCCCCTTTGTCCTCTCACCCGCTCCCTTCATCGTCTCTCATCCCTTCATCCTCTCACACCCCCTCCTTTCATCCTCTGTTACCCCCCATCCCTTCAATCCTACCTCTCATGCCCCCCCCCCCCCGTCATTATCAGTACATATAGCTTTCAAATTTAGACTTCAAAATCCAGCTTTAAATTGCATATTGAATCATGCCATTGAATAAGTAACCTGCTCTGCCTTCTTGGGGATGATCTGTAAGTAAGGCCCGTTCTATACAGCGTGCGGCCGCGCGTACACGTGCCGCATGCTTTTTGTATGTATACTGTGAGAGCTGTGAAGGTACAGTGTTTTGTGTGTAGGGTGGCGGGTGTGGTTGGGTAGGTGGTAAGGTTGAATATATAAAGAAAAAACATGGAAAATAAAATAGATTACAGGTGAGACACACAATACCTACACATAGTACATACAACTAGTACACACACACACACACCACACACACACACACCCACCCACACAGCACCACACACCACACACACCCACAACACACACACACAGTAGATACAGTACATACATATATATACACACACACACACACAATAGAAACATACATACATACTATATCTATACACAACACCCACACCCAACACACCACACACACACACACACAGACATACATCTTTACACCATAGACAGACATACATCATATTTACAACGACACACAACACACAACAAACACCACACACACACACACACACACCCACACACACACACAGCTACACACACACACACACACACACACACACACACACATACATTCAGTGCCTGTAGTGGCGCAAAAATATGGTTTTCCCCGTCTTCGCTGCTGTATGTCGGCTCACTACTCCCTGCCGTGCGTGAGCGGCGCCATTATAGAAAGGCTGACTAACGTCAGCCAACTAAAATGCCGCACGCGCGCACTGCGTACTGCGTGCCCGGCACTATATAACAGCCCTAAGAGTGCTGCAGAGATTGCAATGCTGCTGTGATGAGAGCTGAGTTATGGAGCCTTTCTGAGAATTTACAATGGTGGTTATTTTAATAGATCTTGAAAATAGGAAGACTGTTAGTATAGTAAAAAGAAAAGTAAGGGTGAGTGAGCAATTAAACCAATGTTGCCAGTAGACTGTATGTATGTTTTCGGTCTGTCACCCACACACACCACAACACACCACACACACACACCACACACCACTACACACACACCACACACACTCACACACAACACACACCAACACACACACCTGAGACATACACACACACACTGAGACATTCACACACTCACTCAAACACACACACTGAGGCACACGCATATACAGGCAGGACACAGACAGAAAGACAGACACACAGAGACACACACACAACTGAGACACACCATCACTCACACACGATACACACACATACACACTGAGACGCACACACATAAACAGACAGGACACAGATAGACACACACACACTGAGACACACACATACACTCACACACAGATACACACACACCACACACTGAGACGCACACACATATAGACAGGACACAGATAGACACACCAACACGAGACCCAACATAACTCTACCACGATACACACACACACTGAACGTCAGCCACACCTAACAGACAGGACACAGATAGACACACACACACTGAGACACACACAGACACACACTGAGACACACACACACACACACACACACTGAGACACACACAGACACACAGACACACAGCCTCACCTCTCTGCTGCATGCTTTTCCTCCGCTTTTTGGCCCCACCCCCCAGGCTCCTGCCACCTCCCGATTGGCTGAATTACACAGCAGCAACCAATCCGAAGCTGCCCAGCCCCCTAGCAGCAGCAGCCCTGCTCTATATTATCTCTCACAGGGGAACCAAATACTGGACACCTGGCAACCCAAGAGCGTGCCGGGGTGCCGGGCGGGGGGAGAGCATTGGTGGGCACGCGTGGGCCGGGCGCGTGGGGCCCCCCTATGCTGTGGGGCCACCGGGCAACTGCCCAGCGTGCCCATACGTTAAGACGGCCCTGCTGGCAGGGTCAGATGCAAGTGTCTCTTGTAATCTAATCGGTGACAGGATGCCTAAGAAGGCGAAACAGTGCATCATTAAATTGAATCTGCATCGGTCCCAAATGCCTTATCCTGTGTGAAACTTGTTTAAACGGTTATAAAATGGATGTATTTATATTGCTGCGCATTAACTTGCAAAGTGTTTTTTTCCCAGTAGAAATTGTGTCTGCCAAATAGTTTTGTTGGCAATGTAAGTTTTAATGGTATCCATATAGTAAAGTCACCACCAGTCTACTGGTGAAGTCGCCACCAAGTAATCTTATCTACTGTATCTACGGAACTTGGGCCTTCCATGAGATTTACCAATACAATCATTTCCCAGGAAACTGTGGTTTGAAATACATGGGGGGAATGAAATATTTTTGAAATATTATTGAGAATTGCTGCATTTAAATATATTATTTTGGAACCTTGGTTACCATACTTATCCACTAAATGACATCAGCGGGGTTCTCTTGCAGTAAAACCTGTGGAAGGAACGGAATACACAATGAGAAAAAGATGAGTTTTCTTGCAGTCAAAGATGTTGCAATATGGGAACATGAATAATGGTATCCTTGTTTCAGAGTCCTATTGTTATCAAAATTTTCTTGCATTAGCTTAATTGAATTTGGTAACTGCCTAAATTCTTTCATCTGGGCTCAAAATTATAATGTTTATACATTTTACTTCTCATATGTTTTTAGTTAAAACAGATGTCTTTTATACAGTACTTAAATAGGTATCCTTCATGTCATCCCCTTCTAAACTTGATCTCTGAAAGTCCATGCTGCCTGGGATAGAACAAGATGGCAGAATACAATTAAATGAAGCTGGAAATCAAGGCTGATGATGTTATTGCTCTCATTTTGGAGGAAGAACCAAGAAATTGTGTGAATGAGACTGCGAGAAATAAATTGTCACCCCTTTAAACAATAATCAATTATGAATCAGAATATATTTTTATTACAAAATATGGCTGTGCTTCGATATGGCCAGTCTTTGATATAATTTTTCCAGCTTAGAGTTGATTTGGTCCTTTAAAGTTTTTGGAGTCTCTTTATCAATATCTCCCAGCTGCAAAACAAGGGTAAAATGAGCACTGCTTTCAATTGGATTTCTTTTTAATCAATGTTAGCTATTTCTCATACATTATATCTCTTCATTGTGCAGCATGAGAAAAATAGGGATATAACATAAGTATAGCATATGTATGGTGCAGTTTTCCTTGTCCCCGAATTGTACCACTTTTGCCTTGATACATGGGGACCATAGATAGAGATATAAGATGCGCAGAAAAAGAAGAGCACCTTAGCACGTCTCCAGGCTCCAATGTATAATTATCATTTTTATGTGTTGTGTGTGGGTGCGTCAACTTCTTTTGCACAAATAAAAACATTAGGGTGGAGCTTGGATCTTGTCTTTGGTGCATCTATGCAAATGACATGTAATATACTAGAAGTATCTGGTTAATGGTCCCCGCCCACCTCCCAGCTACACAACTCTGTTCCACTGGTCAAGGCTCGAGTCAGTATACAAGTATTATATTGTTGAAATGTTACTGAATTGGTAAGTACAACTACAGGTACTAGTGTCTATTTATAAACTTACACCTACACATCACGATTGATACATTTTTAAAATATATATATATATATATACAATGGGTTTATCCTGATCTATTTCTTTACCACAAATAAAGCATACACTTTTTGGTGTATGTGTATCAAAGAAAACGTGGTGCAATTCTGGGGGCAAGAAATCCATTTGTAGCAACATAAAAAAAAAACCCCATTGAAAACTTTAGGATGGGATGGGGGGGTTGGGAGGAGTTTATTAGTTGTTTACTGCTGCAGTCTTGTTGAAAGGAGGTGGGGAGTGTGTCTGAAACCATTTACTGTATATACAATAGTTGTGCAAAAATAGGTATCCAAACTGAACGTGCACTAAGATGTCTCTATATTGAGGTGTGGCCATCTGCTGAAGGCTCCTGAAGAATGCACATTTACAGTCTGCTAAACTCAGTAACAAAAACAAAGTTTGAGTTCACTTTGATACTGCAAAAATTACATTTGGGAAATCATAGAAAATATGTGCAATCTTTGGAAATCATTTCAGGCTATTGGAGTATATATCCCTGGGGTGCGTCAATATAAAATATGTAACACTCATCACAGAAAGCTACCGAGGCTTGTTTGCCAGGTAAATTAACAAAAATTTGCATTTTAGATAAAAAAGGACATAGTTTTGCTTACAAATAGCTTTTCAAGCCAAACGAGCTATCTACTGTATTTACTATCAATCTGCACATGCATCTATTTATCTATATGTATTGCACACATGTGGCATTATTTCCTATTAATGTACTGTAGTAATCGGCTACTTCACACATTTTTCTATCAATGAAGCTTTCACTGAACATTTTTTTAACAGAAGGAAACAAAGCTATAAGGAACCTGTCCAACATACATTGTATGGGGCTGAAGGGGTTACACAAATCAACTGCAGAGTTTGCATTACAAAAAAAATATTGTTCTGCATGAGGCAGTGGAGGAAGAGAATATAGTTACAAAAGATGGTGGGCAGACCCTATTTGAATAAGACATCTGGTTCAACTTTATATTTAATAGACAATGCTGCAAAGCAGGAAAAGAAATAAGTCAGATACTCAGATTGCTGCTCTTTGTGGTATTGATATGGTGCAGACCTGCACGGTACTCTTTTAAATAAAGACCTGATACCTTTTGTATTGTCACATTGCTTATGCATCATGATACATTACCCAGATCATATAATCTAAAGCTTTCTTCACTCGTATCATCACAATATAATATGTAAAGCCAATATTTCTGCTAGGAAGAATAAGTTATGATCTGTGAAGGTTCAGGGAAACTGTGCATTGGATTGAAAATTAGTTACGTATAAATGATTCATACGAAAGAGATGTGGCCCATATTTACTAAGCGGTTTTAAATACACGTTCCAGTGCTGTTAGATACCTTACAACCCATTTAGGAAGTTGTAATTTGGCAGGAGACTGCTTGGAATATATATGATCCATGATCTCAAAGTTAAAATAAATGGCATGCTTCCATGTATGTTTAGGAGGGATGGCAGCAGTTCAAATTATCAGTCTATTGTCATTGATTAAGATCAGGAAGAGCTTTCTGTGGATCTCACTGGAGAAGAAAGAAGCTGTGCCATCTATAGAGTTAGGAAGAAGTCTCATGAATCAGTTATAAAAATTGTTCTATATCGTAGGTTTGATTGAAGGTTGTTGACAGTAGGACCATTAGTCATCCACCATTAGTGGACATGGTCTTCCTTTACAATGTGAATGTTGCTGTAACCACTTTTAATCACCAAATAGTTGCTTTCTAACTTTTCTCCACTATGCTCATTGTAACAGCCATATGAACACGAGTACTGCAGTATATTACCCTTTTCAATGCCTTTGGATAGAGATTTGTCTTCCTCTTTTCTGTACTGTACATGGCTCCTTTGTAACTTGAAGAAAAATTCTCTCTCATCTTAGGCAGTACAAATTGAACTTTCCCTTGGATACCACTTAACGTTTCACCTAAATTGTTTCCATTTGAATAACTTATCCATCTCTTAAATGGCACCTTCTCTCTTTTATGAAGCATTTCATGCATCACTAGTCAACGGTTTTCTCCATTTTCTCTTTTGTGTATGTGTGCATATTTGTAAGAAATCTAGTTCAGTGATATTAATTATATTGTAATATGTATAAATCCGGTATCAAGACAAAATGTCAAAGTATACAGTATATCATCTGATTTGCAATGATTCTTTCTTTGGAATATTCTGATAAAATTGAGTTACATTGGGATTATATATTTAGTTATATTGGGAGTGCAGGTGCAGCTGTGCTGAGTTTTGTAAAGAGTAGCCCTGTTTAGGTGACATTTGAGTGACTATGGACAACTGTAGTTTGAGCTGATGCAACCGGAAGAGGCTATGACAATAGGTTGGATTAATAAGGAGTTCTGAGATCTTTCCAGAAGACATACCATGTTAGGTTATTCTCTGTATGGAGGTGTGGGCAGTTTCTTATCACATGATATCAGTTTGAAGCTATAGGACCTTATCTGGTAATATAATTAGTGATAGCAAGAGCTGACTAAGGGATATTATCTGGATAAATATGTAGCAGGGGGATAGCTGAAGGGAGCGAGAGAACAGAAGTATTCCACCGAGATGTGAGGACAGGAGGATAGAGGGATAACACAAAGATGAAGGAAAGATAAGTTTTATCATGATATTAAGATCAAATACAAGGATCCCACTCAGAAACAGGAAACTACTGTATGCAACCATCTTTGACAGTACCATAACTTATTTGGAACATCACCGCCATTTAGTACTATTTTTGTATATGGGTATTTATCTTCAAAATAAACGTTTCTGTTTATGCAATGTGACCAGAATGCTGAGTATTATTGTGTTGGTTTAATAGAAGACAGAGAATAAGGACATTTTACAATATTTGTAGCACATTTTGCTACCATTTAGTAGTGGTAGCTCCTTATTATAACTGCACCAATCAAAGCTGTAGTCATTAATATACCCATTAACTGTAGTACTGTTATTTTGCTTGTGGCAGAAGTTGATAAATGACGTTTTACAGCCTGAAGTGCTTGTGTTATCCCATTCTGCAGGAGACACTGCTATTTCAAAAACATTACAACAACATCTCTCTAATGGAAAAGTAATTCAATTACAGTAGATGATGTTACTGAAAAATCAAAGCAAGTATTTCATCCTGAATACCAAATTTAAAGTCGCATTGTAATGTAAATTTACCTTTTTTGTTTTGATTATTGAATTTAATATCACCATACAACATATTATACATCTGCTTATAAAAGTGCAACCCCTCTACAAAATCATCTGTATTTTTATCTTATTATTCTCATTATGCTGCAGGCCCCTCCTAAATGTCACTGATCTTTCTAAGTGGGGGAAAACCCTTGCTACTTGGATAGAACAACATTAATATCCGATCAAGCTTTTATTTCAGTCTGACAATGTCAATGAGGGAGGGAGAGCCAATAAACAGGGATAATAAGAGTGCCATTGACTTGAATAGAAGTTAACGTGGGATTGCAGTGTCACCTGAACCAATACAGCTACTAGACTAGAGCTTTGAACTGCCTCTTTTTTTTTTTGTATGTGAGTTTAAAGCTGATACTTTACAAGCTGTACACAGAAGTTACATGCAACTGAATGCACCTAAATAGAGTAAACACACTACATTGTGCTGAAACCATCTGCAACATCTTACTTTACAGGAAAAATAAAAAGAGAAAAAAATTGTTTCATTTAGATAGTTTGTTTTTAAAATTCAATCAAGCAGCTGCATACATTGATGAATGACTTGATTTAAATATCAAGTCAGTGTACCCTCTAATGTAATTTCAATGAGCCTGTGACTCATGTGATCAGGTGCTGTGTGTTTGATTTATTTGCAGAAAAGAATCCTAATTTTGAGAAGCAAATCTATCTGATTAGAGTTTCCTTCCAAGGCAGTGCCACCGACTGCTGAGGTGACTGCTAACATGAATAATTCCATGTGCATGTCAGAGATCAAACCTCTTGCAGAGCCCTGGGAATCATGTTTGCTGTTTGCCGACTCAGACACCGACTCATTGATTTGATGAGAAATTTGTTTTACCATGGAAAATTAGCAGTGCTCCCCCCGCCCCCAAGCTCATTTGCATTGCAGACCTCTTTGTAAGCATATCTAAGTGTAACGGGTGTTCCCCCACCCAATCGCAGATATGGTGTAGGTGCAAGGAACATATATTGTTACTCAGGTGTGGTGCATAACCTGTTGGCTCACAGGAGGGCTGAGCTTCCGCCACGGGGAACCTGGGGCAATTATACTAGGGTACTCACTTACAACGATGCAGCGCCTCCACCTGCGATGGCTCCCACCAGAGGGGGAGTTGTTCCTCGCAGGACAATCACAAATAATCACATGCACAGTGGGTATAATAACTAATGGCTTTACTAACATGCATGGAGAATATCATCACATCAATCATAACCTGTGTCCTTCTCACGAGGAGACACTAACAGTGACGTCTCGCAGGACGATTCCCCAACACCAAGTGATCCCACCCAGTGTCCCAAGAACCCCACCCAATGTCCCGTACTCCTACAGAGATAGTCAATGGGTGACTGCGCAGTCACTATTTAAGCTAAGGGCCCGTTGGTGCACTTGTGTATCAGATAGTACCTGCCGAGCACTCCCGCGCTCGGATCTCCAACGGGCTTCACAAAGGATCAGTCGTATGATGGTTCCGTCTGATTCTACACCGGACTCCTTGCACGCGAACCGCCAGGGGTGGTCCGAACCTGGTGAACAGTCTCTGCAGACCCCAACGAGGGTCCGAACCTCTTAGCAGGAACCGCAGCGTCTGCTGTGTCCCTGTCTAATCTAAGTGGCACTAACGTGACAGGAATCCTATCCTAGGGCCTGTCCCTGTAGTGCAGCAACCTGTAGTGGCTTGGGGAACTCCTATGGGCCTGCAGGGGTAATGACCTATCCCACCCCCTAACTACCCAAGTCCCTCGCCTCACTACTATCTAACTAGTCCCAGCGCCTACAGCAGCAAGCTGTAGCTCACTGGAGGCTGCAGCCAACGTGCTGCGCAACAAGGTGCCTGTCTGTCACACCTCACAGCACTAACAGCCGTGACTCTGACAAGGCAGCACTCTACACTAAGGGCAGCGTCCCTATCTTGGGCCTCCCTAAGCATTTACCCACTAAACTAGTGGGGAGTTGGGCCTACCTGGGGTGTAGGTACCTATATGGGGCAGGAGCTACACTCGCTCCCCGCACCCTTCCTTCCCTCACAGCTCCCTGACTCCAACTCACTTAACTGATCACTATCAGCGTATGCAGCAACACCCTGCAACTTAACACTAAGTCTGCTGCTGCCTTTCTTTCCTTCTATTCCCCAGCTCCCACTAATGCAAGTGACAGGGTCCCTAACCTGAGGGCTGTCCCTGGCAACACTCACTTTACTGGGGAGCTGAGCTATCTGGGGCCCTGGGGGTGCTGGCCTAGTACAGGGAGTCCCTGACTCCTGTACCCTACCTCCTTCCCTGGGCTGCTCCGGTCTCTCACTGACTAGCCTGCTCCAACTGACAAAAACCCTGTCTGCCCACAACATTGTTGCAACTCTGCAGCATGAGAATCTGCCAGCTCTATTGGCTTCAATGCTGCCTGTGACAAAGGTGAAAGTGCAGTCCCTAGAGGCTGCTGGGAATTGTAGTCCTTGGCAAAGCTCTTTTCTATGGGGACCGCGTGCGCGATCTTTACTGCGCATGGGCGAAGCTCGCGCCAAAACCAAGAGGGCGGTGCCCTCCGGGAGAAGTCGCCGTCCCCTTCCCCCACTGCCACAGGGGTAAGGCAGGGGGCAAAGGAAAATCAGGGGAACCGGGGGTGACCCCCTTACACTAGTTTAACCATATTTGTTCATTTCAGGGTTGTCTATAACAGAGAAATGGGACTGCCTCCATTTATCACAAAACTGGAATATTTTTGCAACATTGGATATGCTGCTCTAGCCATACAACAAGCATCCTGAAGGTTGCACAACAATTATATACTAAGAGGTTAGTTGATTTTTAACTATTTGCCAAACTGTGTTGCAAAGATTTTGTATAATTAAAACTGATTGGTGTTTATGTGTGAAGCTCCAAATGTTGTTGTTAAAGCATCTGCCCTTGTTGGGTGAAATAGGTTATAGTTTATTGTAATCCTGAGTTGTCTGGGTGCATTACTTCATGGGTTGTTGGCGCAGGGCAACGTACAGTACTTGTCATGTACGACACACCTGTGAGCACAAGATCTGCATATGGGACAAGGGTTAGTACACAGCTCTCTAGCTGGCCCACTTTTCACCTCCCAAATGTCCCTCAAATTAACAATATCTCCCCTCAATCCATCTCAGTATACCACCTATCATGAACAGCACACAAGTGAGCATGTGACGTAGATATAGAGGTGAATATGGAAGTCTTTGCATCTACCTAGGGTCACTCTCATAAACGCTGAAAATCCTGCGACACTTGTGAGTGTGATAACTATTGTATTACTCTATTGCACTATTTATATTTTCTCTATGTTTATCTCCATACATTACACGGGAGGATTGACAGCCTGTTCCTCTCCATATACATGCCTGTATCTAAACTTTTACAGCCTAACGTCTATTTTCGCAGGAGAAGCAGATATCTGTTTTAGGCACCTCTTACCCATGCAGTGTGTGGTATAAATTGATTCGTTTTATTGCAACTATGCCAAATATGTACCTGTTATTATTCAGAATAGATGTCATCAAATGATATCCTCATTGTCAATAAAGTCCTCCAACTTGGTGTTGACCTATTTGTCACCTCTCTTTGTGATGCACAAGTGATCATTCAAGAATGTTATAGCTTTCTTTAAGGCTGACAGCCAAGGAACTGGCAATTGTCCACAGCCATCTAAGCGACACACATCACTTTAGTGGGCCATCAGTGATAGCCCCCAGATTAAGCCCTCTTTGTAGAACAGTAGAGACCCAGGAAGGGTCTTGACCTGTCATAATCCCAATTCTTTGTGTTTTTAACACAATTTGTGACCAGCCTCTGAAGTATCATATTGATTAAAATATTTAATATCTCCTGATATTATCATGACACTACTGTTCTGAAGAAATTACATATTCAGCTGTTGTTCCTTACTCAAAATGGCTGCCAGCAATTCAAGGCAATCACCATAGGAAGGAACAGTACATGTGTTGTACTAGACAATGTTGACAATATTAATTGACAGGTCAGCAAATAATCTACTTTAAAATACCACTTAATCATGATTTAAAGGAGCAGTCAACCCCTTTGACCCCCCCCCCCGCTCCTTATTTTTTACCAGGAGGAAAAGCAGGGGGCCTCTATAGCTAAACCAAGTTAATTTCAGCTCGTGGGACCCCCGAGATACATACATAAGGTATATTAAGATACCATGTAATGTTATTTACATCCCTCATGTAACGCTGGAGTTTTAAACCACCGTTTTGTTTCCTCTGGAGAAGACGCTACTGCCCTGCACCATGGCAGCACCTTGCCCTGTAAGTATCTCAGAAACCAGGTGTAGCCTCCCTGCGTCCCACCTGTGTAAAAAAATAAGAGGGGGGGAGACAAAAAACAATCAGGAACATACAAAATACTCATGCACCAAGAGCAATGCTTCCCTTTTCTTTACATCTTTGCTCATGCCAGTGTTTTACAACAAGGGTGCCATGGTACCCTGGGATGCCACAAACCTCTGTCAAGGGTATCAAAACATTTTTTCATCTGCTCAGCTGGCGCATGCCCCACTGTCAGGAAACTGAGAGGCTGTGATCTGCCTCCACCCACTCTCCTCTCGCAGCCCAGCACAGAGGAGAGTGCGGAAAGGCAGCCTCCCTGCCGTGAATGGGGACTGTGTGATGGAGAAAGGTGATGAGTGTACTATGTAAGAAGGGGGGGGCAGTTTGAGAAAAAGGGTGTGTGCTCTGTGACAACATTTTAAAAATCATCCAGGGGTGCCCATATGCAAAAAAAGGTTGAGAACCTTTTTGAGAACCACCAGCAAGTAATTTGGAAAATGGCTATATATTTAGGTAAGTTATTTGAGATTCAGCTTCAAATTACTCAAGCTGTAGCAATTTAGATGTAATAATGTATGTTATTGTTACTTTTCTGATTTGGATTTAAAATATTCTGAGAGCTGAATTGTATCAAAAAACGTGTAATATTTTTGGTGCAGATTGTAATTGAACAATTGAATAATGTGTTAATTGAATAATAGTCGACCTAAGTTGCTTTGCCAAAATGTAGAATATGATACATTGTAAATATTAAAAGAACATTAAGGCCCAGATCTACAAAGCTCTGTTATTGACTTAATGAGGCATTAACTCAACTTAAGTCATGTTCACCGCTCACTAACACAGTGTTAAATGCTGTTTTCAGTAGTAATGGGCCCATGCGTTAGTATATAGAGAAAGTCTCAAGTGCTATATGGGATGGCAGGGGTAGCATGGCATCCACAATAAACCTCCATGCTGCCTCTGCCTGTCAATAGGGCTATCCTACTGCAAGGGTTAACTTTAAACTCCTGGGTGAATGAAAGCAATCCGTTGTTAATAAGTTGTGTTTTGATGGTGTACGTTAAGTCCTGTATCTAAATAGATTGTAGTTGAATTGATTGTATCACTGAACCAGGACAATGGTCGGGTACCAGGCATACACAGATAGGAGGGCTGGTTCATTGTTTGGGGTATGGTGCTGTATACTAGGAACAATGGGAGTGTTGGAGGGAGGAGGACCTCTGCCCAGGGAAACACCCACAAAGAAGCCGGTGTATTGTTCTTCCCCGGCAGCAAGGCGTTGGACCCAGCAGGACTCCTGGACCTCCGCTTGGCTAGGTGAGGAAGAGCATCAGCCGTGTTGGTACTGATTTGATTGGGCCATTCAAGTTTCCCATGCGTCTTGGCCTAGTGGTTCTTCCTTTGGAGCCTAGCTCCACTCCCACCTCTGATTAGCCCTTCCTCAGCACCAACTACCTCCTGATTGGTGGGAAAGATTAAAGGAACAACCCTGATTGGTCAGTGTCTGGTTTTCCATGGGTTCTGAATGACAACTGGAAAACTATACAAGCCAGCATCAACTTGGACTTCCAGAGCTGTTGAGGGTCAGTCTTGGTGTCCAGTGACCCACTGTTTGTGCACGGAAGAGACAACAGAGATGTCTTAGCGTTACCCTGAACTGTGAATTCTATTTGAGCCAACTAGCTTCAGCAGTTGCAGCGCCCTGCACCTAGCGAGGAAGAGTTCAGAGAGTTTTCACCATATTGTAGATTGGTTGTGGTTTGTGATTTCTGCTACTGTAACTTATTCCGAACAAACTACTTAGTTTATTAACCCCTGTGTTCTGCCTGGTGAATACGATCCACAAGTGTGTGTGGTCCAACCCCATTATGTGACAGAATTACTTTCTGGTGTCACCTGTGGAATCGCCAGGCTCAGTGCCACAATTATTGCAGATCTCCCAGCACTGGAAAGGTTAAACCTTTGACTTCAGTATCCAGGGCTGCACTAGCATGGCACTTGCCAGATAATGCAGAGTCTGGACCAAAGACTAGAGGGTCTGGCTTATGAAAGGACTGTCCAAGGCAGACCTCCTTTGTGATTTACAGTGGCACAACACTGAACTGCCGGACAAGACAGCAGACCGGGGTGCAATTCCCCCCCAGATTGCCCCGGCAGGTGCTGATTCTGGTCTGAGTTCTGATAGTTGAACCAGTAATGAAGAGGGGTTGTGAGAACCCCTGGCCGCCCAATGGAGATTATGGGACAGTTTGAGCCCCAACCCCACACCTGTGGATAAGGTAGCAGCAATGATCTTCCTGGGACTAAGGGAGAGAGAGGCTTCAGAGCGACTCCAACTCTGGCGGGAGAACTCCACGTCAGAAAGTCAGGAATCTGTTGCTAACCTGGGCCCCCAGTTAAGCTAATGCAACTTCCCAAAGTTTGACGAGACTAAATTGGACATTGATGGGTTCCTCTGCTCGTTTGTGAAAATCTGCCACCTCTACCAACTGCCTGAGTTGCACTTGGTCAAGTTCCGGTCCCCTCAGCTGAGTGCAAGCCATTTTGGGTGATGAACACTATTTTTTTCCATGCCTCTGAGGTCGAGGGGATTTGCCAGTACCCCCTACTTAAATCCATAATGGTAAAATAACTAGACTCTGTGAGCTCGTCTAGCAGCTCATCCGTGTGGGGCATAGGATACGGGTCCACCACAGTTTGGGCCTTCAGCTGCCGGTAGTCAACACAAAATTGAGTGGTTCCATCCTTCTAAGGTACCAAGATTACCGGCGAGATCCATGGACTTTGGGATTGGGTGATGACCGCTAAGGCTGGCATCTCTTCTACCTCCCGCTCAATGCACGGCTGCACCTTGGCGGAGACCTTGTATGTGGACTTCTTACGTTGCCTCAGATCTCCGGTGTTGACTAAGTCATCAGCTAGGTGCATCCTGCCCAGATTATCCAAAAACAGGCTCCTAACATGCCTCTCATCTGTGCCCAGTGGGGAGCAGTGAGCTGGGCTCCAATCCCAACCTGATCATCTGAACCTCTGTGCTTGGCTTCTCCTGCTGCTCATCTAGAGCTACCACATAATTAGTCTAATTCACACACCGGATGACCGAGTACAATACAGCCCACATTGCCATTAGCTTGTTATGGTGAATGGGCATCAGAAAAAGCACTCACTGCTCGGGTATGAACTCTTGGCTATCGGCATTGCAATAGTGCAAGTGCGTGGTTTGTGCCGCCCTAAGGTTAGCCTGTGCTAACCCCATGAGATCCTCTAACTGCTCCCTGAGCTCCATCTTGTACTGCCTCCACCTTGAACCACCTCAGGGAACATAACCTCCGTTACTGATTTTGATAAGATGATGTTATGAGCCCTGACTTAACAGAGCTTTGCTGCACCTAAGTGGTCTAGTTACTAAGTCTCCCAACTGTATAACTGGGTCAAAACCAGTGGGAAAGAATTGCATAAGTTTATCAAATGAAGATCTATGATTACTTTTAACGGAATTGCTTTACCTTTTCACAGTCGGAAGCCTTTTAATATATAGACCCTTTATGTTTCTTTTACTCATCGATCAATGACTGCAAAATTGGCAGCTTTTTTCTACATTAAAGCTAAGAGGGCAATATCAACACCATACTAATCTTTAGATTGCTGTCATTTATTCAGATAATTAACAAACTGTGATACGTGTAAGAATGTATTTAGTCCTGCAGTGACCAGCATGAATTCAGGGCCAGAATCGTCAAGATCTGATTGAATGTTTAAATATCGCTTGGGGCACAAAATAATGACAAGCGTTTCTGAAATAATATTTATAAATATTAATGTAATAAGTCTAGCTTCCAACATATTACAACAATAATGCAAGCTCTGTTTTCCGTGCCACATTCGGGCCGTGCATCCAAAGTTGTACAGTATTGTAGGAACTAAGCGTACCTTGAAGCTTGGATTGTTAGCCTGCTAATGATTTACTGGTCACTTTTCACTATGCTTCACTTCGGAAAACTCGGCAGTCGATACAGCATTGCCTCCTAGAGTCAACTAAATAAACGATTATTTTGATACAGCTATAGCACGTGCCTTTGTTTCCCCAGATAACACAACATTTTGCAGTATAACACAGAATAGCACAAGAGTTTCCGTAGGAATCAGTGGCAATGTCAGCGCAATACATCACAATACACAGTATCCTACTTTGTCATACCCGTGTGAACGATAAAGCCTTTATGTCTATAGTTATGAACCAAGGACACATTTTTCTCTAGTTACCTCTGTACAGATGTAGCCAGACTAACTTTCCCCACTGCTGGCTTCCACTGGCAGCTGGGAATCCTTGCTGGTGGTCTGTCACTTTCCTTGGAGTTTATTGCTTTTAATGCTGCGTTTCAGGGAACGTTTGTCTATTTACTAAGAACTATCAATGCACAAACATTGTTTCTCTGTCTCTCTCATTTTCTACCTTCTTCTCTCATTCAGCTTTGTGATTCCATCAGCCATGAGCGTGTGATAAAAAGTAGCAACATGTATTTGATCAATTCAGTTTTTAGAATGTAGTGAATCTGGAAAGAATATGCATTTGTATCCCGTATGTTAACTTGAATGCTGATTTAGTTATGCCAATATTGCTAAGACATTTGAGCAATTAAAAATACCTTATCACTGTATTATCACTCCAAAATAAGCGTTAGTGCATGTGATGTTATTAATGATCTATACCACTTGATACTGACCATTATAACACTTCTCATAACATTATTGAGCACAATAAGCCATTAGTCAATATAGTGGAAACTGCAGAGAAAAAGAAGACAATTTAAGGGAAATACTGCAGCTGATCCACTATTGTTTTGAATCAACTACAGTATTGGTTATAGTTTGATAGAGACACAAAATATATTTATACTATTCTAACACATTTGTATATCATTAAAGATGATGCATCTATTCTAGTATGAGAGGTACAAACATTAGATCCTATTTTTTTCCGGAAAAAGAAATGTAAGGTGCCTAATGGATTTAGCAAAACTTAGTGAATATAGCATTCAATATACAGTGATGCTCTATGTAACAATAAATGCCTCTTACCTTAAACATATCACTTTACGTAACACTGTATCTTTTGCATCTATGTGTTTTCTATAGCATGTACAGAACAGCATGCTTACCTTATTACCCTGCCGGCTGATATTTAATACACCAGGTTTTAGTTTTAAATAGCATGTGGAATAGTGCCATGGATACAGATCCTCACGTTGCAGTGCATCTTACATTATTCATTAATGGAAAATCTGTAGCACTACATGATTTGAACACAAAGCCAACTTTTGACTTGGAACTGCAGTAGAAACTTTCCAAAGTCATGTCATCATGGGAAACTTTTTCTTGGTGGTCATTTTTTTCTTTCAATAGTACTGAAATAAATATGTGATTATATGTTGTATGTGTTCCTATATTTGTATGTTTATATGTGTTTATATGAATTCATATGTGTATTGTATGTGTTTGTGTTTTTATATTCATATGTATTTATATGTTTATATGTGCTTATATTTTTACAGTTTTCTCCCTTTGTTGAACATGATTGTTAACAATGATGTTAAAAGTTTAAAATTAATATTCTTGTTCTCATAATAATTTGGATTTAAACATTGGATTCTTAAACACATTTGCTATCGCTAAGTGCAGTGACAGAGCAGTATTTCTGTGCAAAGCAGACACCATTTTAAACATAAGTGACAAGATTTACTAAGCAATGCTACTCCATATGAGACCTTTCAGTGCGGCTTCGTACAGTGGTTCTCAGTATGCTCAGGCCCTGATCCAGACCAAGTTTAGAGATAACGCAACTTGCAAATTAGGCGCATTTAGCTGCATGCATTGGCTAGTCTTTAATCCCGGTGGTCCCTGAGGATAGGTTTAGGAACCACTGGCTTAGTAAATGTGTCCCTTTATGGTCCAATGGATGGGTTCTAAGCTTTCTTCTTGCACAGAAGTTGTCTTATAATATAATATTTATATATAATATATATACAAAATATATATATATATATATATACAGTGTTCGTCAAACCTATACATTTGCTCGCCCCGGGCGAGTGGATTTAACCCCCGGGCGAGTAAATAATGGCCCAAGCAGCACACGTCTGGTACTAGGTGGCGAGTAGATTTTTTTGTGTGGCGAGTAGATTTTTTGGTGATTTGTCAACCACTGTATATATATATATATATATATATATATATATTTATATATATAATCTCTAACTGTGCGTGCTATGTCTTGTATATAATGTATACCCTGTTCACTTATGTAACTGTATTTGTAACCATGTATTATTTGTCATCTTAACTTTATGCCCAGGACATACTTGAAAACGAGAGGTAACTCTCTATGTATTACTTCCTGGTAAAACATTTTATAAATAAAATAAATTATGGAGTACCACCATCTCTGGTCCTTTATGACCCAATTCAAGTGAATAGGCTGTCAGATGTCCTCCAGTACTGAGATGTCTTATGGAACACTTCTAAATATGGCCCTGTCAGAGATGTGTGCAGAGGTATGCAATGGAGACCGTTTTTAAGGTGAAAATAAAATAAGGCTTTATTGCGCCTGTTCCTTTAAACGCTGCAAACACAAACGTAAAAGAAAAACCTACTCCACTTTGAAGAAATCACTACACATTTTACTCCAGCCCTATCTAACTGGGAGGGTAGCTAAGCTGCTTACCACCCCAAACACATATACATATACATATAAACACCCAACAGTCCAAAAAGAAAGTCTCTTATCTTTATCTGTGATTTCTCCTGGGTCAGCACCCTTGTGTGCTATGGCACTCTTTGTGTCCAGGTATAGAGGTCTTGTCCCCTTGTCTTGTGAATGCAATCAAGACCCTCTTTTCCTTGGGTCAGCCCCGTTGTGGGCTAAGGAAATCTCTGCAGTGTTTCTTTTCCTTGGTCAGCTCCCTTTTGAGCTAAGGAATCTCGTTCCTGTTTCTCATAACAGGCTTTTCAGCCAGGTGGCGTCTGGTTGATTGCTGGTGTGCATTTAACCAGCACACTGCTGGATCAGGGGCAAGTTTTTCCACGGTGATAAGTCCCTGTTACAGGCCCCAACTACAGTACGCTGCTAAACTTCTGCCTTTGCTTCTCTAGTTAGTAAGTGTTCAGATTTGTTGATTAGCCCTTCAAGCAAAAGAGATCACTTGAATGTCTTGATTAATTATGTATTATTATTACATTCTTACTCCCTGTTGATGTGAATAAAATTGGCACTGTTCAATATATCAAGACGTTTATACTATAGAATAATACAGTGTATCTTTTTTAATCTAAGAGCAACGGAGCTGATCTCCCCCCAGGAGGAAGGGGGATCCCTGCCACATGACTATTAAAAAAGGAACTGTGGTGTTAATATGTAAAATATTGATGCGAATAGCTGGTCGTTCCAATTAACTCAATATGCAATAAATAGTTAAATAGCCCTAAAGTACCATTCACATGCTATATGAACACTAACTTATGTTCAACCACATAATAGGAGTCTGAGAAGGTCATGCTGACGCTTAATCCCATTACTGCTATGGGGACCCTGTAGCAGCCAATAGGCTCAACCAAAGATAGAGGCAAAAGGGCCTTTGTGTGTGTCTGCCCATTTTATATTCCTTCTTCTGGATTGTTTGCATTGATGTATCACTTTGAGGGTACCGCAATGATAAAGTACTTTAAACCTGCACAACCCAATACTCACACAGTAATCAGATATTGCAGATATTATTGCAAAGTAAGGAACCAAATCGCGACATAAGTTAGCAAAATCATGCAATTTTGCAGCTTGTGGCTCTATTGAATTGAAGCAAATGCATTAAAATTTGTGTGTGCGTTAACGCATTTTCGGGCAATAACGGGCACAATAACATTCGCTTCATCTGTGTAGTGCTTCTTCTGCAGCCAGGGATTCTGGGTAATGCAAATGAGCACTCACAGTGTGTATCTTTTTTGCTTCTGGATTTCACAGCACCTTGCAGTCTGCAGTGCCTGTGACTGACTGTAGTTTTTGCTTGGGTGAATTTTTATTTCATTATATGTTGTGCAAACTCAGATAGATATTAATTATGAATGTGGAGAACACGCTTTGATAACAACAGCCTTTTTAGGTGAAGTCTAAGACCCAAGTTAACTTATTTCAGTAATATGGTTTTCATGTTAAAAGTAGACAATTGGTAAGAAAACCCACACAAATAAGGGCTTAGTGACTAGGTGAATGTGACAAAAAAATATATATATACAGGTGGTCCTCGCTATACGACGGTGCGTTATCCGTTGAACGGCTCATCCGCTGCCAGATAATGCATTCCGCTGAACACATTATTCCAGGTGAGAACGGCTTATCCGAGGCCAGATAATGCATTCCGCTGAACGCATTATCCCACGTGGGAACGAGTTATCCGAAGCCAGATAATGCATTCCGCTGAACACATTATTCCACGTGAGAACGGCTTATCCGAGGCCAGATAATGCATTCCGCTGAACACATTATTCCACGTGGGAACGGCTTATCCGAGGCCAGATAATGCATTCCGCTGAACCATTAATTCCACGTGAGAACGGCTTATCCGAGGCCAGATAATGCATTCCGCTGAACACATTATTCCACACGTGAGAGACGCTTTATCCCAGCCAGATAATGCATTCCGTGAACACTTATTCCACGTGGGAACGTTATACGTGCGGCAGATAATGCATTCCGCTGAACGCCTTATCCCATGTGGAACGGGTTATCCGAGCCAGATAATGCATTCCGCTGAACGCATTATCCCCCGTGGAACGGTTATCCGAGCCAGATAATGCATTCCGCTGAACGCATTATCCCACGGTGGAACGGGTTATCCGACCAGATAATGCATTCCCGCTGAACGCATTATCCCACGTGGGAATGGGTTATCCGAGGACCGAGTAATGCATTCCGCTGAACGCATTATCCCACGTGGGAACGGTTATCCGAGGCCAGATAATGCATTCCCGCTGAACGCATTATCCCACGTGGGAACGGGTTATCCGAGGCCAGATAAAGCATTCCGCTGAACGCATTATCCCACGTGGGAACGGGTTATCCGAGGTCAGATAATGCATTCCCGCTGAACGCATTATCCCACGTGGGAACGGGTTATCCGAGGCCAGATAATGCATTCCGCTGAACGCATTATCCCACGTGGGAACGGGTTATCCGACGCTCACCGCAGCGGATTAACATTGGATCCGTAATACGACTGTCCGCTGTCTGACGTCGGTCTGTGGGATGATTCGAGCGGATAACCTGCTGTATATAAACTGTCACCCTGGGAAAGTGATACATAATTGATTACAAAATAAATCAGATACTGAATAATATTAAACAACCTAAAATGAAACATTCTGTGCATAAAGTGTCTCTAAATAGAGTCTCTCCAACGGGAATAGTCAGATGAAAATTGGAAAGGGTTCCTGCTGCCTAGAAAACTCATGGATTTTCCATAATCCACCACGGGAATGGTAGCAAAACAGTTCTCCTTGGTGCACATCCCGTTGGCTTGAATGGGCTGCACAGTGTCTTCCAACGCTGGAAGCTGCCTTATGGCAGCAGACTGCCTAGCAAAATGGCACATACAGTAATCTATTAAATATACTACTACTGTTATTTCACCTTAGTCTGCCCTTTATAAACTGCAGATAGTGAAGTTTCGGAGCGTGGAGATGTAAAGGAGCATTTGCAGTAGCATCCTCAATTGCAATCACCCTAAAGCAGGGGTGGCCTACTGCAGTCCTCAAGAGCCACCAACAGGTCAGGTTTTCGGGTTATCCCTGCTGTAGCACATGTGGTTCAATCAGTGCCTCAGTCTCCGACTGCACCACCTGTGCTAAAGCAGGGATATCCTGAAAACCTGACCTGTTGGTAGCTCTTGAGGATTGGAGTTGGCCACCACTGCCCTAAAACATACGCCTGATACATTCCTGGGTTAAATCAGTCCAAATCAGCACCAGCAATAATCTGATAGTAAAGAAGCAATCCACCCTAACTAGCCTCCATTTTGATTTTACAGGATTGTTACCGGGGAGTCGTCCAGCCCTGAATCAGACTATTTCAGCTCTAGGGACCTGGTTCCTGAGATACTTACTGGTGAAGTTACCTGTGTTAATTCTTGGTTTCTAACTCCGAGGTTATAGTGGCGGCATCGCTACATGCGCGTGCTTGTGAGCACCCGCAAGTCAGGCACAATTCAGTACTTGGCTATAGTAGTTAGCCAAGTGCCTGCCGGTGATGTAGCGCATTGACACAGCAGCGTTTTGAGAAGACAATACACTTTGTCTTCTCAGGCGACTGTCGCGTGATGTCAGCGTCACGTGAGCTGGTTCGGCCAATGAGGGCGGACCAGCTTCGTGACGTGTCTGTGACGCATTTGCCATGCTCCCTACCATGCCCCTGCCATATCCCCGCACTGCATCAGATTGCCTCCCCAATCTCCTGCAGCCAGGTGCACAGATCGCTGGGGCTGCAGGAGTGTGAGCAGTGGTGCGCGGCCGCGCTGGTAGTATAAGCTCGGCCTAAAGGGGCTTTAAATGACCATCCAATAGGAAGCTACAACCAGTGATATTTCAGCTTCTTATTGGCCTGATACAGTTATATTGTTTCCCCGGGGGGGGGGGGGGGGGAGATTGAATCCCGGTAACTTCATCGGTAAGTATCTTGAGTACTGGGGGTCCTGGGAGCTGACATTAGGTGCGTTTGGGTCAGTGGGGAATCCCCCAGTTCCCACCCTGTAAAAATGTAAACCACAGGACATCTGTCCCCGACCTGGCAACGGACGGGAACCTGCCCCGCCGAAGTGGCCAATTGAGATGGTATAGAAAAAAACCCTAAATGGATTATGGTGGTAATTTTAGATGCATGGTCATTTTTGTCAGAGAATCCCCGTAGACTGTAATGGCCCCATCTATGTAATGACTACTGGCAGATTTATCTATGCAATGGTTTTTGGGAGATCTCCGTTGGACACTTATTGACTAATATAAATGATGGATCTTTGCAATCTTGATATCATCTTTCATTGTTTTCTCTTTTGGGTTATTATTTGATCAAATATGTATTCTAATGTAGACAAATTGCAACATTTTTAACAACATTTTCTTTTTCAAGCTAAGTTTATAAATACATATACTCTGTTTATATCACTATCTTTAGTTGAGTTTGGTCCTTATGGGGCTACATATTTTAATTATAGAGGTAATAGATTCCTTTATCAATTTGTATGAAAAATAATACTCTGTTTGACTGTGACATGAATCATGGCAACAGATAAACAGTAATTCGTTTTGTGTTTCTCATTCTCACCTTATATGTCAAAACTGGACTTTATTTAGGAAAGTCTTTCCAATGTCAGATGAGTTCTAGAGAAGGAGGAGGGGAGTATAATGGTTCTTGCCATATTTATCAAAGGAACCCCATAGAAAGCAATGTTTTTTCCGCTGGTAAATCCGGTACAATTATTATGCACTAATCTTGCCCACTTTGGCAGCCAGGAGACGATGATAAATGGATTTGTTATGTGTGGGGATGATGTAAGCAATAAATTAGGTTTGGTCATCAGCCAGTAATCAATCAGTTGTTTGACAATAACTCAGAAAGAACATATCCGAACTGTTTGTTCTATTTTTACAGCAAATTGACTGTGTACTAAGTGCATGGTAAGTGTAACTAGTAAACTTAGAACCAAACTTGCAAATGTGAAACTCTTTTTAGTGAGTATCAGGAGTAAATGGGGGGAATAGGTATTTTTATCTCTTATTGACATAACCACTAAGGTTTCATAACTTGTGTTTTCAGACGGGCTCTGTGAGAGCTGAAATCACTCGAAGTCCTTTTCTGTCTTATATTTAGTTCATTTTTGTTTCTGTCAAATGTCTATACTTTCTAATGTTTCAAAGTGTTTATTCACAGTGGGTATTTCTATCTGCCTTAAATCCTCTTTCTTTATTTTTCGATGTGTGATTTGTGAGCACTGATGGCTATAAAAACCCAGAAATAAGACAAAAAGAGCTACATTTGACGGCTTGTGATGGAGGAATATAAAACATATATGGGCTGCATTATTGCATGTCTCAAACCAAATATGTATTTAGTGTTTCTTTCAATAGTTTTACTTAGATATACAGCAATTTAGTATCTGCAATTTCATATACAGTATTATTTGGAAAACCTGTTTTTCAATGGAATTAATAAAGATTTTGAGCTTTTCTTTGTAGAGTAGAAATGAAGGATTGAATTGCCCTGCCATCTTACATCTTCAGTGCGTCTTCCTGGGGTTTCTTGTAGTGTATGTGACAGAGTCATAGAGGCCGATTCACAAAGCAGGGATAAAATCAGTGCTTTTGCGTCTGACTATGGGGCATATGCACTAAGCACCGATAAGCCACTTATCAAGGCCTTTTTGCCAAAAAAAAGCCTACTGCAATTCAGTAAGCCCGATAAGTCAGTGATAAAAGCTCTTTTCGGCAAAAAAAAATTCTGAGAAAAAAAGACACCAAACGAGTGGTGAGAAGCCACTTATCGTGCAATTCTAGTAGCTCCGATTAGCTTATCAAGGGCTAATCGCGGCACTAGAATAATTTCCTCTCAAAATCCTCCCACTAGGAAAAGTTGGCAGGAAGGTGGTGAGAAGATGCCGATAAACAGCGAGAGGGAACTTCGGAAAAAAAAGAATTTTTCCTGCATCGGATTGATGCCGACCGTCTCCAGAGCTGATATCCATTAATATCATCACCGGAGGCCCCCGGCATTAATCCCATACAATAAAAATGCATTTACAGGCAACTTCATTACCTTAGAGGCTAACTGCTAAGGCAATGAAGGGATTAAGGAACAACAGCAGCTTTCCTTGGGGCACGGGGGGTAAGTATAGTGGGTACTTGGTTTTTCACTCACCCCCTCTGCCATAAACATTACAATATGTACTAACCACCAATACACAACCCACCCACCCCCTGTGCCCCCAGATAAAAGCATTTTTTTATTTTTTTTATACAAAGGTTTGATACCAGAGGCAGGCGGGGTGGTCTCTGCGAGTGTCCTTGGGCCTCCAGGTGGTCCCTGTGGGTGTCCGGGAGCCCCACAGGGGTGTCTGGGTGGTCCCCACATTTGTCTGGGGGCCCTTGGGTGGTCCCCGCGGGTGTCTGGGGGGCCTTCGGGTGGTCACGGGGAGCGCAAACGTTTCCTGCTGCGCCCCCCTATCCGGCCCCCCAGTTTGCGAACCCCTGATTTAGCACAACATTTTCCATTTATAACAGGATAGCTGGATTAAAAGATAACAACTAAATATTCTGGGCCTCTTACTTTAGTACATGGAAAACTACACTGGCATGTCCAGTTAATTCAGCATACATCTATTATAATATTTATTAGACGAAATACTGTACTCTGAATTCACCTTTTGAGCCCTGATTTCTATACTGTACAGTAGCTCTCCTTCATAACTTTTCCATGGAGGTGGGAGAAAGCCGGAAAGCTTTAAGCCGTGCATTCATTCAATTGAATCCCTCCCCCAGCTGCATTGACTTGACAAACTACAAAATGTGATCTGTCAGTTGTTTCCTTATAGCTTGTGCATTACAAAAAGATAATGTATTCATCGTTCGGTGATAATATGTAAGGTCTAGAAAATAACTATAAGGTTAGTAGCACAGAAATCATGGGGCCCAGGACAAATGAAAGGCGCAGGGCCACCCCCCCTCCCCCCCCCCCCGCCCCCTGAACCCATAGCGCACCTTCCACAAAAAAATATTTTTTACGCGCAACTCTTATTGTAAAACGGAAAAAAACACTACAATGCAAACTGTTTATTTTTATATATCAACAAAAGACAGGTGACTGCCTGCCTGGGTGGGTGGTGACTGCCTGCCTGCCTACCTGGGTGGGTGACTGCCTGTTTGCCTGCCTGGGTGGGTGGGTGACTGACTGCCTGGGTGGGTGGGTGACTGACTGACTGCCTGGGTGGGTGGGTGGTTCGACTGACTGCCTGGGTGGGTGACTGCCTGACTGTGTGGGTGACTGGGTGGGTGACTGAGTGGCTTTGTGGGTGGGTGGGTGACTGAGTGGCTTTGTGGGTGGGTGGGTGACTGAGTGGCTTTGTTTGACTGAGTGACTGGGTGGGTGAGTGACTTTTACTGAGTGACTGGGGGGGTGGGTGACTTTGTGGGTGGGTGACTGGGTGGATGACTGGGTGGGTGACTCAGTGACTAGGTGGGTGAGTGACTCGGTGGGTGGGTGAGTGAGTGGGTGGATGACTGGGTTGCGGGCGCGGGGGAAGCTGGATTGGCGGGCGCAGGCTCACCACAGCACTTCCCCTTCGTCCCACGTTGGGAGCAGGGGGGACACCCTTCTTTCCCTGCTCATGCACGCTGGGACTTCGGCCATGCGCATGCGCACGGGAATCTCCGCCATTTTTTCCCCTAAGAAAACGGGCAAGGCCACGCAGGGGTGCCCGGGATGCTAACCACGGCAGACCCCCCCTGTTGGCGGGCCTGGCACTGCTTGGGTTGCAGTCTGTCTTTCTCTACATTACCAGAGTCATGCTTCAATAGTTTTCACTCAATAGCTCTTAAATCCCTCAAATTACCCTTTAACTATTTCTCTTGTTTCTAATCTTTCCCCACCTCGGCTCATGGATTGGGCTTTTACTGAACCCAACAGCAGGTGAGCTCCTTTTCATTTGGCTTCCTTATGCAATCTCTGAACATAACCCATTAACCCTTTAAGCCATAGCTCCCGAATCATATGTCCCATTTTCCTAAACCGCCCATCTTGTAAAGAAAGTTTCTGAAGAAAAGTGTTGTGGATAAGCAAGATGATTATGGCCATGGAGCATACTTATATTGGGCCATATTTAAGAAGTGCTACTACATAAGACACATTATATTCCAGAAGATACCTTGGAGCACCATTCAAGGGACAAAGCCACGATGGGCCATGTCTATTAAGAGGCAAAACTCTATAAGACACCTTCCTTGCCGGAAGACACAATGCAGCCCATTCACTTCTAGGGGCTCTAATACACTATTTTAACTAAACCGTTGTGGAGGGTGTCTTATAGCAGGGTTGTGCAAACTTTCCCTGCTGGCCCCCCCTGCCTGCTCTCCCCCCTGCTCACGCTCCCTCCTTAACTTGTCTTTGGTGTCGCCGAAAACAAGGTAAGGGATGTTACAGAGGCCTCACGCGATCCCCCGGCATTTAATTTAAATGCCATGGGGAAGAGTGCGGCACCTCTGCAACCGCCGCCCCCCCCCCTCCACCCCTGGAGAGTCTTGCACACCCCCAGTTTGCGCACC
This sequence comes from Ascaphus truei, assembly GCA_036426205.1. NCBI lineage: Eukaryota > Metazoa > Chordata > Amphibia > Anura > Ascaphidae > Ascaphus > Ascaphus truei. Next base: position 158,715,805 of record CM071567.1, on the reverse strand, counting down.
CCTGTCTTATAGGGTAGCACTGCTCAGTAAATATTACTTATTATGCTTTTGAGTTATTGTACCATGTGGCATATTGCAGGAGACATACAGTATAGAAATTTGAAGGTACATGTATCAAGAGAAAAAATAAACAACCATTATATATAAACAACCAATCAATGTATTTACATTTATTTAAATTGGACAAAAAGAAGTCAATCTTACAATAGAAATTTTTTTTATAAACCATGCAACAATACGTATAAAAAGTCAACAAACAGTTGATGTAAAAAATAGTGCTACAATATAAAATGATATATCAGGCTAAGCAAAAATTTCATGAGATATGCATTTTTCTCAGAGGAATTGTTATTGACATCCACACAGTACATCAAGATGCATTCCTTTTCAGTGTGTTAAAGTGTATTTGTTTACTCATGTCTGCGATCATTGAGGTTTTGAGTATTGGTGACGGTTTGTGGGATATTTGGAGTGCTGTCGATTTTGTTACATTTTCTTAGGTCAACAGAATCCTGACCCTGTTTGTGGAAAGCTAATTATTTTCCATCTCTGGGTGCAATGCAGGGAATTGGAAATCAAAGGAAATTAAAGATAATCTGCTAAAACTATGTGCATTATGGAATAAATAATATATGATTATTTATTACCTTAGGAAAATGGAGTAAAAATCATCTCAATGTTGACATTTTTGGGAGGCAAGAATAAAGCTGTGTTACGCTATGAGACACCTTGGACTACTTTTGAATTTTTTTATTTTACTAAAGTCTCTCTGGAGCGGTGTAAACCAGTGTAAAAATCAGCACCATTTTTTATAAAAAGCAAGTTTTTTTTTTCCTTTTGATAACTGGTGCAATTCTTGTGCATCGTTTTTGCCCCAGTTTTCCAGACTTAATAATCACCCTTGTGTGATCTTGTTTAAGGCTAAGTTGTAAGAAGACTTTTCTGGTAATGTGGGTCTAGTCTCCTGTGCTGGTTCCTGAGATATTAAGACCTTAATCTCTGGACAAAATATACAGTATGTGCCTGGGAAAAAGTGTGGCAGTCAGGATTATCTTTATACTGCCAGCCAATAAAAGGCACACAGATATGAAATTATAAAAAAAGGCAATTATGTATGCAACCTTTCTCTTCTGTGGATAAAGCAGAAGCTACAGTGGATAATGCTCTGAAATAGTAAAAAAGGACAAACACATCCTTACAATATACAGTAAGGGATGTACATTAATCGCTACAGTCCTTACAGCACACCTCTTCAGTCCTTACTGTACAACCTTATCCCTACAGTTCTGACTGCACACCCATCCCTACAGTCCTGACTGAACAGAGACTCGATCCGCTCAGCTCTGCCTGGCAACAACCCTCCCTAAACAGTCGCGGAACTAGGCACACTACCCCTCAATTCCTAACATTTCTGACTGCACACCCATTCCCTACAGTCCGACTGCACACCCATCCCTCCAGATCCTTGACTGCACACCCATCCTACAGTCCCTGACTGCACACCCCACATCCCGCGTCCTGACGTGCAAATACACCCATCAGTACAGTCCTGACTGCACACCCATCATCTACAGTTCTGACTGCACACCCATCATCTACATTTCTGACTGCACACCCATCCCTACAGTCCTGACTGCACACCCATCATCTACAGTTCTGACTGCACACCCATCCCTACAGTCCTGACTGCACACCCATCAGTACAGTCCTGACTGCACACCCATCCATACAGTCCTAACTGCACACCCACCCCTACATTCCTGACTGCACACGCATCCCTACACTCCTTACTGCCCACCTATCCCTACAGTCCTTACTGCCCACCTATCCCTACAGTCCTTACAGCACACCCATCCCTATAGTCCTGACTGCACACCCATCCCTACAGTCCTTAATGCACACAATGTATTCATGTTTTAAGTTTAACCCCTTTCACCTAATGTAATGCAATGTCTTTATATATAATGTATAACCCTGTTCTCCTATGCAACCATGTATTTGGCCTCATAACTCTGTGCCCCCAGGACATACTTGAAAATGAGAGGTAACTCTCAAGTAATACTTCCTGGTAAAACATTTTATAAATAAATAAACACCTATCCCTACAGTCCTTACTGCACACCCATCTCTACAAAATACAGGCATGCCCCGGTTTAAGGACACTCACTTTAAGTACACTCGCGAGTAAGGACATATCGCCCAATAGGCAAACGGCAGCTCCCGCATGCGCCTGTCAGCACGTCCTGAACAGCAACACCGGCTCCCTACCTGTGCCGAAGCTGGGCGCAAGCGGGAAGACTATAGAGCCTGTTACAAATGCGTTATTTACATCAGTTATGCACATGCACTATATGAAGATTGCAGTACAGGACATGCATCGATAAGTGGGGAAAAGGTAGTGCTTCACTTTAAGTACATTTTCACTTTACATACATGCTTCGGTCCCATTGCGTACGTTAATGTGGGGTATGCCTGTATACAAACTTGATGACTGTAGCTTCGCATTTTTTTTATGCACGCTCTTGAGGTTTGGACTCATACATAAATGTACAGATGTAGCAGACTTTATCTCTCTGGCTGATAACACAACATACGTTAAAACACAGATTTTCCATGGGATTAAATGGCAGGTATAACAAAAAATATTACAGAATATCCCCCATTAGAGATGTGCGAATCTTTCTCCTAAATCCGAATCCAAAGCAGCTAGTTTCTTTGAACCGAGAATTCGTTTTAAAAAGACAGATTCCTATTTTTTTTTCTTATTTCTGAAAATCCGTCCGACGGATTTGGAATCCAAATCTGCAAACTGAATCTGAATCCATCAAATGGAATTATAATATGGGGGGAGGAGGACATACTGTTAATAGTGGTGCAGCCTCAAGATTAAATGATTGTGTTGTAAAAATCCGAGAATCCGAGCCCAATGGAGGGATTTTAAAGAATTTCATCGGGCTAAACTTGATGAAATCTGACTGGATTGCAGAGTGCGGATCATCTTTGGCCTGAAAAACTCAGGAAAATCCACGGATCGGATTCAGACAGATTCGCACAGCTCTACCCAGCATAATGTGCCAGCGGGGAGCAATAATTGTTGCTACATCTGTCAGGTGAGTTTATTGAAGGCCATGTTATATGGTCACTGTTGTCCATTTGACTGACAGCAGATTGTGTGCATTTTGAGACAGTAGCAGAATACACCATTAAAAAAAAACCAGCCAAAAACTACAGAGCCAACATTTCCCTCCTTTCTCTTAAATCTAAACAATCAAATACTGTATATTCCAATAAAGAAACGCACATAACTGTGCTTGACATTTTTTATGATACAGAATTGATATCAATGTCAAAAATTACAGACAGGAAAAAATAGTTGTAATCCCTTAAATTTCAATAAGCTTATTGTGTTTAATACATCTATTTTGCGGGTAAGCCCCAGAGTGTATTGGCTAGCTACTAATTACTATTATATTTGTGGCTCATTTGCATTCTACAAAGATTTAAAATAACGATTAATTCTCATTGTAAGAGATGTGTGCAGAGGTACGCAATGGAGACCGTTTTAAGGTGAAACTAAAATGAGGCTTTATTGCGCCTGTTCCCTTAACACGGCAAAAATATTCAAAATAAACAAAATAAAGGCCTACTCCGCTTTGGAGAATATCTACACCTTTACTCCTTCCCTTTCTAACCGGGTGGGTAGCTAATCTAGTTACCACCCCCAAACGTATATACATATAGATATACAACAGTCCAAGAATAAAATCTCTTATCTGTTTGTTGTAGCTGTAGGAGAAGGCCTCTCTGCTCTCCTGGGTCAGCACCCTTGTGTGCTATGGCAATGTCTGTGTCCAGGTATAGAGTTCTGGTCCCCTTGTCTTGCTATCAGCATACAGTCCTTCTGCAGCTCAAGACATCTGTTCCTCTGGTCAGCCCTAGTTGTGGGCGAAGGAAATTCCCTGTGCAATTAACCAGCCAACTGCTGGATTTAGAGACAGTGATAAGTCCCTGTTACACTCATATATTGCAGATTTTCATTTTTTGATGAAGACTTAAGCATACGAAAGGGGTGCCTTTATTTATTTGGCTTCACAATGTGTTTCTGTCTTTTCTACCAGTGAGTGGTAGAGACAGTGCAAGTCAAGTTTAGTTTGGTTTGACTGCATAAATAGTTGCTTAACTGCTTTTTGGATCCATATCAAGCAATATATATGCTACTTTATTTATAGGTCGATCATCCCATTCTAGAAATCGATCTAACTGACTAATATCATCTTAATTCATGATAAGACAAACACGCTTATGTTGTCAACATGAAAAGCTAATAACGGATGATAATACAGGGTGATAAATGCAGGGTATGCACAGTAAATTGACTTTTGATTTACTGTATAACTAAAACTTATATGTAGAGACAGTTTTAATTTAAAATATTCTTAACTCAACCATCAATCTAAAAATGTCTAATAGAAATAGCACATCTGTTATAAACATATTATAAAGTTTTATAGTAAAATGTTTGAAATCTATATGTTCAAAACGAAGCTAGGCTTCACTGGGTTGCAATCAAACTGCCGGAGGCAATATCCAAGTATTTTTAGCATAATTCTTTGTAAGAAGACATCTTGTAGTCTCCATGTGTATCGTTTCACATGCTTTCTTGGGTCAAACCATACATTTGGTACATTGGCAGCAAGCCCATACTTACATTCTTAGCTAAGCCAGTGGACAGCCACATCATCTGGCATGTTCCCTTTGGAAACAAGCCTGGCTCTAGGTAGGTTGGATGTGGACACAGCTGGCTCGAGGATAGAAGGTACAACCATTAAAGCCTCTGCAGCTGCAGAGGAATAAGAAATTAGAATGTATGAGAATTTATCCAGCAAATAAGCCAGATGATTTAAATGAGCTGAGATGGAATACATGGCCCTGATTGGTGAACCTTACCAAGATTATAAGGTCCCTAGGCACTCAGTGCTGTCCACACATCTCAACAACGTATCCAGAAAGAGCAGGCATGTATCCCCCTCCATTTCTACTAACTGTACTAATTGGTACATGACTATATCATCCCCTGTGCTCTTACACAAACATATTGTGCTATAGAACAATAACAGCTGTACAGTACTGTATGTGCTATAGCAATGTTACACCTGCATTACTTTGCCAAAGCCAGTACTAAAATCTAAAGTGTATCTTTGGCACCTAAACAATGAACTTATAGCCCAATATACAATTTAACCAAAAGTATTCCTGTATTTATGCACTCATCTGGTTCCTTAGCACTTGTCACCTCAACCATGGTCATCTAATACTAAACAGTTCAGGAAAATTAAAAAGATCTACTTGGGCAATGTCCCTACATAATCTATGCCTATTTATGCAGGAAAACAAATTGCATTATTTGAGCGCTATTTATTATTTATTAAAATATTTCTTTCTTTTATTTGTATTATGAATTAAGTTAACCTTCTTGTGTTTCTTTAAACTATACATTCATATACACAATTTCAACATTTTATTTTCATATTTTTAATCATCTTTTGTTTTCCCAAGTATCAAAACATTAAATCTAAAATTGTATTTCTGTACCGAACAAAACACAATTTGAAATGTTAACATGTAAAACGAATCAATCCTTTAGAGCAGGGATGACAGTTTTTCAGGCTACCCCTGCTTCAGAGGAGGTGGCTCAGTCATAATGGCTTAGCCTCTGACTGAGCCACCTGTGCACTAGACACACACCTGATCTGTTGGTGTCCCTTTAGGACTGGAGTTGGCCACCCCTGCACTAGAAAATTCCAAATATATTTTAACCATCCAAATAATATTGACTAGTATGAGATCATATATAATATATTCTGAGTGGCTCGCTGTTTGTTTAATCATTGTGTTTTAAGAAATTCCATTGGTTTTGAATGGATTTGTACATTATAAGTCAGTCTCTGTATTGACATTTATAGGATACAGGAAACTAACATGTTTTTCTAGACAGAGACAGATTCATCTATAAATTGTAATATCTGAACTGTTTCACAACAATATATATATAATTTTGTATGACCATAACCCAGATTTTGCTCTATATAAAGGGTGCTCAACTTCCATCCTCAAGCCCTCCCCCCTCCCCCAACAGGTCAGGTTTTCAGATATCCCTGCCTCAGCAAAGGTGGTACAATCAGTCCCTGCTTCAGCACAGGTGGCTCAATCAGAGACCCTGGGGCCTATTCTATAAGCGTTCATAAGGCATTTATCGATCACTTATCGGCCAAAATATCTACTGAGATTCTGTAAGCCTCGATAAGTAGGCGATAAAGGAATGAATCGCCACATTTTTTAGCCGTCAAAAAAAATCCACTTAAACCACTTATCGGCAAGTTCTGAAACTCGTGCAATTCTGGTAGACGTGATTAGGTTATCGAAGCCAATCGCGGCTCTAGAATGGCGAGTTTCTCCCCAAATCCTCACGCCAGGAAAAGTCCTGGCGTGAAGGTGGTGAGAAGCTTCTGAGGCGGTGAGATGGGATTTAGGAAAAAAATGATTTTTTTCTGCATCAGAGTGATGCCGGGTGTCTCCGGAGCTGACAACCATTAATAACAGCACCGGAGACCCCCGGCATGAATCCCATGCAATAAAATTGCATTTACAGTCAACTTCATTATCTTAGCGGCTAACCGCTAAGACAATGAAGGGGTTAACTACCACTGCAATCTTTATTGTGGGTAGTGGGGTGGGTGAAGGTTGTATTTGGCCCTTGGTTGGTGTTTATGCCTTGTGTGGGGGTTGTGGGTGGATTTAACCCTTTTATTACCTTAGCGGTTAATACCACTAAGGTAATGAAGGGGTTAATCCCTCCCGCTACCCACCCACCAAGGGCCAAATACCCCTTCTCCCACCCGTGCTACCCACAATAAACATTAAAAACACAACAACACTAATACCCACCTCCTCTACCCCCACATGATTGATATCAGAGGTTGCAGGTGTCCGGGCGTCCTCAGGTGGTCCCTTTGGGTGTCTGGGGGCCCTCGGGTGGTCCCCGCGGGTCCTCGCTTGCCTGCGGTACCAATCCAGTGGCAAAAAATAAAATGTGCAATACATTGAAATAAATACTCCCCCTTCATCCCCCCAACACATACAGTACAGTAATGGGCAAAATAACTATTATCCAGATATGGATAATAGCTCATGTTTCCATTATAATATAAAACATTAGCCAGCCAGCATAAATAAAGTAAATAAAACTTTCTACTTACCCCTGCCATCATGATGGGCGTCCTCATCAGCATACTCCAGGTCCATGTCCTCCGATGCCAGAAAGAATACAACAAAATATACAATCTAATGGCCCCTAACCCCTTAATCACTTAGCGTTAATAACTGCTTTAGTAATTAAGGGGTTAATTCACACTCCTCCGCTACCCACAAGGGAGTCCTAACCACCTACCCCAGAACCTCTATATCCACTCTCTACCCATTGATTGGCATAGTGGTACATCATACCCATATAATATGGGCATGAAAAGCCATTATAGCAGTCATTTATGCAGACGCACTTACTAGAATTCCCTCCTACAGTCTCTGTACGTTCTCCCTACCTACCAATTAGACTGTAAGCTCCTCGGAGCAGGGACTCCTCTTCCTTAATGTTACTTATATGTCTGAAGCACTTATTCTCATGACTTGTTATTTATATTATTTGTTATTTATATGATTATCACGTGTATTACTGCTGTGAAGCGCTATGTACATTAATGGCGCTAAATAAATAAAGACATACAATACAATACAGTGGTCACCGTAATAAAAAAGCATGAAGGACAAAAATACACAATAATAAAAGATATGCACAAGCACCTAAACACCCCAATTCAAGAAATAAAAGTACTAGCCTGAGCCACTGATTGAGCCAGTCTTCTTAATGTTAAATGAGGCTTCCAGGCCTGTGCTGAAGAAGGGATATCCTTAAAACCTGACCTGTAATTCTCCACTTTAAGGGATGATATCACATCCTTTTGAACTAATGTTACCTATCACATGGTACAGCAACCAATAGGATTGTCTTCAATCCCATTGGCTGTAATACCATGTGATATAGCCATGGGGTTTTAAGGACGTGACGTAATTCCCTTGGAGATGACGTCATATCCTTAAAATAAAATATAAAAAGCGAGCACATGATAAAGCGTCCAATCGGATTGGAGCTGTACCATCTGACCATAAAATGTGATGTCACGAGGCCATATATAGGTCTGTATGTCTCATTTTACCTCAAGAAGCCGACGAGACAACATCCTGTTGTGGATTTATCATGGGGCTTTGGATTGACAGATGAAGATAGAAGATTAAAGAAAAGAAGAAAATAATGACAGATGAAGAAAGAAGAAAATAATGACAGATGAAGAAAGAAGATTAAAGAAAAGAAGAAAATAATGACAGATGAAGAAAGAAGACGGTGATAGAAGATAAAAAAAAAAGTTTTTTGTACCTGATGCTGGTCTTCAAGGTGGATGGCATTTGATTGCGGGTGATGACGTCGTGGTACGAGAGCTTGCAGACACAACGGGATTCGGAGGGTGAAGACTTCTAAAGGTAAGTACATATTGAATGTATGAAATTGTTTGTTTTTTTTCATTTTTTTTTTAATTGTATGTATTTATTTATTTGAATGTATTTGCTTGCCCATCGACTGTTAATGTATTAATCTCTGCCCCTTTAGGGTGCAGATAAATACATTGACAGCCAATGCTTGTTTTCTATTGATTGTTATTTTTTCAATTTCTGTTTTTTGCTTGGATTAAATTGTTTTGAATTTGGATGGCTTGTTTTTAGTACATTTTAGGATTGGTTAGCATTTTAAAATAATTATTTGTTGGTTACTGGTTTAAATTCATTAATTGTTTTGTTAGCTAGTGTTTAAAATTAATTGTTTTGTTGGTTAGTACTTGTATTTATTACATTGATTGGTTGGCTTGTACTTTTATTTATTTAATTGGGTGTCTAGTGCTTTTATTTCTTGAATTTGGGTGTTTAGGTGCTTTTATTATTGTGTATTTTTGGCCTTCATGCTTTTTATATTAGGGTGACCATTGACTGCTATAGTGGCTTATCGTGCCCATATTATATTGGTATGATGTACCACTATGCCAATCAATGAGTAGAGGGTGGTATAGTGGTCCCAGGGTGGGTGGTTAGGGCTCCTGGGTGGGTTGCGGGGCAGGGTTGGTTAACCCCTTAATTACTATAGCGGTTATTAACCACTAAGATGATTAAGAGGTTAGGGTCCATTAGATTGTATTCTTTCTGGCAACGTAGGACATGGACCTGGAGTATGCTGACGAAGATGCCCTTCATGATGGCAGGGGTAAGTAGAAAGTTGTATTTATTTTATTTATGCTGGCTGGCTAATGTTTTATTTTATAATGGGCAAATTAGCTATTATCCATATCTGGATAATAGTTATTTTGCCCATTACTGTATTGTATGTGTTGGTGGTGGGGGGAGGGTGTATTTCTTTCAATGTATTCCACTGTTTTTGACACAGGACACCCACGGGGGATACCCGAGGACCCCCGGACACCTGCGGGGACCACCCGAGGGCCCCCAGATACCCCCGAACATCACCTTAGGACCCCCGTACACCCGTGGAAACCACCTGAGGACCCCCGGACACCCACGTGTACACCTGAGGACCCCCAGACACCCGCGGGGACAACTTGAGGACCCCTAGACACCCGTGGCCGCTGGTATCAATCATGTGGGGGAAGAGGAAGTGGGTATTAGTATTGTTGTGTTTTTAATGTTTATTGTGGGTAGCAGCTGTTTTAATAGAAATTTTAATACTAGTGTAGATGAGCAGAGTGTCTCCGAAGCTGAACTGCGTTGATTTGAGGTCGGGGGCCCCCTGCTTCCCAAGATACAGGCCCCTTTATGAGGTGCCGGTATCTGCTATGCATTTAAATGTCTCGCATCACGTGACCGTGGGAATAAAATGCATAGGAGATACCGGCACCGAATAACGAGGCCTGTATCTTGGGAAGCAGGGGGTACCCGGACCTGAAATCAACACGGTTCTTCTCTGGAGACCCCCTGCTCTTTTACGCTAGCATTAAACTGTATATTAAAACACATCGATCTCTGGCGAGATTTGCGCAGGGAGAGGCGCTCTCTCTCTGCAGCTGAAAGAAATTGCCGGGTAAGGCCTTTTCAGAGAGGCGATCATCACGTCGCTGGGTACTCGCCCGTTTTGGGATTTTTGGTATCACAGGTTATCGAGGCTTTCTGAATACCGTGATAGCAACGCTCTAAAAACTGGCAAATTATACGGACCGGCATTTTTTTTTTTTTTAATGAACGCTTATAGCATAGACCCCTCAGTCTTTGACTGAGTCTGTGGCTGCATGTTGCCTACTTGCTGCCAGTCAATGAGCCCTAGTAGTAGAGGGCGTGCTGGTGAAGGAAGTAAACAAGTGGAGAAGTTGCTCATAGGATGAGAGGAAGATGCTCTGCAATCTTCAAGTAATTATTCAAATGTATGAGTACGGTTAAATACCAGGGTTGGTTTAAGTAGCTCTTGCAGTTAGATTATAATATAGCTTTGCATGCTCGTCACACTTGATTAAGAAGATGTTGTAAAACGGCTACCAGCCTTTATAACAACTTACATTTCTTGGTTTGCAAATTGTCAGAAAAATGTAAATTATAGCTTCAGAAAAAGGGACATATCCAGAATGTTTTTTTAAAAAGACTTAAGAACAAATTATAAAAATGGATCTGTCATTGGGTATTTGTTTCCCCAATCGTTTCAATTTGCATTTTTGAATGTACATTTTTATATTTTAATTAATGATTAAATGCAGGTGTATGTAGTCTTTTTTCCTTCATTAATTTGTGTTGTTGTCCAAGTATACAAATTTAGGACATGACTGGGATCTAATCACGTTTATACAACACACAAGTGTAACGGGTTTTCTGACCTGGCCTGACCCACCCAATCTCACATTGGCCCCTGTGGTCTAACCAGTCCCCATTACAGTGTAGTGTCCGGTGGTGCACCTGTTGGCAACAGGACTCCTGAGTCTCCCGCATGATGTTGTGTGGGGATTGCCAACCCAGACAGGCAGCTGAGGTAGTGTGCATGAGTCCTACCTATATCCAGTGCAGCGCCTCCACCTCATCAGGATCTCTGCGTCCGCAGGAAGATGTGACTGATGAGGAACTCCTCTGTGGTGCCTTCCCCTGCGGAGTAATTCCAGACTCACACAGTGAAGTGTCTTTATTCAAGGTCATCTTTATTGCTTGATGTGGGCTAGCTGCCCCTCGCAGTAGTTACTTAGCCGCACATTACGCCGTGTACTCCCTTCAAAGGTACACCCTCCCAATGGAGTAGGATCCCCTCTCCCCTCAGGGAGATCACCCCTGTGCCAGGTCCCTGGACACAGTATGGTGTATACAGCTTGAGGCTGAATGAATATAATAAGGCCACTAGTTAGTGCACTAGTGGGCCTCCTGCTCCCAGGTCTCAACGCAGACCTGCTCCTTACTCCAACACACTAACTTTTAACAGTGCAGTGCCTTATATCTCCAGGGGGCGGGCACATCTCTGATGTCACTAATGGTGGACTCAGAGTATGTAGCCACTCCCATCCACACATAGGGCACCTCACCAGGGTGTGAGGGCAAACCTCCATGATTACTGCTGGCATCCCTGTAACTTACCAGGCCTTACTGCCAGCAGGAGAGATGACTGCAGTCCATTTTACAGCATGGCTACACAAGTATAAGCAGATTTTTACTAAATACAAATGGAAAAATCTGAATGTTCATTTACAGCCACTAATCCTAAATTACCAGGATGTTAACCCCCACAAAGTTCTCTGCAGTCTAACAGAGTTTTAGCACCAGCAGTCAATGTAGTATCATTGACAAAAATGAATATTTTTCCATTTCAGTGCAATTTTTAGGTTGATGACCCTAAAACATCGCCAATATTGGACCTTACAGAAGGGATTCTCTACTTCAGTCCTCAAGACCCCCGAACAGGTCAATTTTTCAGAATATACTGTACCTGCTTTGTACTGGTGGCTCAATGAGTCACTGCTTCCGCACAGGTGGCTCAGTCTCCGACTGAGCCACTGATTGTGCCACCTGTGCTGAATAAGGGATATGCTTAAAACCTGACCTGTTGGGAGGTCTTGACTACTGGAGTTGAGAACCTCTGCCATAGAGATTGACATCTCTGAATGTAATTCTCTACACTTCCCTTTGACATCAATATTGTTCAAAAAGAGATTACGGCAAATGCTCCGTTCCTATTTAACCTAAGCTCACCACATTTAAGTATTTATAATACGGGACTCCGAAATCCAGTATGTAAGTGCGACGTCATAATGAGCGATGAATGATTTGCAAATGCTTCGAGCTGAAGGGTATCTTCTGCTTGACCGCTATATTCTTTGGTTTTTATCCTCTCTGCGCTTGGCGGGGTGGGAGAAGAAGCAACACCTACAGTATGTCATGTCACTTCGTGGTATTATGAGATGCCCGGTAGTGTCCTAATTTTATTATTTTAATAAATTTAATAAGGGGATATCTATCGGAAAAGGTAGAAATCTATTACAATTCTATGACTGATTTCATTACAGTAATTTTATGTTCAGGTATTTCATGTCAAGGCATTAAAATATAGGACAATTATGCATCCTGAGACCTTTCTGGCACAACAGGACAAATCAATGAAATAAGGGACAATCCTGTATATAAGGGACATCTGGCAAACCTATATTTAACCAACATTCAATAAATACCTAAAATATAGCCACCTCTGGCAACAAATGGTTAACAGGTGGAATGGATGTTACTCTGACAATGTGTGTGGCACAATAAATTAGCTTTATATAGAAAACGTAGAGCGTTGGATCCTTTTCCTTAGTATTGCCCTGGAATACACCTGACAGGTACTCCTTGAACCAGCAGCACCGGTAAAATTGTATGTATATTATTTTCATTGTTGAGTGCAGCATATCCCTTTTATTTACTCTGACAATTCAGCACATCCCTCTATTCAGATTGTAAGGACTTTGAGGCAGAGCCTCCCTTTGCCTTATGTATTACAGTATGTACTTGCAGCTCTTATCCAGACTGTCCATACTTTATTTTCACTACTGGCGCTATATATAATGATATATACTATTAAAATGTCTTTTTGTATGCAAACACCAAAATCTCACTCTTAAATCCTTGACAGCTGCAGATTAAATCATTACATAAATGTAATGAAATTTCAGTAAACATTACAAAATTCATTTTATCTAGAGAGGGCTTCGAAAGGGTACAATTATTGCCCTGCTAATGGACATTAGAACACAGCAATGTTCACTTGCAATATACGAGAGCATGGCAGCAATATGAAAACCTAAACCATTATAATCTCATGCTATCTGTAGGCCATTGGGACTTGGTTAATTCCCACAGTATACTACTTTGCTGTGAGTGTATCACTGTCGGCTACTCTGCAATTTAAAACAAATTTACTGAATAAATACTGTAGCACTGTATGTGTGAGATAAAGTCCTGAAAGATTGCAGGTCACAAGAGGCAATTCTTCCTCCTTCCCAGCTGGATACTGATGGCTTGTTCAGCTGTACATAGACTGGATTCACTGGGCCACATGTGCAATAGGCTCTTCATTGATTAACTTGCATGCATAAACCTATTAAAATTATAAAGTGCTACTGTTGGTGTATGTGCCATATGCATTTGATTAGACCATGTACTGTATGTTAGTGTAGTTACTATAGTACTGTAAAACAGTATTGCTTTTATATAAAAAGCATGGAATTCACTGTTATTTTCCCCTCTACATGATGTAACTACACATAGCTTTGAAAAAGCTTTCCTGTGCATCTATAATACTAGTCAAGGAACAATAGCTTGCAACCAATGATTTCTGTTTAGCATACAGTTCTAATAGGTGTATAGCAGGCTACATAGTTATAATAGCCATTTACTGTAGTGCCAACGAGTATTCTAAAACAAATCTGGGGCAATCACCAACAAGACCCAGGTACATGCTGGGTACATGCTGGGTACATGCTGGGTACATGCTGGGTACATGCTGCGACATTTCAGTGACATTTCTGCAGACAGACTAATGGCCCATCGGATTAACAACAGGGATCCCTGGCGGTCCCATTCAAACTGAATGGGACTGCCAGGGACCCCTGCTGTGTTAATTGTTGGTGATAGCCCCAGATTTTCCAAGGCAAGTTTAAGGCAAGTTTTAGAATACTCGTCGGCGCACCTGTATACTGTATACTAAAAACATATTGTTTTAATGTATTGTACTTACTGAGTATGTTTTCTATAAATTACTGTTTATGGGGCGTGTATAGTTGAAAAATGTCGCCACCAGACCTCCGGCACCTCTGATTCATATATATCCTATATTCCAATGTGTATTCAGGGCTTTTTTAATTGCAATTACAGTTATATAAATGCATATGTTGATCCTGTACAGATAGTGTTCAAATAGTACTAGTTTTATCTTTTCTTCACTTTCATGCATCTCATAAATGACGTCCTGTGTTTGACCCTAAATGACAGCGACATTAATGTTTGCTGTGGTTGATTTACAATGGAATAAGCATACTGCCTTCTGGAGAGGTGTTTTCGCTTCATGTATTAACAGCACAGCCATTCATATGACCAGTATCATACGGTGCAGCTCATGCAAGTATGTTAAATCAAGTGATCACTGAACCGAGGTATACATTTACATTACAACATGAACACTGTGGCTATTTATTTGAGTCTGCTGTCTTGTAATCTACTGACCAAGTAGTGCAATTAATGTCATTTAGTATTAGTATTAGGTCATAAATCAGCCAGAACAAAGATGTCCAGTTAGATTAGTATGTCATGTTTGAGGAATGTCTTTCCGCCAATACTAAACTTGAACATGTTACGCTTTATAATTATATTGATTATCTATATTACTTTTATTTCCAGCCCCCTACACTCCATTCTCCTTTAATAAAATACACCTTACAGAGTTCTGCAATGTTCACTGTGTTAATTTTGGGTGATGACAATAGTTAATGACCTCTGACCCATTGAAATAGCCAACAGAACAATCTACTGTACCGCCACAGTGGTGATAGTAGTTTCCATATTAATGAACAAGTTTATAGTGCAGAAGAGTATTGAGGATTAGCAACTGTGATTATTGCAGGTTTCCGTACTGTTTTGAGTCTTTGATCACTAGTAGAATGATCTTTCTGAGATAAACACTGTGTGACCATACGAGGGCAGTTCTTTACAGTACAGTATATGAATTGTGGTTCATAATCCATTCTCCTCAACTTTCGTCCTTCAGTGCTGGTGAGGCATGCCAGACATTTATCAAAATGACACGTTCAACTTAACAGTTCAACGTCTTATACAATGGCAGATGTGTTTCTTTCAGAAGCATGAAATATAACCTCAGTGAATTTGAAAAGAAAGTAAGCAGAAAATGCTAGTGAGTGCAATATTGATGGATAAGCAGTTCCATGAATGTAAATGGCCAGAGTTTAGTTTCCATCATATCTGTTCTGGTTCCTAAAGTTCTTCCATGTGCAGAATAGTAAATCGTAGATTCATACTGGTAAGGGCAGGTACAGACATCAATCTTAATAACACCACACTCAACATCTCATGTTGTTTTGAACTCATTTGTTTCATTAGTTTAAGCTCGGTCAGCGATTCTGAACTGTGAAGCTGGAAGTGGTTGCAAACCAGACACAATCAAGTTATGGGGTTAAAAATAATGAGAAAAACCAAGTACAAATTACAGCAAAGATACAATACACGTGTGGACCTCTGTGTGTTTTCCAGGTCCTTAAACCTGCTTTATTGACCTCGTTGTCACAGTTGGTAAACTGCAGTCTGAGGGGATATAATACAGCTACAGCTGCCAACAGGGGGGGATAGTCGGGACAATTGTCCCAGGCCCAGCAGCTATGGGGCTTGGCCAGAGCTGCAAGTTGGGCTCGGCCAGACGTCATGCCCAACTCTTGCTGCCAGGCTTCTGGTTGCCGCCGGGCCTCGGCTCTCCCCAGCTGTTGTGGGCCTTCCTCTCTCCCCCGTGCCAGGCCTCTGTTTCCCGCTGGTGTGCACCGGAAATTGAGGCCGACATCCGGTTGGGCCCAGCTTCCGGCATGCACCAGGAGACAGAGGCCCAGCGCGAGGGAGAGAGGTAGGCCCGGCGTGGGATAGAGACCCACAACAGCTGAGGAGATCTGGAGCACCAGAGGACTGAGACTAACCCTAAGGTAAGTGGACGGTGTTTGTATTTGGGGATGGGGGGTTGTTGTATGCATTTTGTGGGGGGGGGGGGGGAAGGATTGTGGGGGAATTGTATGGGTATTGGGGGGAATCATGTGTGATATGTGTGTGTGTGACCAGGGGGGGTAGGGAATAGGTGTGAAGAGGGGGGGATTGAGGGTGTGGGATTGAGTGAGAGAAGGGTAATTGAGTGAAAGCGGAGGGGGGGAAGAGTGTGAGAGGAGAGAAGGGTTGTAAGAAAGGGAGCGAGGAAGAGAGGAGGGGTAGAGTGAATAAGTGTGAAAAGGGCGGGGGGCTCACAGGACTGCCGACACGGGGGGGAGGGGCAGTCAAAACTCTAGTTCTGGGCCCCAGGAAATCTGTTGGCTGCCCTGAATACAGCTGTCTTGGTGGCGTGTTCTCTGAATATGTATCTTCCTTGTCCATTGCTTAGCTGAAAACGCTGCTTAGTACATTAAGCAAAAATGTAGGTAAGCCATGTAATAAAGCAAAATGTGACAGGCCTGCTGCATGCTAATTTGCATTTCACTACCCAGAATCCTAGTCTGCAACTTAACCACTGCATGACTTCTGACAATGGGGTGAATGAAGCAGGGTTGGAGACCTAAGGACCATTAAACACAAATCTTCCCCCTTTTCACACACACATACAGTCGAACACACTGTATAAGTAATTATTCAAATGTCCTTCCTTAGTTTCTATTAGTATCTATGGGCAAGATTAAAATCAGATAATCTGGTAAAGGTTTCTGTGATGCCAAACTTGTTTGCTGCATTAAATCCCAGAATTCATGTACATTTATGTAGCCCTCCTTGCCAGGCTCTAATGGAGTTTACATTGAGTTAGATATATATACATGGCTCTGTTCATTCTTATACTGTACCTGTTCAGGGTGCTGGATCCATGCAGGCTAGGCGTGGATATGCAGATAGAATAATGATGGGTGCTGTCATAATATCATGAGATATTAAGTATTTGAACCAATCTGGTGCTTATTGGGTTAATGTGGTTACAGTTTCTCTTAGAAATACAAGACATTGGGTTTTTGATGGGTCTTGACCTTTCTGGGCCTGTGCAGATCTACAAAGCGGGCTTAATTGAAGGGGAGTGGGGGTTATCACTGATTGCCCATTAAAAGTACCAAAGTTTTGTATGAGACTGTTAGAATCTAGAGATAAGGGCACTTGTTTTGCCAGAGATGGGATTAAATGATGGCTTTCCTGACATTTGTATAAACAGGAGACTTTTAATGGTATTTCCAAAGCATTCCTGGAAGAGTTCTACAGAATTCCAAGGGTGTGACAAACCCTACCGTTCAAAAAATATGAAATTCTGGACCTGACACGTACTCTGAATAATAACGTTTAGATATTTGTAATTGTTTCAAGGAGATGAATGCAATGAGGCCAAACACTTGAGGTTTACAAGGTAGCAAGGGACAGATATTCATTTGTAACTCAAATTTAGGAACGCGTCAGTCAAAATTTGTCTCGTTTGTCAAACTCAAATGTGAATGCGTAATACTAAAGACCAGTATCAGAAGGGTACTCGTAATTATAAAGATTGGACACTTGTGGAATGACCCCCCCCCCCAGGTAAAGCTTGATTGAAGACAGGTACTGGGTCTGTGGTCCTGGATGGTAAACTCACCACTCAGGGTAAGACTGTATGCACAATAACACCAGAAACCATAAGCATATAAATCACCCTAGATTGTACCAAATGTCCTGAGATCCATAATATGGAAACATGTAGCAAGCAGAAAACTCACTTTTAGTGCTGCAACGTCCATATATTCCAAGGTACCAGGGGTCCAGGTGTGCCTCTGTACAGTAGGTAGAATATAAAAGAGAAAAAGTGGCAGAGCACTACATAAAGTGTCCAAAATGAAATGAAGAGGAAAGTGCATTTCTCATGAAAATATTATTTATTGGTCATAAAAGACAAAAAGGGCAAAGTGTAGCCCCACACCAACGTCCACTTCCCCAGATACTTATCAACAAGCGCCTTCTGGGAAGCGTGAAACGTTGGTGGGGCTACACTTTGCCCTTTTTTTTGTCTTTTATGACCAATAAATAATATTTTCATGGGAAACGCACTTTCCTCTTCATTTCATTTTGGACACTTTCTGTAGTGCTCTGCCACTTTTTCTTTTTTATATTCGTTTGTCAAACTCACCTGAATCAATTGATATGACTCACGTGTGTCTAAGTATTAGAGTAATTAAGATATGAGGTCTTTCAAATATCTAGGCACATTTTCAAAAGTAAAAAGTTTTCTTTTGTGAGTCGTAAAACTGTCAACCCAGTAGCTGATTTATGACAGGGGTGAGTTTATAGAGCTCCCAATGAAAGGAAGTCAGAATAAAAAGCCCTACTTTTTAAGTATAAATTAGAATTCAACAAGGTGGGATCTAACACGTGAATTCTCATCTTTCCTATGCCAGTGACCTTTCTGGGAAAACCTATGACATGTGGTAAAGTATAGGAATTTCTATGTAAATTTTATCCTTTTATTTTAAGAAGTATTTATTGTAATCATGTTCTTGTAGTAATCTTTTTTCTGTAATCTAAGGCACTGTAATTTTATATATTAAGAGTAATGCTTTGGGCTTTGGGCCTCTGAATGAACAGAACTGAATGAACTGTTGCTTGCTTTGTAGAGAGTATTTACGTTTTCAGACACATTTTGCTATAGTACAACAGATTTTTGTGTGTTCAGTGGATAGTTTTTTCTATAATAAACAGGGACCTGAGGCCTTGACAGATATATTAATTAACACATTTTGCATATTGCTTGGGTGGTGACAGCAGATTGATATGATTGCAATTGAGTAAGGGGTTAATATTAACTCATTGCAGAGGCGAAAGGTGAGTTGGCTAAAGTAGCCATGTTTATTAACCCTGGTTGCATATCTACTGCTGCGGCCAAGTTTATTCGAGCATTTGCCCGTTCTTGGCCGCAGCAGTAGCCTGGCGCGCGCCCGAGAGTGACGGGCGCGCGCCGAAGCAGCGGAAGAGCGCCCTCCGATCGGGGCGCTCTCCCTACCGCTGCCGGGTCCCCCGGAACCCCCTGCCGCTGTCCCGCGATCGCGGGACACCAGGGCTCCCTCGGGGAGCCCCTGGACGAGCGTGCAGGGGGCGCACGCTCCCGAAGACGCGTGACCGCGCGTCTATGACGCGCGGCACGCCGATGGGCGGCCACTAGCAAGCCGGGAAATCTCCCGGCTTGCGGATCTGGCCGCAGAGTGATAAAGCGTGTCGGTAGTGTAAGTACCATGCTCACTTGTGTGCTGTTCATGACAGATGGTATAATGGGACGGATTGAGGGAAGATATTGTTCATTTGAGGGACCTTTGTGAAGGTCAAAAATGGGCCAGCAGGTGGAGGGCTGTGTATTAACCCTTGTCCCGTATGCAAGTCACATGTTCACAGGTGTACTGTACGTGATAGACGTCAGGAACTTTTATAGTACAAACAAGAGCTTTATTCACAGTCGTTGATGATAATGCTCCATATACAAAATGTATTTCACTTCTGACATTAACTTGTGGCAAATAATATGGTTACACTGTGCTTCTACCCCTGGTAGCTCTCACTCCTACACTAGGGAGGTACTTTGGCTTATTTAGGCTTCGCCCCCTTGGTAGCTCTCATTCATACGTTGGTGGAGGTTCATGTGTTCCTTAATATTGGTTAGATTGGCAATCTCCTGCATAGCATCAATAATGCCCTATATCAGGTGAGCCACCATAGTGGGTGTACACTCTTCTTCTCAGGGATTAGTATCCCGTCACTCTGTGTACTGTGTACTTTGTCCATGCATATTGGATCGGGAGTTTACCAAGGATCTGCCGGTGGAGCCGGTCCAAATATGCTTTGGAGCTCTGAGAACTCCTGCTAAGCACATGCTCACTCCTCTTCATGAATGAGAACAATCTTAGGCCATTAATATAGGCACTAACTAAATAGGGCACGTTATGTAATGGAAAACAATAAAGGTGACAGAATATCCTTACTACACATAAACTATACACTTAAACCTATACAGTATATAGGATTTACAGTGAGGCCCTCTCCAATTGCCACTCCGAGGAACCTAATTCTTGAACCTTCGGACTTGCTATATATACTGTACCTTGATAGTAATGTCACTGGCCACCAAGCATACAGTCGAAGAGGCTGCTTTCCTGCTAAGTCACTCTACACCATGTGAGAAGAAAGAGGTGTTACTCTGCGTGAGCCCACACAGTTAACCCATAAGGGGTTAATGGCCCCAAACTCAATAGTAGTCCCAAAGGGACTATATATTTTAGTATTCAGACTAAAGTTTAGTTTTATTACTTTCACTCCCCAAAAGGGCAATTCCTAGTCATAACTCCCCCCAACAAAGTATTACAACTTCTCTGCTGTATTCTGACATGTTCATTGTCTGCTGCATTTAAAAAAACTTTTTTTTTTTTAATAAAAAACTCGTCAGGCCTAGATATATATAAAAAAAAACATGCATTGTTTTGGGACAAGTGTTAATGCAAGATAGCTGAGCATGGCTCCTACACATTATCTATCTCGGTAATATAGTGATGTTTAAAAGCCGCTAGAAGAGCATGCAAATGTTTGCTGAGGTTATTTAATTTACACCTTTGGTGCAATATTTGAATAATGCACAAAATTATAGATCTCAGAGGCATCATCAGGGCAGAAAGATTATGATAATTTAAATGTCATAATGTGTTTCTGCAGCTTACCAAAATACTTTTTCCACTTACAATGCTATTTTGCTGATGCTGGTGGCATTTTACATTACATTCATAGTACAATTACATTTATGATCCAATGCACACTTAGTACATTTTGTGATTAAGAGTCAGGCACAGCCTTGGATGTATTAATCATTGTTTTACTTCAGTATGATTATAGAGCTTAATATTGTATGAAGTGCTGCACACAGAATAAGCACAATCCCTGCTATGAACACTGAGCAACTTCCACAAAATCAAAATAAATACTAATGGTTGTTCAACTGACCTCAAAGACAAAACCATTAACACTTGGCATCTTTTCACCAATAAATAACACAATATTAGTATATTTCTATTCATAAATCTTACATCCTTTTTTAATCTGATGATTATGCACTGAAGATTAACATATGAACATTCCAGTAATGAATGAAGTTTAATATTTAAACAACAAGATGCTCCTTAAACATGAAGGACAACATTTCCTTTGACATCGTTATTATAGTATATTTCCATTTAAATGACACTGTTATTTTTGTTACTTTCATTTGCCTGTTTCCTTTATATGGTTTGGAGATTTTTTAGACACTGTTTTTCACATGATACAGTATATTATTTTGAAATATCCTGTAAAGAGTGTTATGTACAGAGTATTATGACATTATTTCCACAAGACTATGTATGTACTGTATAGTGTTCTAAAAATTGTTTTAAATCTAATCTGGTACCTTTCTCTTGTTTTTTCAGTTTACTGATGGCAACTGGACATTAAGACTAGAATGACACTGACAGTGAAGATCAGAAGGTGCCTTTTATCCCACAGACCTTATTTTGAATATTGGCTTATGGAGAGGAACTATTCTTGTGAATCTGTGACTGATATAAAAGAAACGTGTTCACTGTAGTGGGATATAGATTAAAAGTAAATTTTAGCGCATAATACATGGACTGCATTATTATCTAGTGTCATGAAGAGGCTGGAGTGTCTGTATTGAATACGAGGATGGTACGGCGAGGTCTACTGTCCTGGATTTCTCGGGTGGGGATCCTACTTGTCTGTCTCTGCTGTGCTGTGTCTGTATTGTACATGCTAGCCTGCACCCCAAAAGCTGATGATGAACAGCTTTTATTACCAAGGGCTAATAGCCCTACAGGAAAAGAAGGATATCAAGCCATCTTGCAGGAACGGGAGGAAGAACACAGAAACTACATCACCAGCCTGAAGAAGCAAATTGCTCAGTTGAAGGATGAGCTTCAGGAACGCAGCGAGCAGCTGAAGAATGTTCAAGGGCACTACAGTGATTCTCTGGGTGTGGGAATTGACCGTGAAAGCCCTGAGAAAACTCAAACGGACCTGATAGACTTTCTTCACTCACAGGTTGACAAGGCTGAAGTGCACAATGGTGTGAAAGTTCCCACAGAGTATGCTGCAGTTCCCTTTGAGAGCTTCACCCTGCAGAAAGTGTACCAGCTCGAAACAGGGCTTACTCGTCACCCAGAGGAAAAGCCGATTAGGAAGGATAAGAGGGATGAGCTGGTGGAGGCCATCGAGGTGGCACTGGAAGCCTTGAACAGCCCTGATGATGAAAGCAACACAAACCGACGCGTGTATGCAGCTTCTGATTTTATTGAAGGTATGGAATTGCCTGAGAAGCCTTTTATAGTATATATGTATGTATGTATGTATATATATATATAGCGAAAAAATTCCACAGAATAATAATTAGAAAACAGGAGCTTGACAAAGTACCGCCTGGTCAATAACGTTGCCCATTTTATTTTGATGTCCTGTTTGTACTGATGGACTAAACGGTTTTCTACTTTTTATTGAGCAGTGCTGTAGAGTTTTTTTCCTTTATATTATCATTGGGGTGAGTTGGTGACCCAGTTGGTGACACTGGACCCTCTACATGCACCCTGCTGAGCTAAGTATTATATCTATTAATTTCTATTTTTTGAGTGGCACAATCATGTATATGTATGTGTGTATATATATATATATATATGTATATGTGTGTATACATATGTATATGTGTAATATATACAGTGTTCGACAAACCTATACATTTGCTCGCCCCCGGGCAAGTGGATTTAACATCGTGGCGAGCTCCTATTGGCCCAAGCAGCACACGTTTGGTACTAGGTGGCGAGTAGATTTTTTTGTGTGGCGAGTAGATTTTTTGGTGATTTGTCGACCACTGAATATATATATTTATATATATATTTGCATGTTGCAGCCTTTCATGGTTTCAGTCTTTCAGGCTAAAACTGGAAAAAAAGGTAATAGATGCGCCGTGGAACGGCTAAATGTTTAAGATCCACGGTAGTCATTTGAAGACATCTTAAATGACCCATACAGGCAATGTTGAATTATTAAAGCTGCTTTGACTTTAGTAGGCATATGATAAAATTGCTTTAACAAGTATTTCTCATATTGCCTTATGTGCCACTGACCATTCTTGTTTTGTTAAAAGATTACTTCTATTTTACCAATTCCACTTTGTACTGGTAATATTATTATAGCTCATTATGAATGGGATAAATACTGTACATACAAGTTGTTGTATTTTCATATCCATTAAAAACAGGAAGCATTCAAAAAGACTATTGAACGCTTTCAACATTCTGGCAGTAAACTCGTTTCAGTTGACAACATTTTAATAAAAGAGAAACATATTAGCCTGAAACAGTGAAAAGTCACAGTTAAAAATTATATCTGTAATATTTGTTCCTGCTGTCTTTTATAAAAAAATATTTAGACAAAGAAAGAAGCCTGCTGACCATTACTCAAGCCTCTGGATTGTGTGTTGCTATTTATTTAGGGATATGCCTGCCAGCAGCTAACTTATTTATACTTCCCATCTTTTCAAATGGCTAACGTAATTTTTTGGTGTCACATTTGTTATTTTTAAGAAATTGCTTTCTTCTTTGTTTTGGCGATGCGCAGAGGGTCTAGTTTTTTGGAAATATATAAGGCTTTTCTTGAGAGAGAGAGAAAGTGGAGCTGAATATATTTTGACAGGACATTTTAATATATCCCTTTCTTTCTAACATCTGATTGGTTCTGCTGCCAAAATCCTTCTTGTGTCTCGTGTAGTATGGAAATAAGAATCTGTCCGTGAGAATCAGCCATGCTTTGCTGTAAATTTAGACTGGCATATGCAGCTGAAAACTGTCAACTTTTCAAGAATGTTTAAGTCAAAATTCAAAGACTTGTATTGAAAATATCCGCCTTTTGACTCGACCCTCTGACATGATATTGAGTATCTCCATACAGTTCCAGCAACTCAATAATTCTTCTTCTTGAAACTTTATTTAACTTAATTGGCAAGAGGGCCTGCAAAGTTATTGAACATTTTATTTAACCGGTGCAAATGAGATTTGCAGACCTGCAACATATTCAAATTGCAATTTATTAATAAAATACTGCATGTTGATCCAATGCAACCATACAGTAAATACAGATTGCAGAGATAAAGTAACATACGGTATTCATCATACATATAGTTGCATAGTTACATAGTACAGCGGTGCGCAAACTGGGGGGCACGAGATTGTCTGCGGGGGCGCTGGGTTTACAGAGGCCCCGCGCGCTTCCCGAAGGCTTCTGGAGATGCGTCGCCATGGCAACGTGATGTCATGTTGCCGACGCCAGAGCCAAGGTAAGAGAGGGGGCACGAGAGAGGGGAACAGCTGCCAGGGAGGAGCAGGGAAAAAGATTGCGCTCCCCTGACATAGTAGATGAGGTTGAAAAAATACAAATGTCCATCATGTTCAATCTATGCTAAATTTAGACGACAGATACATAGCCTATATTTGTATTTACAGTATTTTGATCCAGAGGAAGGCAAAAAAAACCCCCAGTGAAATATCATCCAATGATATCTTATAATGGGAAAAAATTTTCCTTCCTGACTCCAAATAATAGATTTCTCCCTGGATAAACATCCTTCCCATGTTTACTTATTTTGTATGTCCTTGTATACATTTCCTTTCTAAAAAGATGGCCAACCTTTTTTTTTTAACATATCTATTGTATCTGCCATCAGAGTCTCCATGGGTAATGAATTCCACATTGTAAGTGGGATGTTATGCTTAAATGTTATGCTTCCCTTTCAAAATACTACAGCCCCTCTTTTTTTCCAGTCATTCCTATTGCCTCAATCCAAATGTACCAATCTAACATAAGACTTTTTAAAAAAAAAACCTTCCTAGAAGAATGTGCAGCCATTGTATGTTTTAATTTTACATTTCCTTTTCCCCCTCACATCATAATTAGCATTCACCTTTCTACACATTTGCCATACTTTCTATAAAAACATGTAAGAGCTTCAGATTAGCAATCAGCTACCAAGCGGTAATTAGATACAGTGAGAACTTGACATGATTTCTAGAAACCAGAGACCAACGACGGGATAACTGTGTTGATTTTGGGTGGTGCCTGTCTATTTAGCTCTTCAAACCACAGAAGTATTGCAAAGGAGATTCTTTCCACTACAATAATGTTCTGTATTCGTGTGAGGAATTTGTTATAGGGTTTCTGGGGCAATAGTCATCACCATAACATTCTTAGACTGGGGTGTGAGGTATTGCTCCTCAATCCGGCTTGAATGGCAGTTGAAGCCAGATTAAGGTACCATACCCCGCATCGGGGTTTAGTGACTCTCTCCCTTAAGGTCTTTTATTACCCAAGTTTATGTGAAAACTGCATTTATACCAAGTCCACATGACTGACTCTTATTTATGGTCAATAAAAGTGTTATAAACATGCAATAAAGCCACATAATTTGTATTTTTATTACCAATCAAATTAATGCTTTAAAAGATTTTAATGATGTAGTTATATTAATAATTTCCTTATATTGTAACATGTTCAGGAGAGATCTGAATACGAAATGCTGCTCTTACTTTAGCAACAACAAAATTAGAAGAACATTACCAGTTTATTTTTTAAACATGTTAAACAAAGTTAAGACCGGTGTCCCAGCCTTATCATATCTTTTCAGCTGTAGTCTGTTTGTTTTGTCAATACCTCTTGTCTATTTAATTAGGTCTTCATGGTCTCTCAAGCAACCATAGATAGCAGTGTCTCATATGATTTATAGTTGTTGTAGGGCCTTACAAGTGGAGAAAATACACATAGTCTTTGGTCGGTTAATTCTCATAGATGAGACCAATTCAAATGAGCATTTTATACATCTGTATGATTTGTAGTTTCTTACGGGGAATGGAGAGTTTTCCAACTTCTCTTTTGTTTCTCATATTTAACAAACTAACATGGTTACAAAATACGTCTTAACACAGGTGCGCGCAAACTTTTCTGTTTGTGCCCCCCTCCCTGACTCCTCCCCCCCCCCCCCCCCTCCCCCCCCCCCCCCCCCCCCCCCCCACTGCACGCTCTCTGGCCTGGGCGGCGTCATATGATTTTGTGTTGTCATTTGACCCCGCGGCGTCATTTGACTATGACGGTAAGGGGGTAACCAAGCTCACTAATAATGGTTAATCCCGCTTGGTTACCTCTAATCCATGTACTGGGGTTAAGGAGAGTCAGCTCTTGAGCCCAGTGTTTGTACATGCATTGTATAAAATTATGTGACAATAAAGAATGTATGTGTTTTTACCTTTCCAGGAGCGCCAACAAGCAGAGATTGCTGGGCTATGAGTTTCAAAGGGGGTTTACAGAGAAAGTGTTGAGAGAATGTGACTAGCTAGTCAGGGTCCAGGGTTGCTGGATACCCCAAAAATGTACAAGGGAATCGGGTCGGATTCCTGGATACATATAGGCACATTGCTCCGGCAAAATCTCCCCTTAAAAACGGTTGCGCGACTCACTGCTAGGATTTCTTGCTTCAGCACAGACCAGAAAGGTAAATGGGGCATAGGGATATGTGGTGTCCCTGGAATGCTCAAAGGGTCCCTAGGTTAAGGGGGGATGCCCAGTTAATGCCCAGGTCACCCAGAACCCAGTATATGGGTTCTGGTGGTGCTCCAATTATAGATAAGGTTGTGAGGAGTTTCAAAGGCTAAGTCTAAGGCTAAGTCTAATTATTGTGTGTGGGGAATATGGCTAGTAAGGAATAAAGTGTGACTTCTTATTCTATTCCCCATAACCATAAGACTTAGGAAAGTATAAAATGTATATTTTATTAAACAGTGTGTTTAAAGTACATATACAGTATGCTTGTGCATGGTATAATGAGCTGGGTCTTTCCAGACCGATGTTCTGGGTGAGACACTGGGCTACCAGCTTGGTGTCACTGTGTCTACCCAGACATTGGACAAGAAAGCCACAGAGGATGCTAAAGGTGTGAAGAACATTTGGGCAGGAGGTTTAGGCTTGAGTACCCACGTCCTGGGATGAATGGAAGTCCTCGGACTACCATTTGCTTTCCCAGACTGTGAGGAGCCTAAACCAGCAGGTGGCCTCTGAATACCAAGTGGCTAAAGTGGCAAGCTTGCGCATGCCCTTGGCCGATTCATAAGGCCGAGTCCATAGAAGGACAGGCCGCGCTGAGCCATACGAATGCTCCGCGCTGAGCCCCTGCATCCTCAATGAGGATGCCTTGAGAGGGGGCTCATGCGAGCGTCCGCAGGCGTGCTGAGGCGCTGGATTTTTCAGCCGACAGCCAAGCTTTTTTCAGAGCGCTGTCGGCTGAAAACATCCAATCAGCGCGGAGCTGCGTCAACGTCACTGCACCGCCTCCCTCAGTCTCCCCCCGCCTCTGATCGCGCCCGCTGGCTCGCCTGCATGGGCATGAAATCGCCCAGATTTCAGCAGGCGAGCCTCAGTGTCAGCGCGCCTCAGCCCTGCTACCCCCTCTATGGCCTCAGCCTAAGATCCGCTTGCCTGGCTTCAGAAGACTGGCATCGCTCTGATTGGCTGGTAGGAAATTTCCCACAATCGGATTGGCTGTAGTATTTCCTGAATGAACTCTGAAATACTATAAGAATCCCTCAGCCAATCCTGACATTAGATTCTAAGCGCCAGAACAGCAGCAGCAAATTTGAATGTACCAAAAGATGATCTCAGAGAAATAGCAGCGAGCCGGCTTCAGAAATTTCTGGTCGAAATATTTTCTAAGTTCAGGTTTTTGTGATCAAGTTTTATAAAAGGAATGTAGCGGTCGCAGCTAGGATTGCAAGCCGAATTTAGCTCTAGGACGTTTGAAGCTAACTACCGGTCAAGGGATTTCAGCACCTCCGCAGGAAAGAGAGCGGTGGCGTCAGGAACTTCATGCCAATTTGAGTTCCAGGATATTTCTGGCTGAGTCCCGGTCAACTAAAGACTTTGTTTTTGTGTTCATTTCAGCTAATAAAATCTTAATTGTCACATCATTTTATACAATGCATGTACAAACACTGGGCTCAAGAGCTGACACTCCTGAACTCCAATACATGGATCAGAGGTATCCAAGCTTAACCTTTATTAGTGATCCTGTTATCCCCTCACCGTCACATTGACTGTGTGTTGTCATGGCGATGTGTCGCCGGAGAGCAGGTAAGAGGGAGTCACAGAGGGAGTTACCTTGTGCGCTTCACCGGCATTTCATTTAAATTATGTGGGGAAGAGCCAGGGCCTCTGTAAGTCCAACCGCCCCCTGCCCCCCCAGAAAATTGTGCTCCCCAGCTTGCACACCCCTGCCTTAACATGTGAAAGTTAATGTTTTGCACTATAATGTTTTTTTCAATGGGGGAAAACCCCTTTGACTAGTAGCACTTTTACCCATTCCGGTGTGGTACAGGGGTTGGGTGAAGGTGGCAGTTGCCCCAGGGTGAATGTTTAGGCCTTGCGGAAGTGTAGCATGAGGGGTTGTAACCGTTAAGGTAATGAAGGGATTAACTTTTACTGTCACCCTCTTGCAAGACCTAAATACCCACCCTGGGGCAACTACAAGCTTCACCCACCCCCTGTACCAAGAACAAAGCAGTGCCTGCTATTTAACTTCCTTACCTTAGCGGTTAGCAGGTAAGGTAATGAAGCCGTCTGTAATTTTATTTTTATTACATAGGGTTGAATCCGGGGGTCTCCGGAGCTGAAGTAAATATGCTGGTCAGCTCCGTAGACCCACAGAAGCCCCCCGGATTCAACCCTATACAAATTGCAATTCTGATCTTGCCACCCTTTGGATTGCGAGAAAAGAATGCAAGTGTTTATACCGCTATATACAGTACATATTGGAATTTAGTGAATAGCAGTTGCTGGCAAGAAATGCAAGTTTGGGTATTTTTTCAGCTACCGCACGGCTTGTTACAAGCAGAATTTTATAGCTCAATAAAAAGCCATTTTAGTGCGATATTGCCCCGTTATCGAAGCTTTGTGAATAGCTACACATGCAATATTGCACTAAATGCGCATTTATAGTGCAATAATGCACTTAGCGAAGTTTAGTGAATAAGCCCCAGTGTCTTTACTTGCTGAGCCGTTCCTTCTCCCTTGCCTTTGAGGTTTTTCATTTGGTCTCATCCTGTAGATCATCATGACTCCATAGATTAGTATTTCTCAGCTCTCTCCTCGGGACACACCAAACAGACCAGCACTTTGGAATAATCATTGAATTACCAATCACACAATTGCATTTACCTTATGCGTGAATGTGTGATTAGCTGATTATCCATACAACATGGTCTGGCTGGGGTGTCCTGGGTCGAGGAAGTTTGTATTGAACTTAAATATTAACTGTGATATGTAGATTCTTCACTTGTACTCTCTCTTTTATTTTCTTCATTTTGATGCTGGTATTCAATTGACAACACAAAGATACAATCCCTAAAATGCGGCCCCTTTGTTACTGTACAATAAATGTTACCACTCTAATATACATTTGCTCAGAAGAGCTTCTCTGCATCATGAGGCTCAGTCTATCCTGGTTCTCCAAGTTGCAATGTTCCAAACAAATGCAGGACTATTGTTAATCAGAATGCATTAGGACACTACCAAAACAGGGATTGGATTCAAATCTCATAATGACATGAAACCAGACTGCCATCACTGAAAGAATCGGTAAACAGGCTCTCTGAAGAGTGTACTGTACTTATTTGAAAATAACATTCTTAAGCAGTTGACAAGATTTGGTAATATCAAACAATGTAGAAGTACTAATAGCAAATATTCAAGTCCTGGAACATTTGGGTAACAGTGATCATAACATGGTCTCATTTGAAATAAATTATCAAAAAACAGATTACTTATGTTCAACAAAGACCTTAAACATTAGAAAGGCAGATTTTAACAAACTGAGGACTAATCTACAAGCAATACACTGGGATGATGTTTTTGCAGGGAAAAATGTAGAAGATAAATGGACAGTCTTTAAAAAAACATTGTTAGAAAAGCACACTCATCAATGTATACCCTTGGGTAATAAGTATAAAAGAAACTAGTCTAAACAAGGTGGCTAAATAAACAGGTAGGGGAGGAAAAGGAAAAGAAGAAACAGGCGTTTACTTTCTTGAAGTCAGAAGGGACGGAGACATCGTATCAGAATTATAAGGAATGTAACAAAAATTGCAAAGGGGCAATCAAATTAGCAAAAATGGATAATGAAAAAAGAATTGCAATAGAAAGTAAGGTAAACCCTAAAAAGTTCTTTATGTACCTTAAAACAAAGTTGGAGATGGGCAAGCAGATTATTGGCGATAAGGAAAAAGCAGACTTATTAAACAA
This sequence comes from Ascaphus truei, assembly GCA_036426205.1. Lineage (NCBI taxonomy): Eukaryota > Metazoa > Chordata > Amphibia > Anura > Ascaphidae > Ascaphus > Ascaphus truei. The sequence continues at coordinate 158,685,073 of CM071567.1, read as the reverse complement.
ATTCTTTGCCTCTGTGTTTATCAGGGAAGAATCAATTTCAATTGTAGTGCCGCAGGAGGAAGACACAACCTCCATATTAATGAACAATTGGTTAACTGAGGAAGAAGTTCATAGGCAGCTTGAACAAATTAAAGTAAATAAGGCACCTTGCCCCGATTGCATACATCCAATAGTTCTCAAGGAGTTAAGTTCAGTAATAGCCAAACCATTATATTTAATATTCAAGGACTCCATTTCCACAGGCTCAGTACCACAAGATTGGCGTAAAGCAGATGTGGTGCCTATATTTAAAAAGGGAGCTAGATCACAACCGGTTTAATACGGGATAATATTCAGGAATACCTAATGGAAAACAAAATGATTAGTAATAGTCAGCATGGATTTATGAAAGTTAGATCATGCCAGACTAACCTTATTTGTTTCTTTGAGGAAGTAAGTAGGAATTTAGACCAGGGTAATGCAGTTCATGTGGTCTACTTAGATTTTGCAAAGGCTTTTGATACGGTTCCACACAAGACGTTGGTGTACAAAATAAAGCAAATTGGACCTGGATTGAAAACTGGTTGAAGGATAGACAACAGAGGGTTGTCATAAATTAAACTTTTTCAGGTTGGACTAAGGTCTTGAGTGGAGTGCCTCAGGGATCGGTAGTGGGACCCCTGCTTTTTAATGTGTTTATTAATGACCTTGAGGTTGGCATCGAGAGCAAAGTCTCCATCTTTGCTGATGATACTAAATTGTATAAAGGTAGTAGAATCAGAGCAGGATGTAATTTCTCTCCAGAAGGACTTGGAGAGACTGGAAACGTGGGCAGGTAGATGGCAGATGAGGTTTAATACAGATAAATGTAAGAATAAAAAGGCGACTTACAAATTAAATGGGAATAAATTGGGGGAATCCTTGATGGAGAAGGATTTAGGAGTGCTTGTAGACAGCAGGCTTAACAATAGTGCCCAAAGTCATGCAGTAGCTGCAAAGGCAAACAAGATCTTATCTTGCATTATATGGGCAATGGATGGAAGGGAAGTAAACATAATTATGCCCCTTTACAAAGTATTAATAAGATCACACCTTGAATATGGAGTACAATTTTGGGCACACTCCTTAGAAAAGACATTATGGAACTAGAGAGAGTGCAGAGAAGAGCCACCAAATTAATAAAGGGGTGGACAATCTAACTTATGAGGAGAGGCAAGCTAAATTAGATTTATTTACATTAGAAAAGAGGCGTTTAAGACGGGATATGATAACTATATACAAATATATTCGGGGACAGTACAGGGAGCTTTCAAAAGAACTATTCATCACAAGGGCAGTACAAAGGACTCGGGGGCATACCTTAAGGTTGGAGGAAAGGAGATTTCACCAGCAACAAAAGAAAGGGTTCTTCACAGTAAGGGCAGTTAAAATGTGGAATTTATTACCCATGGAGACTGGGATGGCAGATACAATAGATTTGTTCAAAAAAAGGTTGGACATCTTTTTAGAAAGGAAAGGTATACAAGGATACACCAAATAAGGAAACACGGGAAGGATGTTGATCCAGGGATTAATCCGATTGCCAATTCTTGGAGTCAGGAAGGAATTTATTTTTCCCCTTATGAGATTTCATTGGATGATATGACACTGGGGTTTTTTTGTTTGCCTTCCTCTGGATCAATTGTATTGTATTGTATGTCTTTATTTATATAGCTCTCCAGTTGTAATCCAGGGGGAGCATGAAGGGAAAAGAACATAAAACAAGAAAAACAATCTAAGTGCAGACAATAAAATTCAAGTGATATAAATTCTGCGTTCTTTCTTGGCTCATATGTGATGTCTACTTACAAGATGTAAGTCAAAATCAAGCGGTTTTGACACTCAATGGTCTCTGCTGTGCAGGTATTCCCACCAGGTGATAGGGTCTCCAGCTCTCAGCTCCGCAGCAAAGTGTATGTAAAAGAAATACAAACCATAGTGCAGACCAGTATAATGTAAAAAAACTAGACTTTATGGGGTTTAAAAAATGAACACTTACAATAAAAACAAGTATTTCAGGCATGTACCACAATCATTGTGATCAAAGAGAGAAGATTTTTTGTTTTACACTTCCGGCTCACCCGCCTCCTCCGGTGTGACTTGGTGTGGACCACCACTCTCAGGGACTTTGTACCTCCAGCGGTGGGCGCATTGATCCAGGTCTCTCTCCCCTCGTGGGTTCCCTCTTCTGTGGGTCGATCACCTTCCCATAACAGCTGCCCGCAGGCACTGTGGAGTTCTTCACTGGGATACAGCCTCTCTGATGGATGTTTCAGCTTCACTCGCACACCGATGCGTCACTTCCGCTCCGTCCCGATACGTCACTTCCAGTCGCGGTTCTGTGAGTATCTGTCAGTAAATTTCTCCTCTCTTCTCTCTCCTCTCTGGGCGGCTACCACTCTACGCGTTTCGCCAAAAAAGGGTGTGTGGCTTCCTCAGGAGTGTCTTTATTTATATAGCGCCATTAATGTACATAGCGCTTCACAGTAGTAATACATGTGGTAATCGAATAAATAACAGATAATATAAATAACAGATCAATAAGTAAGTATAGATATAGGATAAAGTATCTATTGTCTAAATTTAGCATAGGTTGAACTTGATGGACGTATGTCTTTTTTCAACCTCATCTACTATGTAACTATGTAACTATGTAACTATGTAACTATGTAACAAGATATCCTAAACCCGGTGTCAAGTTACTTTGTAAAATGTAATGTGTAAAGTTAGTTTGACTTTTATACAGATCCATACTATAATAAGTCAATTTCATATTAATATCGATTGGAGAAAAAGAACCCAGTCTTGTAGCACTCGTACACAACAATTGTATAGTGATAAATTTAAAATACTTTATTAATAACTCTGAATAAAAAATAGGGTGTTAAAACGTAATTAAATACTGTGTAGAACAGCACGTGACTGTATCCTTTGGTAACCCAGCCTGGTATAGGTGGGTAGATATAGTGTGATCCCTGATAGGTACTAGAGATCAAATGCTATAAATTATAGCCACCTAAAATGTAGGAGAGGAGCCAAAGAAAGCCCACCGAAAGGACTGTCTCTATTGGAGTGCGTCTAGGCGTAGATTGCGCTCTAGAGGGATACACTCATGATAATGTGGCATATACTATGCTAGGTAAGACCTATAAGTATCTCCCCCTCCTCCCCCAGATTGCTCTGTTTTGTGTACAAATTCACCTTCATAGTATGAGCTACATCTCTATAAGGGATATGTGTTGCCTATTTTCTAAGGTGCAGGCTATTAGGCAAGCAGTGATTACTGTTGTCAGGTATGCTAAACTAGGCAACTATAGGAAATCACCAAAAACACCTAGGAGTGTGATTTGAGGCCGGATAGGTACTCCTACAATGTTGTGGTAGGTTGTTGGTGATGTCTGCTGCTCTGCTGTTGTTGGTTCAGTGCCCCTTACTGTTGTAGCACAGTGAACTTAGCTGCCACACACAGCACTATGCGTTAATTCCCCTAAGCACACCAGGGTCTTATCATGCGCAGGCGGTGGAAGCTGATGTCAGAGCAACCTCCACAGTGATGCGTGGGTAAGTATGATGCTTGCGCTAACTGTAAGGGTTAATGTGTGGACATAAACAGCTTGAGAAGCTACTCAGCAGGTCATGGATCGCTGCATATGCCAACAAACGAGTGTGCTGGAGTAGGGTATACAGGAGGTTAATATTGAAGTGGGGTCAAAGCCCCAACACACCCCGTCCCCCCCCTCTACAGGTTGGAGCAATAGCGTGCATAGAGTAATGACATGGGGAGCCGGTCTAGCTGATCATCGCAGTGTCCCGTCGAGTGGCGTATGAAGGTGAATTTGTACACAAAACAGAGCAATCTCTAGCTGGGGGGGGGGGGGGATATATATGTCTTACCTAGCGTAGTATATGCCACTTATCATGAGTGTATCCCTCTAGGCGCAATCTACGCCTAGACGCACTCCAATAGAGACAGTCCTTTCGGTGGGCTTTCTTTGGCTCCCTTCCTACATTTTAGGTGCTATAAATTTATAGCATTTGATCTCTAGTACCTATCAGGGATCACACTATATCTACCCACCTATACCAGGGTGGTTACCAAAGGATACAGTCACGTGCTGTTCTACCACATTATTTAATTACGTTTTAAACACCCTATTTTTTATTCAGAGTTATTAATAAAGTATTTTAAATTTATCACTATACAATTGTTGTGTACGAGTGCTACAAGACTGGGTTCTTTTTCTCCAATCGATATTATAGGGATGAGAATAAAGATAACAAACATCAGAAAAAACCTATATCTAATGAGAAAGAGAACAAGAATCATACATTGATAAAAGAGGCTAGGATGGAAAAGAAGAATAGAACTTCTAAGGCTCCTCCCACTACCCACTTTGCAAATTGCTACTCCCCCTCATTACCTGTGTTGAGGTAATGATTGTTGAAGGGTAATGGGACACCCAAGAGCAAGTGCTAAGGGACAAGGGAAGGTTCAAGATTAAGATTTACTTGTCTAAGGTTTCTATCAAACAAATGCTGTTTCATCCCTAAAAGAACCAATACATCCACCACTTTTTTAAGCAAAGAGAAAGGGAGAAAGACATAATCCACTTTGGGATAAACAGTCTCAGACAAAAACCCCAAAGAAACAAGATTCCTGGAGTCAGAGGAGATTCACTCCAAGTATTCACATTTCGCACCAATTACTATTCTAGTTTCGTAAAAAAAATCTGGGGGAGGTAGTCCTTGGGGAGGGAGCACCCTTCCGAGGATTTTTTAGAAATGAATATGAAATAGTCAAATGGTGCACGCGTTGAGTGAAAGTTTAGAATCAAATGACGTAATGGTAGATCATTATAAATAACTGAACTGCAGTCATCTGTACATGGCGAGCAATACTAATCTTACTGTCCCTCCCACAAATTCCCAAGATGGTTGCACTCCCTCCTAATACTCTTCTCTCATCTCCCCCTTTGTCTCTCAATCTCCCACCCCACCTTGTCGGCTCACCCCTCCCACCCCCCTTTGGTCCTCTCACACCCTCCCGTCATCTCTCACTCTCCCATCCCCCCACCCTCCTCCCTGTCATCCTGTGTTACCCCCCATCCGCTTCATCCTCTCACCCCCCCCCCCTCCCTGTCATTATCATGTACAGTAGCTTTCAATTTAGAACTCAAAATCCGCTTAAATTGCATATTGAATATGCCCATTGAATAAGAACCTGCCTGTTCTTGGGGATGCGATCTGTAAGAGAGTGCTGGCATAGATTGTTTTGCCCAATGCTGCTGTGATGAGAGCTTGTGTTATGGAGCATGGTCCGAGAATTTACAATGGTGGTTATTTTTAATAGATCTTGAAAATGGAAGACTGTAAAAAGGAAGAGTGAGGGTTGAGGATGAGCAATTAAACAAAGTTGGCAGTCAATGTATGTACTGTCTGGCAAACACCAACACACACAACACACCACACACACACACACCCCATTCACATACACAAGCAACTGAGGCACACACTATACAGGCAGGACACAAGGACACCAGGACCACAGAAAAATACAGCCCCTAAGTACACACAACACACCACAAACCACATATATATACAACAGACACAGATAGGACAGACACACATGAGACACAAGAAGACAGGGACACTGAGACACCACACAGGCAGGACAACAGAGGAGAGACAACACACAGAAGGACACAGAGTAGATGAGGACACTCACACACTGATATACACAAACAGAGACCAGACACTGAGGACACACACGGCAGACATGACAGTACAGCCTCACCGCATGACCACGGGAACAGCACTACACAACCGGCAGGACACTGATACACACACACAGACAGGACACTGGACACACACAGACAGGACACTGAGACACACACACAGAGGACACAGGACCACACCAGGCAGACACTGAGACACCAACAGTGCCAGGACACGAGACAACACACACAGGCCAGGACACTGAGACACACACTGGAGACACCACAGGCAGGATGACACTGAACCACACACACAAAGCAGTGACACAGATAGAGAGACACTCACACACTTAGATACACACACAGACACCACACATAGACACACATAGTGCCAGGACACTGACAGGCACCACACTAGTCAGGACACTTACAGCCAGACCCACACACAGGCCATGGCGACACCCAGCAGGACAAACACTAGGAGACAAACACACAGGCAGGACACTGACAGGCACACACACAGGCAGACACTGAGACACCACACACGCAGGACACTGAGACACACACACAAAGCAGACACTGAGACACACACGACAGACCTGAGACACACACACATGCGGACCAATGAGAACACACAGACAGGACACTGAGACACCACACGACAGGCAGACACGAGAACACAAACACTGAGGACACACCACGGAGGACACTGAGACACACACACAACAGGACACAGATGATGAGATACTCAACCACTGTGAGACACACACCGACAGTGACACGGAGACACACACAGGCAGGACACTAGATACACACAAACCACACACTGAGGCACACACAGGCAGTGACACTGAGACAACACACACAGGCCGGACACTGAGACAGCACACACACACACACCACACACACCCCACACACACACACACAACCTGAGACAACCACAGGCAGGACAACTGAGTACACACACAAGGCAGGACACTGAGTACAGACACACACATATACAGACAGGACACAGATAAAGACCAATGAGCACACACGACACACACACCACTGGAGGACACACAACACAGGCAGGACACTGAGACACAGACACACAGCTCACCTCTGCTCATGCTTTCCTCCGACCTTTGGCCCCACCCCGAGGCTCTGCCACCTCACTGATTGGCTGACAAATCCTCAGTAAGCTGCCCAGTCCCCTGCAGCACATCCCGCTCTATCCCAGTCCGTTATGTAGCTCTCAAGGGAAGGGAACCAAAATACTGGACACTGGCAACCCCAAGCGCAGCCGGTGGGCCAAGCAGGGGGCAGAGCATTGGTGGGCATGCTGGGCGGGCGCGTGGGGCCCCCCTATGATGTGGGGCCCCCGGCAACTGCCGCAGTTCCCTACGTTAAGACGGCCCTGTACTAGTGTATTACACTACATAAACTCATGCATGTGTGAACTGATATTTACATTTTGGGGAGTATCATGGTTATTCTGGGAGACTAACGTCAGTCAGGACATTGGGTGGTCATCTAATCTATGGAGCCTCATGATTAACAGTATATATGGGCCAACCAGGCATGCAATTATAATATCCACATTTTTCCATACCCATGTACTATTTGCTTTCATATGTTGTAATTTTATTCACCATTTGACTGTGATAATTCAGTTAAAAATGGTAAAATCCCTATTAAAAGGACTATCTGTAGACTAATCATATGAATGTCATCCAAGGGTGGTTAATAAAGTAAAGCTTTAGAAATTGCTATTCTAACAAATGCTTGTGAATTGAGGTTTTATGTATTATATGCATTTACACTACAGAAACAGGTTACAGTATTAATCGAGTCATTTGGCTACCACCCCACACTAAAAAATCACCTTCACGGATGGGTATTCACTCTCACCCTCATAAATACATAAATCCCTTCATAAAACCCAAAACACCATCCTCTTAAAATGAAAATTTCTCTCTTCTCTTACACACAGATCCAACACGTATGCAGGGGGTGCGCCACACTTGTTGTCCTTGCCCCACCTACCTGCATTCCCCCCTGCTCGCGCCCCTCACTCACTTGTGTCAAGCGTTCAAATGCATCTGCGGGGTGAGATGTCATGTCACGTGATCTGTGGCGTCATTTGATGCAAATTGCCATGGTTGATGCGTCCACCTCAAGCCATCTGACTGCAAGTAAGCGACGTTACAGAAGCCTTGCGTGTCCCTCTGACTTAATTTAAATGACTGGGGACAACGCGGGGGCCTCGGTACCGCCACCCCCCCCCCTAAAAAAAAAACAGCGCGCCCCCCAGTTTGTGCATTCCTGCAGTATGCTACACAGGGTCAATTATTTAAAATATCAACTGAAATCATGACTAAAATTCAAACCAAGTCAGTATTTGCAAAGGATTATGCACTTCCCTGCAAACTGAATATTCATGGTAATAAATTGAAGTTGTGCACGTCTTTGTGACTAAAAAGTACAACAAAGACAAAAAGCCCCAAGTTATGGCTTTTAAAATGCTTTGGCCAAGAAAGAAATGGCAGACAGGCGACTAAGGGACATTCACTCTTCTAAATATATATATCCCAATATAAAAAAATAGAGGAATACCAAAAAACATAAAAAATAATAAATAAAAATAATAAAAAAACAAGGGTGACAAATTAAGGGTTTAAAAGGGATAAAAAAAGGGGGTTTAAACAGGGTTTAACCAACATAAGGCGGGAGAGATAGAGCAGGACAATGCCGCATCCACACTAATACAAGGAAGAGATCCGGAACCGATCAATGTACATAACAGCCAAGCAAAGAGATGCGAAGAGCCCTGCACAGCCTCCGCCTGCAAATCCCACGGGAACACTCACGTGACCTCTAACGCGTTTCGCACGTGAGGCTTCGTCAGGAGGTCACGTGATGACGCTGTCCCTGATGTTTAAATAACTGCGCAGCCAATGAATGGCCTGAGTGCATAGCAATTGAAAAACATAGGCTACAACATACATTTGATCTCCCAGCTAACCCAGAATAGCCAGGCCACGATCTCAATGAAGTTTAACCCAGTCAGGGTAACTAGTCCTGTGTGTTAACTTAATACAGAAATCACAATTAAACATCTTTAAACATTTGGTAAAAACAACATAACATGCAACACACTCTAAATACTAATATTGAAAACCATCCTTTACAAAAGTAAATATAAAAACAATATATAGACTCTTTTTAAATAAGAAGGACAGTATTATGACCTCTTTAAATTAAAAAAGAAGAAAAATCACCATTAAAATGTAATAACCAACTAGTATTCATAGTACTTTAAGGAAGGGAACCAATTCTACATACATCATTTTTAATCCCTAAGGAGGTACTTTGATTGCATGTGGATATATCCAGTATGTCCTTCTACTTAAAACATAGTTCCCTATTGCCTAAACGTTGTCTGCAGTGATAATTCAATACCCATAAAGGATATTCCACTAAGGTCACACTGATGACAATTTAAAATGTTTTAAAAAGGTGTGGGTTAAGGCATATTTTATCAATTAATTTTTGCACATTTTTTATATTTCATATGTTCCATAACCCAATTTTCATACTTTTGGTTTTAACAATGTATTGAAACACACTACAATGAAGCAATAATCCACATGGGTGGTGGAACAATTAATAAAATGGTTATTTTAAAACTTCGCTTTGTAGCATAAGAAACTACCTCTTTTTTATTTAAACATTTTGGGACATACTTTGCATTTACTACACTTGTAATGCCCTTTGTTCCAAATACGATCTCATAGTACCCCAGACTAGATCAGAACGCATGACTGGGAGCATTAATCTTTAGATTTTGAGGCTTTTTTATAGACAATTTTTGGTTTGGATAAGATATGTGCACCTAACCATCGGATCCAAAGATAAAAACCTTTCCAGTGTTTAAACAATAGGCTGCGATAGCCTATGTTGATCTAAATTGAGTAATAAACACTGGAAAATTCCCACTCTTTGTTTGACTGACACGTGTGACCTCATCTGATATAGATGTAGTTTCTGCCCACAACATGTGTTGTCTGAGTTTCTACTCCCTTTCTAAAGTCATGTCTCTTGGGCTTTTTGTTTTATTCATTTTTAGTAAATTGTTTTTGGGCAAGGTTAACTTGATCCATGGCACAATCTAAAAGATCTTGTCATAATCTTTCTGTAAAAATCTTTCTTTTAAGAATAATGCCTGAGTTTGAAATTGTCCTCATGTGGTACCATTCCTGTTTCAGGCGGCAAATTGGTTAAAAGGTAATTTGCAAATCCATTGGGAAAGACAACTAGAGGGATGAATGTATGAGTTACATTGGTTTCCTTGAAATAGGTCTTTGTACAAATTTGTTCAGTTCAATGAAAATCATCTTTTCCACGAATGGAAATTAATTAATGTGTTACATTCAATTGAGCAGGTAATTCAAGGAGGGAAAATATCATCACCATCCCAGATGAAATGATATCATCTATTATCTCCCCACAGAATTAACTTGTGGAGGGAGGTACCTCGCACAGTAAGTTTTTCCACCATCCCATATACAAATTTGCAAATTAAGGGAAAGTATTTGCAAATTATAATCAGATTCAAAAAGAAATAGTTATGAGTTAGTATGAACTCTATGGATCGTAATAAGAACTCAATTGTGTTGGCTCTATCAAATACAAGAGTCCAAAAAGAACTTGACCGCTGTGCAGTCACCTGATGGGGGATGAACGTATTACAATGGTTGTACATCTAAAGTGGCGTCATCTAGCCTGTCTTCCACTGGTGTTTGTTGTAATAATTTTATAACCGCCGTGGTGTGTCTTTAAGATAAGACGGCAACTCAGTAACTAAAGGCTGTAAATAAAAATCTAAATATTGGGATAAATTGGAGTTAAAATTGATACCCGATATCTGGGCCGCGAGTCTCAGGAGTGATATTGTGAGGGTCGTCCAGGAGGATGTAATAGATTTGTGAATCTTTGGTATATGGTAGTATATGGGAAAAGGTGGAAATGGAGTATATAGAAAACTCATATTCGTTTTTTTCGTATATACCTTGTATATACCTCATAAGTAACGACCTTAGAGTGTGTTGCAAGTTTATGTGTTTTTAAACTCAAAATGTTAAAGATGTTTAATTGTGATTTCTGTATTAAGTTAACACACAGGACATGTTACCCTGACTGGGTTAAACTTTCAATTGGAGTCGTGGCCTGGCTATTCATGTGGTAGCTGGGAGATCCAGGATGTATGATGTTAGGCCTAGTGTTGTCAATTGCTATACACAGGCATCATTGGCTGCGGTACGGTATTTAATCCAGGGACAGCGTCATCACGTGACCTCCTGACGAAGCACTACGTGCGAAACGGTAGGATAACGTGAGAAGTTCCCGTGAAGTTTTGCAGGCGGAGGCGCTGTGCAGGGCTCTTCGCATCTTGGTTGGCTGGTAGTACATTGATCGGTTCCGGATCTCTTCCTTGTATTAGTGTGGATGCGGCATTGTCCTGCTCTATCTCTCCGCCTTATGTTGGTTAAACCTGTTTTTAACCCCCTTATTTTTAATCCCTTTCTAACCTTAATTGTCACCCTTGTTTTTTTTGGTTTTTTTTTATTATTTTTTATGTTTATTTGGGATTCCTCTATTTATATTGGGTTATATATTATTAATAAGAAAGTTATGGCCCTTAGTGCGCCTGTCTGCCCATTTTCTTTTCTGTCTGTGAGCTCCCTTCCACGGAGCTCACGTTTATATTGGTTGTGTGTGGAAGTCCCTCAGACTGACGGCAGCAAGAGGGACTTATTTACGGGACAGCCTTAGCGCCAGAGTGACATTTTTGTTCATCGCTTTGCGCCCAAGAATTTGACTAAATGACCCTTACTTATTGGAAGGAAGACAGATTATTAAATATATTGTGATATAAGGGGTTCAGGGACCAGCATAATAAAAGTTAAGCCCGGTCCCTGGCCCTAGTCCTATCCTGGGGTCATCTGGACCACCAGATGCCGGAGATACCCCGTTTTAATTGCCTGGGTAGCCCCTTGCATACCCTGTAATTCTTTATTCTTGTGTGTTGTAACATGTACTAGTGTAAAAAATGTGATTGGTGCAATACATAAAGCATAGCGACCTGTGAGGATGAAAAACCCCATGTGCAGCCCAATGTTGGAGACCGGCTATTGCTGGGCCTGGGTGGGAGGAGAGAGCAGGGAACAAAGAGGAGAGTGGTCGTTAGGAGATTGGGCCAGAGGGGCATTTGGCCAAAAGCGGAGTATTTGGCCATCCCCTGTATTGCGGCGCCAAGCCGCGGGAGGGAATATCCTGCCCACCCAGGAGGAAGCCATTGCGAGCTCCACGGTAGGTGCTGCTCTCATTAGCCCGTTGGTATTTCCCAGCCAGGCCTCCATCCCTTACTGGCCCATGCAGATGAGCCCTCGCGTTCTTGATGGTCACTGGCAGCATTGGCGCTGTGATTGGTCCCCACCCTATCTCCCATGATTTCCTGGCAGCGGGGAATCTATGAAAGGGGAATCCAATCAGCGTTCCAAGTCTCAGCCTGATCCTACTGTGGAGGGGGCGGTCATGCGGTGTGATGGGGACCCTGAAAACGAGGCTGGGAGCCTAATCAAGTGGAAATTTGCTTCTGTGCCATGGGAGTTGCCGGAGAGAGAAGCAGTGAGCAGGACATGAGCTGCAAATTTAAAAGTACTCGGCCACGAATTGCACTGAGAGGTCTGAATGATCCCTACCCCACAGGGATGGAAGCAAGCCCGGGTACGCTTGGAAAGCGGTGCCTGGCAACTAGGATGCTAGGATCCCCCCCACCAGTATTCCTTGTTTTGGTGAGTGTAAGCTCGGGTTGTGATTTTGTGCAGTGTTTGCTGGCTCCGGCCAGAATAAATACTCTTATTAAACTGCTTTGTCCTGCTGGTGCTTTGATTGCGCAGTGTTAAAGTCTGGGCTCCTGTGACATATCAATTTGTCACATATTGGATTATAGCATTGGGGGCTTTGTCACAAACCTAGTAGCACTCATTTGGACCATTATATAATGTGTGGTGCGCTTGGGCTCGAGAGCAGGGATCTGTGTACTTGATTATATAGTACCAAGCAAATGTAAATCTTCTGCTGTATAGGTTGGTGAAAAATATAAGGTTATGTGTGTGGTAGCAATGCACTCAATAATACTGCGAAATAATATATATTAATAAAAGATTGTCCTTCAATAATCTCAATAGGAGCCGTATCACAGAAAATAAAGCAATTAACATTACAGTATGCCTTAAATTCTTATACAGTTTAATCCTCAAGAGGTGCATATATTATTTATTATTTGAGTAGATGCATTTCCGAGAGTATAAAACATATATGTGAGTACATATGAAACCATTTATTTTCTTAATGCCCCAAATGCACACAAGTATAATCTCTAAAATCATTTTAATTGTCCACACCATATGCTAGGTCAGGGGGGCCAATCCATGTCCCACGGGGCCACATGACCAGTGCTTCACATGTGGCCACCAAGCGAGAGGCGTGGGAAGAAAAATGCATACATTAGCTGGAAAAATAAATAAACAAAAAATGAACGCTCTGGCCCCCGACATCCAGACTGTGCTGAGGGATCATAGAGGTGGAAGGGAGAAGCCAGAGTGCCCCTGACCAGCTCTCTCTCCTGAGCTCCTATGAGCCAGCGACCTCTAGTGGGCTCCAAAGCAGCACAGGGAACAGTGATTATACACCTGCTTGCTCCGAGAGCTCGACGTGGTGTAGGCTGTGAAGACCGTTAAAAGAGGTTGGCACAATACACCCCACTGCCCATTGTCCCCACTGCCTTCTCTTTCCCCTGTCACTCCCATTTACAACCCGCTCACCCCAACAGCATCCCTTTGTCCACCTCTGCACCCTGTTATCCCCTTGTCACCCCAACTTTCCCTCCTTTTCCCTGTCATTCCTTGTCCGCCACTGCCCCATCACCCTTTTGTCCACCACTGCCCCCTGTCATCTCCTGCCCCTGTCCCCACCTGCCACCCCAAGTGCCCCCTGTCATCCCAACAGCCCCCCTTGTCACTCTAAATGCCCGTCACCCAACTGCTTCCCCATCACCCCAACTGCCCTCTGACTTCCATTATTCACCCTGCCCCCCCCCTGTTTATCGCTCCCCTCTTCCCCCCTCCCATGTGTCACAACCTTCCCATGTATCATTCCCCTTTTGGATAGACTAGTGGTGAGACATTCTGATGGTAAAGTTGTGACTACGAAGACACTTTGGACACTTTGTGCATTCTATTACGAAAGTTAGTGATTGTAAATGACTCACTGTCTGGCAAAAATTGAGTTTCCAAATGAGTGAGAAATGTAGACCTTGCACTTTTTCTGTGTTAATATGAAATGCTACACGTACAGAAAAACCCGCACTGCTATTGTAACCTGTGAGGTGCTGACTGGATGGAGACGTGATAATATCGATTGGAGAAAAGGACCCCCGTCTTTAGCACTCGTACACAACAATTGTATAGTGTAAATTTAAAATACTTTATTAATAACTCTGAATAAAAAATAGGGTGTTTAAAAACGTAATTAATGTGTTGAACAGCACGTGACTGTATCCTTGGTAACCCAGCCTGGTATAGGTGGGTAGATATAGTGTGATCCCTGATAGGTACTAGAGATCAAATGCTATAAATTATAGCGACCTAAAATGTAGGAAAGGAGCCAAAGAAAGCCCACCGAAAGGACTGTCTCTATTGAGGTGCGTTAGGCGTAGATTGCGCTCTAGAGGGATACACTCATGATAATGTGGCATATACTACGCTAGGTAAGACCTATAAGTATCTCCCCCCCCCCCAGATAGAGATTGCTCTGTTTTGTGTACAAATTCACCTTCATAGTATGAGCTACATCTCTATAAGGGATACAGATGTGTGTTGCCTATTTTCTAAGGTGCAGGTATTAGGCAAGCAGTGATTACTGTTGTAAGGTATAGCTAAACTAGAGGCAACTATAGGAAAACACCAAAACACCTAGGAGGTGATTTGAGGCCGGATAGGTACTCCTACAATGTGTGGGTAGCTTGTTGTTTGATGTCTGCTGCTCTGCTGTTGTTGGTTCAGTGCCCCTTACTGTTGTAGCACAGTGTAAACTTAGCTGCCAAACACAAGCACTATGCGTTAATTCCCCTAAGCACCACAGGGTCTTATCATGCGCAGGGGTGGAAGCTGATGTCAGAGCAACCTCCACAGTGATGCGTGGGTAAGTATGATACTTGCCCCCTACGTGCCCTGAAGAAGCGTTTTAACACGTGAAACGCGCGCGTCGGCATTTCTCTCCCTGCACACTTGGGAAGTTTGTTTATTTAAACAGTTCAACTTAAAGATATTGATCTGCGTTTGGCTTTAAACTTCCCCTGATGGGATGTTACTGGCATTTTCTCCCTGCACACGCGGGAAGTTTGTTTATTTAACAGCTAACTTGAAGATATTATCTGCGTTTGGGCTTTAAACTTCCCCTGATTGTGCTGATTTACTAGGGATCACGCTGGTAATCATTACTGGGGACACTCCATGTCGGAGTAGTCTCTGAATTACTCACCTAACAGACAGCAGGCCTCGAGACACGGCACGTGATATAACCAGGATCAGTGCTGATGTAGGGGCCCGAACACCGACACACTTTATTCGAGCAAATACCCAGTATGTACCTGGCAGATACCTGGAATGCGCCGCTCCTCACCTCTGACAAGCCCCGTTGCATTTGCCTTCCCAGCCTGGGTTCATGCCTGGCTGATGGGCGGCTGATCTGTTAAATGATAATGATTAGGATTTAATAGGCTGCAATGCTTCGCGTGTCTACCAGATGGCATAAATTCATGAATTGTAATGCAGTATATATATATATATACTGTGCAGTATTGCAGCCAGCGGGAATAAAATGCTTCAATCCCTGCCTGGAAAATAACTCAATGCACTCGGGCAGAAAACAGTCACAAACCTCAATACACCCGGGTATACCCGAATTCGTGGGACTAGCCGAGCTCGAATAAAGTGTGTCGCCAGTGTAGTATGAGCTACATCTCTATAAGGGATATGTGTTGCCTATTTTCTAAGGTGCAGGCTATTAGGCAAGCAGTGATTACTGTTGTAAGGTATAGCTAAACTAGAGCAAATATAGGAAATCACCAAAACACCTAGGAGGTGATTTGAGGCCGGATAGGTACTCCTACAATGTTGTGGTAGGTTGTTGGTGATGCACTATGCGCTTATGGTTAATTCCTCTAAGCACACCAGGGTCTTATCATGTAAGGTCTAACCCTTACAGTTAGCGCAAGCATCATACTTACCCATGCATCACTGTGGAGGTTGCTCTGACATCAGCTTCCACCTCCTGCGCATGATAAGACCCTGGTGTGCTTAGGGGAATTAACGCATAGTGCTTGTGTGTGGCAGCTAAGTTTACACTGTGCTACAACAGTAAGGGGCACTGAACCAACAACAGCAGAGCAGCAGACATCAACAACAAGCTACCACAACATTGTAGGAGTACCTATCCGGCCTCAAATCACCTCCTAGGTGTTTTGGTGATTTCCTATAGTTGCTCTAGTTTAGCTATACCTTACAACAGTAATCACTGCTTGCCTAATAGCCTGCACCTTAGAAAATAGGCAACACATACTGTATCCCTTATAGAGATGTAGCTCATACTATGAAGGTGAATTTGTACACAAAACAGAGCAATCTCTATCTGGGGGGGTGAGATACTTATAGGTCTTACCTAGCGTAGTATATGCCACATTATCATGAGTGTATCCCTCTAGAGCGCAATCTACGCCTAGACGCACTCCAATAGAGACAGTCCTTTCGGTGGGCTTTCTTTGGCTCCTTTCCTACATTTTAGGTCGCTATAATTTATAGCATTTGATCTCTAGTACCTATCAGGGATCACACTATATCTACCCACCTATACCAGGCTGGGTTACCAAAGGATACAGTCACGTGCTGTTCTACACAGTATTTAATTACGTTTTAACACCCTATTTTTTATTCAGAGTTATTAATAAAGTATTTTAAATTTATCACTATACAATTGTTGTGTACGAGTGCTACAAGACTGGGTCCTTTTTCTCCAATCGATATTATCACGTCTCCATCCAGTCAGCACCTCACAGGTTAACAATAGCAGTGCGGGTTTTCTGTACGTGTAGCAATTTCATATTAACACAGGAAAAAAGTGCAAGGTCTACCATTTCTCACTCATTTGGAAACTCATTTATTGCCAGACAGTGAGTCATTTACATCACTAACTTTCGTAATAGAATGCAACAAAGTGTCAAAGTGTCTTCGTAGTCACAACTTTACCATCAGAATGTCTCACTCACTAGTCTATCCAAAAGGGGAATGATACATGGGAAGGTTGTGACACATGGGGAGGGGGGAAGAGGGGAGCGATGAGGAACAGGGGGGGGGGCAGGGTGAATAAGGGGAAGTCAGAGGGCAGTTGGGGTGATGGGGAAGGCAGTTGGGTGACGGGCAGTTAGAGTGACAAGGGGGGCTGTTGGGATGACAGGGGAGGCACTTGGGGTGGCAGTGGGGACAGAGGGCAAGGAGATGACAGGGGGCAGTGGTGGACAAAAGGGTGATGGGGCAGTGGCGGACAAGGAAATGACAGGGGAAAAGGAGGGAAAGTTGGGGTGACAAGGGGATAACAGGGTGCAGTGGTGGACAAAGGGATGCTGTTGGGGTGAGCGGGTGAAATGGGAGTGACAGGGGAAAGAGAAGGCAGTGGGGGACAATGGGGGCAGTGGGGTGATTGTGCCTACCTTGCTTTACGGTCTTCACAGCCTACACCACGTCGAGCTCTCGGAGCAAGCAGGGTGTATAATCACTGTTCCCTGTGCTGCTTGTGAGCCCACTAGAGGTCGCTGGCTCATAGGAGCTCAGGAGAGGAGCTGGTCAGGGGGCACTCTGGCTTCTCCCCTTCCACCTCTATGATCCCTCAGCACAGTCTGATGTCGGGGGCCCAGAGCGTTCACTTTTTGTTATTTATTTTTCCAGCTAATGTATGCATTTTTCTTCCCACGCTCTCTCGCTTCTGGGGCCACATGTGAAGCACTGGTCATGTGGCCCCGTGGGACATGGATTGGCCACCCCTGACCTAGCATATGGTGTGGACAATTAAAATGATTTTAGAGATTATACTTGTGTGCAGTTTGGGGGCATTAAAAGAAAATAAATGGTTTCATATGTACTCAACATATATGGTTATAACTCTCGGAAATGCATCTACTCAATAATAAATAAATGAATCATGCACTCTGTAGGATGAAACTGTATCAGAATTTAAGGCATACTGTAAATGTTAATTGCTTTATTTTCTGTGATACGGCCTCCTATTGAGATTATTGAAGACAAAGCTTTTTATTAATAATATATTATTTCGCAGTATTATTTGAGTGCATTGCTACCACAACATAACCTTATATTTTTCACCAACCTTATAACAGCAAAGAAGATTTACATTTGCTTGGTACTATATAATCAAGTACACAGAATCCCTGCAAGCTCAGAGCCCAAAGCGCACCACACATTATATAATTGTGCCAAAATGAGTGCTACTAGGTTTGTGACAAAAGCCCCCAATGCTATATCCAATATGTGACAAATTATATATGTCACAGGAGACCAGACTTTAACACTGCAATCAAAGCACCAGACAGGACAAAGCAGTTTAATAAAGAGTATTTATTCTGGCCGGAGCCAGCAAACACTGCACAAAATCACAACCCGAGCTTACACTCACCAAAACAAGGAATACTGGTGGGGGGGATCCTAGCATCCTAGGTGCCAGGCACCGCTTCCAAGGCTTACCCGGGGCTTGCTTCCATCCCTGTGGGGGTAGGGATCATTCAGACCTCTCAGGTGCAATTCGTGGCCGAGTACTTTTAAATTTGCAGCTCAATGTCCTGCTCACTGCTTCTCCGGCAACTCCCATGGCACAGAAGCAAATTTCCACTTGATTAGGCTCCCAGCCTCGTTTTCAGGTGTCCCCATCACACCGCATAGTACCCCTCCACAGTAGGATCAGGCTGAGACTTGGAACGCTGATTGGATTCCCCTTTCATAGATTCCCCGCTGCCAGGAAATCATGGGAGATAGGGTGGGGACCAATCACAGCGCCAATGCTGCACAGGGACCGATCAGAACGCGAGGGCTCATCTGCATGGGCCAGTAAGGGATGGAGGCCTGGCGGAGGAAAATACCAACGGGCTAATGAGAGCAGCACCTACCAGTGGGAGCTCGGCAATGGCTTCCCTGGGTGGCAGGATATTCCCGCTGGGCTTGGCGCCGCAATATCAGGGGGATGGCCAAATACTCCGCTTTTTGGCCAAATGCCCCTCTGGCCCAATCTCCGAACTGACCACTCTCCTCTTTGTTCCCTGCATCTCTCCTCCCACCCAGGCCCAGCAATAGCCAGGTCTCCAAACATGTGGGCTGCACAATGGGTTTTTCATCCTCACAGGTCGCTATGCTTTATGTATGCACAATCACATTTTTACACCTAGGTACATGTTACAACACACAAGAATAAAGAATTACAGGGTATGCAAGGGGCTACCAGGCATATTAAAACGGGGTATCTCCGGCATCTGGTGGCCAGATGAGCCCCAGGATAGGACAGGTAAGGGCCAGGGACCGGGCTTAACTTTTATTATGCTGGTCCCTGAACCCCTTAATATCACAATATAGTTAAATACTTCTGTCTTTCTTCCCATAAGTAAGGGTCATTTAGTCAAATTCTTGGGCCAAAGCGATGAACAAAAATGTCACTCTGCGCTAAGGCTGTCCGTAAATATAGTCCCTCTTGCTGCCGTCAGTCTGAGGGACTCCACACACCAACTATAAACGTGAGCTCCTGGAAGGGAGCTCACAGACAGAAAAAGAAATGGCAGACAGGCGCACTAAGGGACATTAACTCTTTATTAATAATAATATAACCCAATATAAAAATAGAGGAATACCAAATAAACATAAAAAATAATAAAAAAACCAAAAAAAAACCAAGGGTGACAAATTAAGGGTTAGAAAGGGATTAAAAATAAGGGGGTTAAAAACAGGGTTTAACCAACATAAGGCGGAGAGATAGAGCAGGACAATGCCGCATCCACACTAATACAAGGAAGAGATCCGGAACCGATCAATGTACATACCAGCCAAGCAAAGAGATGCGAAGAGCCCTGCACAGCCTCCGCCTGCAAACTTCACGGGAACTGTCTCACGTTATCTCTACGCGTTTCGCACGTAGTGCTTCGTCAGGAGGTCACGTGATGACGCTGTCCCTGGAGTTAAATAACGTACCGCAGCCAATGAATGCCTGTGTGCATAGCAATTGAAAACACTAGGCTACAATCATACATTCTGATCTCCCAGCTACCACATGAATAGCCAAGGCCACGATCTCAATTGAAAGTTTAACCCAGTCAGGGTAACTATGTCCTGTGTGTTAACTTAATACAGAAATCACAATTAAACATCTTTAAACATTTTGAGTTTAAAAACACATAACATGCAACACACTCTAAAGGCGTTACTTGATGAGGTATATACAAGGTATATCGAAAAAAACGGAATATGAGTTTCTATATACTCCATTTCCCACTTTTCCCATATACTACCATATACCAAAGATTCACAAATCTATTACAAATCCTCCTGGACGCCCCATTATATCGGGTATCAATTAATTAACGTCCAATTTATCCCAATATTTAGATTTTTATTTACAGCCTTTAGTTACTGAGTTGCCGTCTTATCTTAAAGACACCACAGCGGTTATAAAATTATTACAACAAACCCAGTGGAAGACAGGCTATAGACTGGCCACTTTAGATGTACAACCATTGTATACGTGCATCCCCCATCAGGTGGACTGCACAGCGGTCAAGTTCTTTTTGGACTCTTGTAATTTGATAGAACCAACACAAATTGAGTTCTTATTACGATCCATAGAGTTCATACTAACTCATAACTATTTTCTTTTTGAATCTGATTATTATTTGCAAATACTTTGCCCCGTAATTTGCAAATTTGTATATGGGATGGTGGGAAAAACTTACTGTGGCTGAGGTACCTCCTCCACAGTTAATTCTGTGGAGGAGATATATAGATGATATCATTATCATCTGGGATGGTGATGAGATTTCCCTCCTTGATTACATTGCTCAATTGAATGTTAACACATTTAATTTACATTTCAGTGGAGAAAATAGTGATTTTCATTGAATCTGAACAAATTTGTACAAAGACCTATTTCAAGGAAACCAATGTGAACTCATACATTCATCCCTCTAGTTGTCATTTCAAACCATGGATTGCAAATATACCTTTTAACCAATTTGCTCGACTGAAAAGGAATTGTACCCATGAGGGGCAATTTCAAACTCAGGCATTATTCTTAAAAGAAAGATTTTTACAGAAAGATTATGACAAAGATCTTTTAGATTGTGCCATGGATCAAGTTAACCTTGCCAAAAGAAACAATTTACTAAAAATAAGAATAAAAATAAAAAGCCCAAGAGACATGACTTTAGAAAGGGAGTAGACACTCAGACAACACATGTTGTGGCAGAAACTACATCTATATCAGATGAGGTCACACGTGTCAGTCAAACAAAGAGTGGGAATTTTCCAGTGTTTATTACTCAATTTAAAGATCAACATAAGGCTATACAGCAGGCTATTGTTAAACACTGGAAGGTTTTATCTTTGGATCCAGTGTTAGGTGCACATATCTTATCCAAACCAAAAATTGTCTATAAAAAAGCTCAAAATCTAAAAAGATTAATAGCTCCCAGTCAATTGCGTTCTGATTCTAGTCATGAGGGTACTATGAGATCGTATTTGGAACTAAAGGGCAATTACAAGTGTAGTAAATGCAAAGTATGTCCCAAAATGTTAAATAAAAAAGAGGTAGTTTCTTATGCTACAAAGCGAAGTTTTAAAATTAACCATTTTATTAATTGTTCCACCACCCATGTGGATTATTTGCTTCATTGTAAATGTGGGTTTCAATACATTGTTAAAACCAAAAGTATGAAAATTTGGGTTATGGAACATATGAGAAATATAAAAAATGTGCAAAAATTAATTGATAAAAATATGCCTTTAACCCACCTTTTAAAACATTTTAAAAATTGTCATCAGTGTGACCTTAGTGGAATATCCTTTATGGGTATTGAAGTTATCACTGCAGACAAGCGTTTAGGCAATAGGGAACTATGTTTAAGTAGAAGGGAACAATACTGGATATATACCATGCAATCCAGACATCCTTAGGGATTAAAAATGATTATGTAGAATTGGTTCCCTTCCTTAAAGTATAGAATACTAGTTGGTTATTACATTTTATGGTGATTTTTCTTCTTTTTTAATTTATAAGAGGTCATAATACTGTCTTCTTATTTAAAAGAGTCTATATTATTGTTTTATGTACTTTTATGTAAAGGATGGTTTTCAATATTAGTATTTAGAGTGTGTTGCATGTTATGTGTTTTTAAACGCAAAATGTTTAAAGATGTTTAATTGTGATTTCTGTATTAAGTTAACACACAGGACATAGTTACCCTGACTGGGTTAAACTTTCAATTGAGATCGTGGCCTTGGCTATTCATGTGGTAGCTGGGAGATCAGAATGTATGATTGTAGCCTAGTGTTTTCAATTGCTATGCACTCAGGCATTCATTGGCTGCGGCACGTTATTTAACTCCAGGGACAGCGTCATCACGTGACCTCCTGACGAAGCACTACGTGCGAAACGCGTAGAGGTCACGTGAGTGTTCCCGTGGAGTTTGCAGGCGGAGGCTGTGCAGGGCTCTTCGCATCTCTTTGCTTGGCTGGTATGTACATTGATCGGTTCCGGATCTCTTCCTTGTATTAGTGTGGATGCGGCATTGTCCTGCTCTATCTCTCCGCCTTATGTTGGTTAAACCCTGTTTTTAACCCCCTTATTTTTAATCCCTTTTTAACCCTTAATTTGTCACCCTTGTTTTTTTATTTTTTATTTATTATTTTTTATGTTTATTTGGTATTCCTCTATTTTTATATTGGGATATATTATTATTAATAAAGAGTGAATGTCCCTTAGTGCGCCTGTCTGCCATTTCTTTTTCTTGGGCCAAAGCATTTTAAAGCCAGTAACTTGGGGCTTTTTGTCTTTTGTTGTACTTTTTAGTCACAAAGCTGTGCACAACTTCACATTTACCATGAATATTCAGTTTTGCAGGGAAAGTTGCATAATCCTTTGCAAATCTGACTTGTTTGATATCTATAGATTCAGTGTGATTTTAAATAAATTGACCCTGTTGTAGCATACTGCAGGAATGCACAAACTGGGGGGCGCGCTGTTTTTTTTTAGGGGGGGGGGGTGGCGGTTACCGAGGCCCCGCGTTCGTCCCCAAGGCATTTAAATTTAATGCAGAGGGACCACGCAAGGCTTCTGTAACTCGCTTACCTTGATTCAGATGGCTTGATGTGACGCATCACCATGGCAATTTGGCATCAAATGACGCCACAGGATCACGTGACATGACATCTCATGACCCCGCAGCATCATTTGACGCTTGACACAAGGTGAGGAGGGGCGCGAGCAGGGGGGGAATGCAGGTAGGGGGGCACAGGACAAAAGGTTTGCGCACCCCTGGCATACAGTGTTGGATCTGTGTGTAAGAGAGAAATTTTCATTTTAAGAGGATGGTGCTTTTGAGGTTTATGAAGGTGATTTATGTATTTATGAGGGTGAGAGTGATACCCATCCAGTGAAGGTGATTTTTTAAGTGTGGGGTATCAAATGCACTCGATAATACTGTACCTGTTTCTGTATGTAAATGCATATTAATACATAAAACTCATTCAAAAGCATTTTGTTAAGAATAGCAATTTCTAAAGCTTTACTTTATTAACCACACTTGGATTGACATTTCATAGTATTAGTCTACAGATAGTCTTTTATTAGGATTTTACCATTTTTACTATGATTATGCCAGTCAATGGTGAATAAAATTAAAACATATGAAGCAAATATATAACATGGGTATAAAGAAAATAAATTGTGGATATTTATGATTGCATGCCTGGATTGGCCCACTATATAACTGTTTAAATCCATGATGGGCCATAGGATTAGATGGACCCACATTGTCCTGACTGACTTAGTCTCCCAGAATAACCATGATACTCCCAAAATGTAAATATCAGTTCACACATGCATGAGTTTATGTATGTACGCATACACTAGTCAGGGCCGTCTTAACGTATGGGCACGCTGGGCAGTTGCCCGGGGGCCCCACATCATAGGGGGGCCCCACGCGCCCGGCCCACGCATGCCCACCAATGCTCTGCCCCCTGCTTGGCACCCCGGCTCGCGCTTGGGGTTGCCAGGTGTCCAGTATTTGGTTCCCCTTTGAGAGATAATAACGGACATGGGATAGAGCAGGGCTGCTGCTGCTAGGGGGCTGGGCAGCTTCTGATTGGATTTCAGCCAATCAGGAGGTGGCAGGAGCCTCGGGGTGGGGCCAAAGAGCGGAGGAAAAGCATGCAGCAGAGAGGTGAGGCTGTGTGTCTGTGTCTCAGTGTCCTGCCTGTGTGTGTGTCTCAGTGTGTGTGTGTGTGTGTCTCAGTGTGTGTCTGTCTATCTGTGTCCTGTCTGTATATGTGTGTGTCTGTCTCAGTGTCCTGCCTGTGTGTGTGTCTCAGTGTC
>CM071567.1:158562610-158660439 GCA_036426205.1 Ascaphus truei | reverse complement strand
TGTCTGCAGTGTCCTGCCTGGTGTGTCTCAGTGTGTGTGTTCTCCGTGTTCTGCCTGTGGTGTGTGTCTCAGTGTCCTGTCGTTTGTGTCTCATGCCTGCCTTGTGTGTTGGTCTCAGTGTCCTTGGTGTGTGTCCAGTGTTTGTGTTTGTCTCAGTGTCCGGCCTGTGTGTGTGTCTCAGTGTCCTGCCTGTGTGTGTGCCTGTCAGTGTCCTGCCTGTGTGTGTCTCAGTGTCCTGCCTGTGTGTGTGTCCTCAGTGTCCTGCTGTGTGTGTGCCTGTCGTGTCCTGCTGTGTGCCGTCAGTGTCCTGCCTATGTGTGTCAGTGTGTGTGTCTGTGTGTGTATCTCAGTGTGTGAGTGTCCTCTATCTGTGTCCTGCTTGTGTGTGTGTCTCAGTGTCCTGCCTGTGTGTGTCTCAGTGTGTGTCTCAGTGTCCTGCCTGTGTGTGTGTCCTCGGTGTCCTGCCTTGTGTGGTGTCTCAGTGTCCCTGCCTGTGTGTGTCTGTGTCCTGCCTGTGTTGGTGTCTCAGTGTCCTGTCTGTGTGTGTCTCAGTGTCCTGGTCTGTTGGTTGTCTGTTCCTGCCGGTGTGTTGCCTGTCAGTGTCCTGGCCGGTGTTGTGTGCCTGGTCGTGTCCGTGCCTGTGTGTGTCTCAGTGTCTGTGTCCTCTGTGTGTGTATCTCAGTGTGTGAGTGTCTCTCTATCTGTGTCCTGTCTGTGTGTGTCTCTCTCCCTGTGTGTCCTCCTGTGTGTGTGTCCTCAGTGTCCTGGTCTGTCTTGTGTGTCTCAGTGTGGGTCTGTCTATCTGTGTCCTGTTGTATTATTGTGTGTGTGTGTGTGTGTGTGTCTTAGTGTGTCCTGTCTTTCTGTCTGTGTCCTGTGTCCTGTGTCCTGCGGTATATGTGTGTGCCTCAGTGTGTGTGTATGTGAATGAGTGTGTGTGTGTGTGTGTGGTGTGTGTGTGTGTGTGTTGACCAGACAGTACATACAGTACTGGCAACTTTGTTTAATTGCTCACTCACCCTCACTTTCCTTTTACAGTCTTCCCATTTTCAAGATCTATTAAAATAACACCATTGTAAATTCTCAGACAGCTCCATAACACAGCTCTCATCACAGCAGCATTGCAATCTCTGCAGCACTCTCTTACAAGATCATCCCCAAGAAGGCAGAGCAGGTTACTTATTCAATGGCATGATTCAATATGCAATTTAAAGCTGGATTTTGAAGTCTAAATTTGAAAGCTACTGTACTGATAATGAACAGGAGGGGGGGGGTGGAGAGGATGAAGGGATGGGGGGTAACACAGGATAAGGGGGAGGGATGGGGGGATGGAGTGAGAGATGAAGGGAGGGTGTGAGAGGACAAAGGGGGGTGGGAGGGTGAGACGAACAAGGGGGTGGGAGATTGGAGGACAAGGGGGAGAATGAGGATTAGGGGGGTGCAACAATCTTGGAATTTGTGGGAGGGCAGTAAGATTAGTATTGCCGCCATGTACAGTAGACTGCAGGTCAGTTATTTATATGATCTGACATTACGTCATTTGTTCTAAATTTCACTCCAAGCGTGCACCATTTGCACTATTCATATTCTATTTCCTAAAACAATCCTGCGAAGGTGCTCCCTCCCAAGACTCCTCCCCAGATTTTTTACGAAATAGAATATAATTGGTGCAAATTGGTGAATACTTTGGAGTGAAATTTAGAACAATCCTACTTGCTCAACCCCCGCCCGCAACCCACCGCTCCGCTCGCTCTCCCGCCCGCCTGGCCCCACCCTGCTCGGGTCACAACCGCTCGCAGCCTAGCAGTGTCAAGCACTTTCCGGTGCCTGCTGCTAGTGAGTGTGTGGGAGGCTGGGAACACAGTGTAGGCAGGGCCCCGTGCACTGCTTTTCCCGGGGGCCCCTAATGTTTTAAGATGGCCCTACACTAGTGAATGGTCTTGAGTTGTGCTGTGCACATACATTGCTTCCCTGAGTGAAGTTCTATTACAACTTTTCATGTCATTGTCTGTCACGAGGAGACTCCGGAGCGGTAGGACCTCGTTGGCCGGAACAGTCGAGAGCAGCAAAGATTGCTGGGGTCAAGGGCTGAGTCATGGCAAGCGACAAGTTGGATCAATCGTGGGCAAGCAGGGGTCGATGGGCAGGCAGCAAGCAGGATCGTCGTGGCTATACGCAGAGGTTCGGCAACAGGAAGGCGGGAGCAGACCGGGCAGGGAGAGGAACTGAGACTAGTGAAGCAGGACAGGTCTTGGGACTTGCTACAGAAACAGACTGGGCAATCTAGTTAAATAGCAAGGGCCTTTAATATGAACAGGACTCCAACCAGAACAGGACTGGTACAGGAACAGATACAGGAACATGCAGTGGCAGAAGCATGGGCAAAGGCATGGAGTCTGACACAAGCAAAGGCCCAAACAGCAACAAGCAACTACAGTAAAGGACAGAGAACAGGAGCATCAGAGGAGAACAGCAGGCAAACCCCAGAGCAGACAGAAAGCAGCAGCACCCCCGTGGACAAGAAAAGGAACTGTGTCTAGAGCAGGATGTCTAGGAGACCCTGGCATTGCCTAACAGGACACTACAATCAGTTTTCTCCTGTAGGTCTCTTGATGCCGATACCAGATGACTACATTTCAGCACTCTCTCTTGCACTCTTCATGAACTGAGATCATGTAGTCGACTGTACTTTTACACACATTTTTGCTACTTATCTACACGTATTTTTCTTAATAGGTACACATTTTTTTGTAACCTAAAAGTTATTGAAAACAAAACTTACATACATGGACATACAATTACACATACGTATCACAGATTTACAGCAAGAAAAAAAGAAAAAAAGAAAGATGAGGGGGGGTACACACCGTGGGGAGTGATGAGGAGGGGGAGATAAAAACAGTGTCCTGCCTGTGTGTGTGCCTGTCAGTGTCCTGCCTGTGTGTGCCTGTCAGTGTCCTGCCTATGTGTGTCTCAGTGTGTGTGTCTGTGTGTGTATCTCAGTGTGTGAGTGTCTCTCTATCTGTGTCCTGCTTGTGTGTGTGTCTCAGTGTCCTGCCTGTGTGTGTCTCAGTGTGTGTCTCAGTGTCCTGCCTGTGTGTGTGTCTCGGTGTCCTGCCTGTGTGTGTGTCTCAGTGTCCTGCCTGTGTGTGTCTGTGTCCTGCCTGTGTGTGTGTCTCAGTGTCCTGTCTGTGTGTGTCTCAGTGTCCTGTCTGTGTGTGTGTCTCAGTGTCCTGCCGGTGTGTGTGCCTGTCAGTGTCCTGCCGGTGTGTGTGCCTGTCAGTGTCCTGCCTGTGTGTGTCTCAGTGTCTGTGTCTCTGTGTGTGTATCTCAGTGTGTGAGTGTCTCTCTATCTGTGTCCTGCTTGTGTGTGTGTCTCAGTGTCCTGCCTGTGTGTGTCTCAGTGTGTGTCTCAGTGTCCTGCCTGTGTGTGTGTCTCGGTGTCCTGCCTGTGTGTGTGTCTCAGTGTCCTGCCTGTGTGTGTCTGTGTCCTGCCTGTGTGTGTGTCTCAGTGTCCTGTCTGTGTGTGTCTCAGTGTCCTGTCTGTGTGTGTGTCTCAGTGTCCTGCCGGTGTGTGTGCCTGTCAGTGTCCTGCCGGTGTGTGTGCCTGTCAGTGTCCTGCCTGTGTGTGTCTCAGTGTCTGTGTCTCTGTGTGTGTATCTCAGTGTGTGAGTGTCTCTCTATCTGTGTCCTGCTTGTGTGTGTGTCTCAGTGTCCTGCCTGTGTGTGTCTCAGTGTGTGTCTCAGTGTCCTGCCTGTGTGTGTGTCTCGGTGTCCTGCCTGTGTGTGTGTCTCAGTGTCCTGCCTGTGTGTGTCTGTGTCCTGCCTGTGTGTGTGTCTCAGTGTCCTGTCTGTGTGTGTCTCAGTGTCCTGTCTGTGTGTGTGTCTCAGTGTCCTGCCGGTGTGTGTGCCTGTCAGTGTCCTGCCGGTGTGTGTGCCTGTCAGTGTCCTGCCTGTGTGTGTATCTCAGTGTGTGAGTGTCTCTCTATCTGTGTCCTGTCTGTGTGTGTCTCTCTCTGTGTCCTGCCTGTGTGTGTGTCTCAGTGTCCTGTCTGTCTGTGTGTCTCAGTGTGTGTCTGTCTATCTGTGTCCTGTCTGTATATATATGTGTGTGTGTGTGTGTGTGTGTCTTAGTGTGTCTGTCTTTCTGTCTGTGTCCTGTGTCCTGTGTCCTGCCTGTATATGTGTGTGCCTCAGTGTGTGTGTATGTGAATGAGTGTGTGTGTGTGTGTGTGTGTGTGTGTGTGTGTGTGTTGACAGACAGTACATACAGTACTGGCAACTTTGTTTAATTGCTCACTCACCCTCACTTTCCTTTTACAGTCTTCCCATTTTCAAGATCTATTAAAAATAACCACCATTGTAAATTCTCAGACAGGCTCCATAACACAGCTCTCATCACAGCAGCATTGCAATCTCTGCAGCACTCTCTTACAGATCATCCCCAAGAAGGCAGAGCAGGTTACTTATTCAATGGCATGATTCAATATGCAATTTAAAGCTGGATTTTGAAGTCTAAATTTGAAAGCTACTGTACTGATAATGACAGGGAGGGGGGGGGGTGAGAGGATGAAGGGATGGGGGGTAACACAGGATGAAGGGAGGAGGGATGGGGGGATGAGAGTGAGAGGATGAAGGGAGGGTGTGAGAGGACAAAGGGGGGTGGGAGGGTGAGACGACAAGGGGGGGTGGGAGATTGAGAGGACAAGGGGGGAGAGAGAGAGGATTAGGAGGGGTGCAACAATCTTGGAATTTGTGGGAGGAGCAGTAAGATTAGTATTGCTCGCCATGTACAGTATGACTGCAGGTCAGTTATTTATAAATGATCTGACCATTACGTCATTTGTTCTAAATTTCACTCCAAGCGTGCACCAATTTGCACTATTTCATATTCTATTTCCTAAAACAATCCTCGGAAGGGTGCTCCCTCCCAAGACTCCTCCCCAGATTTTTTACGAAATAGAATATAAATTGGTGCAAATTGGTGAATACTTGGAGTGAAATTTAGAACAATCCTACTTGCTCAACCCCCGCCCGGCACCCCGGCTCCGCTCGCTCTCCGCCCGCCTGGCACCCCTGCTCGGGTCACAACCGCTCGCAGCCTAGCAGTGCAGCACTTCCGGTGCCTGCTGCTAGTGAGTGTGTGGGAGGCTGGGAACGACAGTGTAGGCAGGGCCCCGTGCACTGCTTTGCCCGGGGGCCCCTAATGTTGTTAAGATGGCCCTGACACTAGTGAATGGATGCTTGAGTCTGTGCACATACATGCTTCCCTGAGTGAAAGTTCTATTACAACTTTTTCATGTCATTGTCTGTCACGAGGGAGACTCCGGGAGCGGGTAGGACCTCGGTGGCCGGAACAGTGAGAGCAGGCAAAGATTGCTGGGGTCAAGGGCTGAGGTCATGGCAAGCGACAAGTTGGATCATCGTGGGCAAGCAGGGGTCGATGGCAGGCAGCAAGCAGGATCGTCGTGGGCTATACGCAGAGGTTCGGCAACAGGAAGGCGGGAGCAGAACCGGGCAGGGGAGCAGGAACTGAGACTAGGAAGCAGGGACAGGTCTGGGACTTGCTAGCAGGAAACAGACTGGGCAATCTAGTTAAATAGCAAGGGCCTTTAATATGAACAGGACTCCAATACAGAACAGGACTGGTACAGGAACAGATACAGGAACATGCAGTGGCAGAAGCATGGGCAAAGGCATGGAGTCTGACACAAAGCAAAGGCCCAAACAGCAAGCAGCAACTACAGTATAAGGACAGAGAACAGGAGCATCAAGAGGAGACAGGCAGGCAAACCCCAGAGCAGACAGAAAGCAGCAGCACACCCGGTGGACAAGAAAAGGAACTGTGTCTAGGAGCAGGATGTCTAGGAGACCCTGGCATTGCCTAAGCAGGACACTACAATCAGTTTTCTCCTGTAGGCTCTTGATGCCGATACCAGATGACTACATTTCAGCACATCTTCTCTTGCACTCTTCATGAACTGAGATCATGTAGTCTACTGTACTTTTACACACATTTTTGCTACTTATCTACACTGTATTTTTCTTAATAAGTGACACATTTTTTTTTTGTAACCTAAAATGTTATTGAAAACATAACTTTACATACATGGACATACAATTACACATACGTAAATCACAGATTTACAGCAAGAAAAGAAAGAGAAAAAAGAAAGATGAGGGGGGGTACACACCGTGGGGAGTGATGAGGAGGGGGGGGAAGGGGGGGGGGGGGCTTCTAGGTTGTATGGGATCTTCTCATTCGCTAACATTTTCACGACTGGGTGTTAATGTGTTGGCTAAGCCTCCGATAGGCTATCATCTACAACAGAGTGTATGTAGCATGCTGCCTACTGGGGGTGAGCGTATGTCAGCCGTTAGCCGGTAGTTCAATTATGTCATAATTGATTAAGGGTTTATACCCTTGGGCTAGCCAGGGTTGCCAAGTTTTCTTAAATCTTTTGCCCGAATCATTTAATAAGCTTGTCAATTTTTCCATTTGGCATACGGTACATACCAGATCCCATTTCTTATTTTAGAAATGTGAGGTACTTCTTGTTGTTTCTATACCGAGGCTATTTCGCATCTAGTGGAGATTGTAAAATGACTAATGAGAGCAAGATCGGTTCTGGGAATTCCCTGGACCGGTCTATTGAGCTGGAATAGCCATGGGTCAAATAGTAGGTCTAGACCCAGTATCCTTCTCAACCAGTTTCTTATTTTCCTCCACAGGGAGGCTACTTTTGGGCACGTCCACCACATATGTAGCATCGTGGCTTGGGCTCCACACCCTTTAGGGCAGAGTGGGGAGTATCCCAATATAAATTTGGATAATTTCTGGGGTGTGAGATACCACCTTGTGAGTACTTTGTAAGCGTTTTCCTTCAGAGTGGTGCATATTGAGCTCCTGGCAACCGACCAAAATATTTTGTTCCATGTTTCCTCATCTAACACCTCACCTAAGTCCTCCTCCCATTGGGACATACATTTTAGTTTTCTCACTGCTACGTCATTTTTGTATGTTAGTTCTGTATAGAGTTGGGATATCAGCCCCTGCGTGCTTGTGTCTGTCAGGCAGAGTTTCTCAAAGTTGGTTAGAGGACCTGATGGGTGTATCTTACTATAAAATGCTCTTAATTGAAGATATCTAAAAACATTCAGAGTTCGGCATATCCCTCTCTGCTTTGATCTGGTCAAATAATTTAATATTTCCTTCTGCGCCTAAGTCTCTTAATCTTGAGATTCCTGCTTGAGCCCAGGATGAGAAATTATTATTTCCTAGCCCTAGGGTAAATTCTGGGTTGTTTAAAATAGGAGTCATCAGGGAGTTTTTGGATGTTAGCGCAAATTTAAATTTTGTGACGTCCCAGATCTTAAGTGAGTTATACATTGTAGGTAGCATGTAACCCAATTTTTCTTTCGCTTTACCAGGGAGCCAGATTAGAAGGTTTAGGTCCACTGGATGACAAACTGAGCTTTCTCCTTCTGTCCATCTCTTAAGACCTGGTTCTGAGTGCCATTGGATTAATTGGTTGAGTTGGGCTGCTTTGTGGTATGACAACAAAAAATGGCAATGCTAGTCCTCCAGCATTATCAAAATTAGTCCTCCTTGGTCTTATCAAAATTCTTTTGCTTATCCTTGTTTTTTTATAATGCTAAATAAACCTGTTAATTAGTGACTGGAGAGAGGATATATCTTTCTTTATTATTGGTATTGGCAAAGTTTGGAAAAGATATAGGATAGGATACATGGTAGCAAATTCATCTTAATAGAGTGTACTTTCCCAATCCAGGAGATATTATATCCTGACCAAGTTCTAATGTCTTCTCTAAGGGTTTTGAGTAGGTTAGAGTAGTTGGCTTGATAAATTGATTTGGCGTTATTAGTAATATTTATTCTCAAATATTTAATATACTTGGGTTGCCACCTAAAGTTGAAGTTAATCGCTATCAAATTTTCCACTTCTTTGGGAGATTAATATTTAGTGCTTCGGATTTAGAGTTATTAATTTTGAAGCCTGATATTTTGTTAAAGGTTGAAAGCATGTAGAACAAATTTGGGAGAGAAGTCAGAGGTTTAGTTACTGTGAGAATTACATTATTTGCAAACAGCGCTAACTTATGGGCTTGTTTGTCCACCTCTATCTCCAATAGATCTGGCTTACGTCTTATGTTAGCTGCTAGTGGTTCCATGCAGAGGACAAATAGCAGGGGGGAGAGTGGGCAACCTAGTCTCGTGCCACTTTAGATATTAAACTTATCAGACGGGAAGCCTTGGCAGACCAAGTTTGCCTCAGGATTTAAATATAGGGCCGAGATCGCCGTCATCATTTTTTCACCAAAGCCAAAAGATCCGAGAACTGCAAACATTTAGAACCAATCTATCCGATCGAATGCTTTTTCAGCATCAAGCCCTGTATCATAGTGGGTATCTTTTTTTTGTTAGCTTCCTGTGTTGTCTGCGGCTTGCCTACTGTACCTTGTATAAATCCCACTTGGTCTGTATGCACCCGTGAAGGAAGAATTGCACTGATTCGGTTTGCTAGAATTTTAGAATATACTGTATTTTCAGATCTGAGTTGATCAGTGAGATTGGGTTATAGCTGGCGCAGTTTGTTAGATCTTTTCCCTGCCTGTGGATTAAAGTGATAGAGGCTTGCAACATGTTAGGTGGGAAAGAGGATCCTGTCATGATTTAATTGAATTATTTCAGGAGGTTCGGGGCCAGTAGATTGGAATTAGTTTTGTAATAGAGGTTTGATTAACCCATCGGGTCCTGGGCTTTGGAAGGTTTTAGGTTTATAATGACATACAGAAGTTCCTCTAGTATGATTTCCTTTCCTAGTTCCTCTCCCTCTGCTTTCTTTAATGTGGGAAGAATTGCCGAGGCAAAAAAGTTGTTTAATTCATTGGAGGTTTTTTTTATTATGCTGTACCTTTTGGCCGTTATACTGTATAGATCTGCGTAGTATCTTTGGAATTCCTGTGCCATAGTTCTGTGGTTGTCACAGTAGTGCTGCCCGCAGACCAGACCCGTCCCTAGACTGAGGTGGAAAGTATAATACCATGCACCCGCAGCAGAGGAGCGTGTCCGGAGAGTGGTAGATACGTTGCCAGGCCAGGAGACGTTAGTAAGGTAACCAAAGGTACTTGCTGTATCCGGAGATAGAAGGATCATGGTGATTGCCGTAGCCGGGGGTCGAGGATGCCAGAGGTCCGGGAGGTAGAGGTGCGAGCTGAAATCGGGGGTGGAGAGAGACTGCGTAGTGAGGAGGAAGCCGCGGTCCAGAGCCAGAGAGGGGGAGTCGAAAGCCAAGCCGGGTCAAAACCTGAAGAATACGAGAGAACAAGAGCACAAACGAAAACCAACCAAACTAGCTGAAGCTATGCAGAGCAATGATTCCCAGGGAGAACAGAGATAATAAATGTGGGTGAACCAATCAGAGAAAAAGGCAGAGCAGGGGTGTGCCGTGGAGCGCTTTGCGATAGGTGTAGGGTGTGATCATTGCCTGTGTTCAGCTGTGGAGCGTAGAGACAGGAGCGGAGCTGCAGCAGCTGACGGGGGGCGTGGCCATAAGCCCAGAGGGGTGAATAAATTACTGCCGGAGGCGCGCGCGCTGTGTAAGATCTTCCTGCGCGCCCCGACAAGATGGCGGCCGTGTGAGCCAGCGCCGGTCGGTATTGCCGGGCACCACACCGAGGATACGCCAGCGGGGAGTGAGGGGCGGCAGCAACAACCTCCGAGGCAGGTAAGGAGGTGTTGCGTGAGCCCTGCTTCCTGACAGTGGTTTGATGTGGTCACGCATGATTCTAGCTTACAATAATTGCCTGGATATTTCGAGACGAGTGGCTATTTCTCAGTTTGGTCACTAACATGGGGTCAGGCTTATTAGATTTTTCATAGAATGGTGGTGTGGTGGTGTGGTGTGGTGGGAGGAGGTGTGGATGTGGTGGGGTGGAGGGGGCGGGGAGAGGCATGGAGGGGGGGAAGCGTGGAGGGGGTAGGGGAGTATGGGGAGGGAGGGGCAGGGTGGGCAATTAAAAAACATTTCCAACCATTTTTACCCCCCACACCCATCACCAGGTAACAACAGCAGCTGGGGAGGCAATTTGCATATTATCCCTGTCCTGTGTTCAATCCTCTTCACGGCTGTGTGATCCAAGTTCTTGGGTCCGGCGAAGCACCTCCCAGGCCCATTCCATGCTTGGTCAGGGCCTCCTCCTGGTCCCCCCTTGATCCCCCCCTGCAGAGCCCTGTGGCCCCCAGATCAGATGGGATGCCACCCGGGAAGGGTTGGTTGGGTATCCAGGGGCAGGGAAGGGAGAGACCTGGATGCGATCTCAATCACCCCTCTCCCCTCCTCCCTCCCCCCCCACCACACGCCATGCAGATATCTTGCCGGGGGAACCCGGGACAGAGAAGACTACCCTGTCCCCATGATGCTGGCGACCCGGGAGGGAGGGAGAAGGGGCAGAGGTAGAGGAAGGGGAGGAGGAGGAGGGAAGGGGAGCAGGCAGCCGGCCAGGCGAGGGAGGCGCCAGGGCAGCAGCCCCCTATGTGCACGCCTGCTGCAGTCTCCGACAGGGAACAAACATAGCCCACACGCAGCCTCAATCACCCTCTCACCTCCTACCCAAGATCTGGCACCCATCGAAGAAAACCGCTGATGGGCCGCGAGCAGGAAGTTTTCCCTGTCGGGAAAGACTGCAGGCCAAAAGGCGTCCCCTCGATTTGGGCCGCACGTGGCCCGAGCCTCACTCAGCTCGGAAGTTGGAGTGGGAAACCGCTCCCATTTCCCTGCTCCTGGGTTCACCCCCTCAGGTGCCCCGCCCCCTCCCAGAGCCCCACAGCACCTGGATTGGTTGGGAGGCTGCCAGGGAGAAACCGGCCAAGCATCCTGGGATAAGCTCTCCTTCATATTCTCCATACTCTTGGCATTCGTAACCAAGCTCTATCCTGGATCTCATCCTACCTCTCCCATCGTACTTTCAGTGTCTCTTCTGCTAACACCTCCTCCTCCTCTATTGATCTCTCTGTGGGGGTACCCCAGGGCTCTGTCTGACCTCTTCTCTTTTCTCTGTATACACTCTCTCTAGGTGACCTAATAACATCTTTTGGGTTAAATTATCACCTCTATGCTGACGACACACAAATATATTTCTCAACACCCGACCTTACACCTGCTGTACAAACCAAAGTTTCTGAATGTCTCTCTGCTATATCATCCTGGATGGCCCTCCGCCGCCTTAAACTCAACATGGCTAAAACAGAGCTCCTCATACTTCCTCCCAAACCTGGCCCTACTACCTCCTTCCACATTACTGTTGGAACTACGATCATTCACCCAGTAGCCCAAGCACGCTGCCTTGGGGTCACACTCGACTCCTCTCTCACATTTGCCCCTCACATTCAAAACATTTCTAAAACCTATCGCTTTTTCCTCCGCAATATAACAAAGATACGCCCTTTCCTCTGTTGCTCGACTGCTAAAACTCTGACTCAGGCCCTCATTCTCTCCCGTCTTGATTACTGTAACCTCCTGCTGTCCGGCCTTCCTGCCTCTCACGTGTCTCCCCTTCAATCTATCCTTAACGCTGCTGCCAGAATCACTCTACTCTTTCCTAGATCTGTCTCAGCATCTCCCCTCATGAAATCCCTCTCCTGGCTTCCGATCAAATCCCGCATCTCACACTCCATTCTTCTCACTTTTAAAGCTTTACACTCTTCTGCCCCTCCTTACATCTCAGCCCTAATTTCTCGTTATGCACCATCCAGACTCTTGCGTTCTTCTCAAGGATGTCTTCTTTCTACCCCCTTTGTATCTAAAGCCCTCTCCCGCATTAAACCTTTTTCATTGACTGCCCCTCACCTCTGGAATGCCCTTCCCCTCAGTACCCGACTTGCACCCTCTCTATCTACCTTTAAGACCCACCTTAAGACACACTTGCTTAAAGAAGCATATGAATAGCACTGTGGATATTCTGAACACATGATACATAAAGCTTGGCCCCCTGCAGACGCACTTACCAGAACTCCCTCCTACTGTCTCTGTACGTTCTCCCTACCTACCAATTAGACTGTAAGCTCCTCGAAGCAGGGATTCCTCTTCCTTAATGTCTAAAGCACTTATTCCCATGATCTGTTATTTATTTTATCTGTTATTTATTGGATTACCACATGTATTACTGCTGTGAAGCGCTATGTACATTAATGGCGCTATATAAATAAAGACATACAATACAATACAATAGTCCGATCTCCTCATTTCGTGTCGCTCTTGATGGGGTTTTTTCGTTTTTTCTCCTCCCATTCGGGTCTTGGGCTCACTTCGTCTTGCGGCGTCGGGGCAGTTGGCCCAGCTTGTATAGGAATGCCTCACCGTCAGTGATCTCCTTTAAGGTAAGGGACCGGCCATTTTATTACTAGGAGATTGAAGGGGAAAGTCCAACTATATCGAATTTCCTTCTCCATGGAGGTGATGGGCTGTAAGCTCCTTCTTCTTGCTAGAGTAAGCGGGGATGGATCCTGGTATATTTGCATTTTAATGCCTTCGAAGGAAATGATTGGGGTGTTCCTGGTGACTTGGTTTAAGGCATCCTTTGTTCTGTAGAAATCAAATTTCGCAATTATATCTCTCGGGGGGGGGGGGGGAGGTTGGTCTCCTGGTGCTGGTTTCTGCTGCAGAGCCCTGTGGCATCGGTCAGTTCAAGGGCCGCCTCTGTCTTGTCTGACAGCATTACTGCTAGCCATCCTGCCACAAATTCTTCTGGTTCTGTGAAAAATTCTGGGACCATCTGATCCGCACATTGTTTCTCCTGTCCTTGTTTTGTGCATCTTCAGATCGGTCCGATATCTTGATCATTTGGGTCTTTAGTTGATCAGTTTTCTTTTCATTTTTATTTAAGACCTTGATGGTATCGTTTAGCCTCCTTTCTAGAGCATCTGTACTGCTGCCCAGGGAGGTGATCTCCTTCTTTTTTTCCTTCTCTTCGCTGTTGATCCAGGTCTTGAACTCGCTGAGCAGATTTTTTATATCCTTTTTTTGTGACTTGTTGGTTCATTCCTTCTCGGTTTGATTCTTGCTATCTGATTCGGAGCCCTCGCTTCAGATTTGCTCTGCAGCCTGTGGTTTCCTCGTGGCTGTTTTGTGCTTAAAGTATGTACACTGGCGACACACTTTAATCGAGCTCGGCTAGTCCCACGAATTCGGGTATACCCGGGTGTATTGAGGTTTGTGACTGTTTTCTGCCCGAGTGCATTGAGTTATTTTCCGGCAGGGATTGAAGCATTTTATTCCCGTTGGCTGCAATACTGTACAGTACATATATATATACTGCATTACAATTCATGAATTTATGCCATCAGGTAGACACGCGAAGCATTGCAGCCTATTAAATCCTAATCATTATCATTTAACAGATCAGCCGCCCATCAGCCAGGCATGAACCCAGGCTGGGAAGGCAAATGCAACGGGGCTTGTCAGAGGTGAGGAGCGGCGCATTCCAGGTATCTGCCAGGTACATACCGGGTATTTGCTCGAATAAAGTGTGTCGGTGCAGTAGTGAGACGTGCTGTGTCCTTTTTTTTTTGCTGATACCTTCTGAGACATCCTGGATCAGTTGGATGGATGTTCCTTTCAATTTGGGAGGTTGAAATATGTTTTTTGCTTACTTTAAATCCGGAGTCCTGAAGAGCTCATGTGCTAGGCAGCCATTACCTCGAGCAGCTTCCCAGCATGCACCTCATTGATACACTTTTTACAGCAATAATACATTTTCTTTATTGATTTTTTTCATGTAATTGGATGTTCCTAGCACTTAGTTTTTTAACCGTTTTTCAACGCCTACTCTCTTTTGTGAATGCCTCCTGTACATGAACTGCGGACCTCTTAGGCTCCCCTTACTTATTTCCTGTGATATTCATTTACAAAGAATACATTTAGACAGAAGTAACAACCTGTAATCTCATTGAAGACCCAATCTCTTGCAGTGATACTGTCAATTGCTCTCCGTATTTCCTGTTCTCCAATAGTTCTTTAAGGAGAAAGGCAAGAAGGGAATAGAAAGCACAGAGTGGGGGGTGGGGAAGAGGTATTGCACTTAGCAAATTAAAGTCGTAACTTTAACATTTGCATCCTGGCAGCAGCTTAAATTAAAGTAATGATGTTGATTTCTTGTTAGACCATTTTCATTTCAGGCTCATCAGTAGGCTTTTGATATATGACCTATTAAGAATTGGGATGTTTGCCAGATATGCAATCTAAACCATATCCTTCTTGGACAAATGTGTAGGTGAATTATGATGGAATCCCTACAGAATAATAATGCAGGCTTTAGAACAAGAGAGCAATTCAGGAGAAAGCATCATGATCTGAGCCAATGGAAAAAAGTGTTCACAAAATACCAGAGAGAGGTTGTGGTTTATTTTATGTTGTTTCTTAGGCAATACATGGGATGTAAAAACCAAACTGTTCTATATTGTGCTGTGCAGATGCAGCAGCCTTCGGATGTGCTACTTAACAGCTTGGAGGTGTGAGTTAGTTGCAGTTCAGCTGGGATAACACTGACTACATTTTGTGACAGGTTACAGTATGTGTCAAAAAATAATTAGCTCTCCAAAGATTTGTATTTAGTGAGTTTTAATAGTTCAAATAACCCTAGGAAACTGATCCTGAGCATTTAGCGTTGGTACGGCCTTATTTGCTGCCATAACGACAAACATTAAGATTATCAGTGAACACCCATGAGAATGCTGAGCAAAACCAGGCATAATAATTATTATAAAGCAGTGGTGGAAATACCATAAGGAAAGTACTGCCTCGTTTCAGGAAGGCCAACTTCTTTTAACCCCTGGGGTGAAAGAGAGGACTGTAACTCATTGCAAAGTAATCAACGGGTAAAATAAAGTGTTAAAGAGACATTCCAAGCCATTTATGTTTTCCGTTCATTTTTCTTTTATACAGGATTGAAACAGGGGGTCTCTGGTGCTGACTCCCATTAATTTTAGGTCCGGGGTTACCTTGTTTCTGGAGATATTTACCTAGTGGATGCTCGTAGCTGCTCCAGGGTTCACTATATGGCAGATTTTCACAGTTCCCAGGCCCTGCGGGCCAATAGAAAGCCATGACGTCATCTGGTGCAGCTTCCTATTGGCCCACGAGACGCACCAGCTTTTAACTGCAAAAAAAATGCAGATTGATCCAGGCACCCTCTGGAAGCAGGGGGGTCCTCAGACCTGAAATTAATGGGGTTCAGCTCTGGAGTCCTCCAGCTTCAATTCTATATACGGTACAGTGTGTGTGTGTGTGTGTGTATATATATATATATTGTAAAACAAATATAATCACTGCGCTTCTCTATGTAAAGAGCATGCAGCTAGTGAAGGAAATGGCCATACAAATGTGCAAAACAGAAAGTGAATCCCTGCGCTTCTCCCATAGGGATAGCAATCAATGGGGAATATATATATATATATATTTATTTTTTTAAAGCATGAAAAAAGGCATATATTGCTTCTTTATAGCCTTTGAATCTTTTTTTTCTAAATGGTTTCTGCTGTATCTTTCCTGTAATGAAGCCTATTCTTGTATATTCACTATAAAAGCTATTATTGTTATGCAAGTGAGTAAAAACGTGGTGCCTCCTCCACCCTTCCTACAGTATCACCGTGCAACCACTGAAAGCAGACACATAGAAGAGCTGGCATGTCACTTGAATTCAATTTAATCAACACTGTGCATGGCCTCTATCGAGCCTTGACATTCAGCCTTAACTCTGGCTGTAACTACATACATTATCTCTCTTGTCTGCCTCTCCTATCACTGGGATTTAGTAAAAGGCCCTAAATCTAAGGGCCACATTCTCTAAACGTCAACACTACATTAAAATGGAGTTCATCTGAAAAACATAGCTGACCCACTTTTTACCTTCTGCAAAGGACCATCAAATTAATATTATATCCATCAATTAATCACAATATATATATATATATATATATATATATATATATATATATATACACATATATATATATATATATATATATATATATATATATATATATATATATATATATATATATATATATATATAATAATACAGGCATACCCCGCATTAACGTACGCAATGGGACCAGAGCATGTAGTAATGCGAAAATGTACTTAAAGTGAAGCACTACCTTTCCCCTTAGCGATGCATGTGACAGTACTGCAATCGTCATATACGTGCATAACTGATGTAAATAAACACATGTGTAAAAGGCTCTATAGTACCCGCTTGCGCACAGCTTCAGTACAGGTAGGGAGCCGGTATTGCTGTTCAGGACGTGCTGACAGGGCATGCGTGAGCTGCCGTTTTCCTATTGAGCGATAGTACTTACTTGTGAATGTAATTAAAGTGAGTGTCCTTAAAGCGGGGTATGCCTTTATATATATATACAGCTTTTTTTTTTGTGGTGGTACTGCATTTGCGGAGGGGGAAAGCTAAGAACTCTCCAGCGTTCCCGACCCGGTGGGGCAGGCTGCAACAGCACGCAGCACTTACCCGGCATCTGGAGCTCTTCTCCTGTCTCTGCTTCCTGTTCTGCTTCCGTCTTGCGAGAGCAAGCTTCTTAAAGAGACAGGTGTCTCTGTGTGTGTGTGTGTGTGTGTATATTTGACTGTGTGAGAGTGTGTGTCAGTGTTGTGTGGTGTGGGGCAGGTGCTGTGAGTTTGTGTATGTGTGCTGTGAGTGATGCAGTGTTCTGTGCAGTGTGCTGTGAGTGTGTGCAGTGTACTGTGAGTGTGTGCAGTGTGCATTGTGCTGTGAGTGTGGGCAGTGTGCTGTGAATGTATGCAGTGTGCAGTGAGTGTGTGCAGGGGGTGTGCAAAAAAAAATGTAAACTTTTTTTTAATTTTTTTTAAAAAATTGGGGTCCACGCTCAAAACCGTGTTATAGCGGATCGTGCTATAACAGGGTTGAGCTGTATATATATATAATATATATAAATAATAAACAACATATGTCCCATCTTTTAGGCGTGTTCTCAACCCACCTCTTCATCAATCTGTCTAGCTGACATTTTTCTGACTAAGAGAAAAAACCTTTCTTTGACTTTTAAACTTTGCCTCAAAGACTTCATAACTTTGTTTCCATAATACTTGAAGAAATGTTATCTTCACTGTTGCGTCTGTGTACTTAATATACACGGCCTAACGTCTATTGTTACATGAGAACAGATATCTGTCCTGTGCAACTCCTAATCATGAAGTGTTTGACATTTAAGAAATGTACACACTTTTGGAAGACCTGCTTAGCTCCACCCTCTGATATTTGCGATCCCTCTCAGGAATCTCTTTCAATGTACAAAAGAAGGGTTTAGTTTATTCTGTTATCGGAACAGATTTACGACGCCAGATTTCCTGACACCCAGGTTTTGACTGAGATGATCCAGTCCTATAAACATAAAATTAGGCTGGTCAGTGGTTTGACAGGTCATAAAAACAATTCAAGTATTTTAAGACAGTTTGCATGTTAATGTTAACCTCTCGTGTGCCAGATTATAAAATTCTTAATACTCATAATATTATCGTGACGCTATTCACATGTTTCTCACTAAACTCAATGCCTAGCGATATTGGCTATAAACCCAAACTTTGCCAAACTGTTGTCCCCTATCTGGCTAGCATTAGGCCTATCTTGCCTATGTATATAATGGTCACTATATACCGTACATATTCAAGATAAGATTAGCAACCTAGTATAGGTGATAACAATACATAAATATTAAGATTGAAGAACATTTTCGTTATATTAACTCTTGGTGCCTTTTGATGTAGCTACTACGTAGGGGTGTGGCCCTCCAGGGGTCCCTGACGTAGTAGTTATGTGTCATGATACGATCATGAGATATTATGAATTTAATCAATCTGGTGGTTCAGGGTTAATGTGGTTAGCGGTTGTTTTAAAATACAATATATATTGGGTTTATGACAGGTCAAGACTCTTCTGGGTCTGTCCGAGCTTCAAAGAGGACTTATTGGTGGGTTATCCGTATGAACCACTGAAAGTACAAGATGGGTTGTATGGGACTGATGAGATCAGGGAAGTCGTTTTTTACAAAAATGGATTAAAATTTGGCTCTCTTGACATCTTTATAAGCAAGATCCTTTATAAGGTCACCTTCAAAGCATTCTCTGGAGGGTTTCTGCAAGGGTCGGGGGCATGACTAAGAAGGTATTCCACACAAGAGGGAATTTATTAAAACAAGACCACCAGTTATAACCTCTTTTCTAAAGTATACAGTTCAGATATCTGAAATCGTTGCAAGGAGCCCATGCAGTGAGGCTAGACACGTGAGGTCTAAAAGGTAGCAAAGACAGATATCCATTTATCACTCAAATTTAGGAGCAAGACAGTCATAATTAGTCTCGTTACGTCGAACTAATCGCACCAAATCATTGATATGACTCAGTGTGTTAAGTATTAGACAAAGGAAGTTATGAGTGCGTTATATATTGAGGCAAAAAGTTAAACTTATTTTTTTAAGAGTTTGTTTTCTCTGTCGTAAAAACGTCAAACTAGCAGCGATTTCAACAGGGGTGGGCTTAGTGGTTTAAGGGAAAAGATTGGTATATGGGCTTGCCCTGGAGTAATGAAATGAGAATTTCTACACCAGTGACCTCTCTGGTGAAAACCATATGGCAAAGTATTGTATAGCAATTTCTGTTTTATGTTTTATCTGTTATTTTAAGAAGCCCTTTTACATTTACTGTTATGTTACATTTATGTTCTTTGTAATTATCTTTTTCTCTAATCTGAAGCACTGATTTTTTATATAGATAAACAATTCTTAATAAGTAAAGCTTGGGACTTGAATGAACTGTTGCCCATTCTGGAGAGAGTATTTACATTTTTTAAACATTTGCTACTACAGATTTTTCTATGTTAAGTGCATAGCTTTTTCTATAATAAATAGGACCTGAAACCCTGGCAGATATATAATTTACATATTTTGCATATTTTCAGGTGGGGTG
This sequence comes from Ascaphus truei, assembly GCA_036426205.1. Lineage (NCBI taxonomy): Eukaryota > Metazoa > Chordata > Amphibia > Anura > Ascaphidae > Ascaphus > Ascaphus truei. The sequence continues at coordinate 158,641,426 of CM071567.1, read as the reverse complement.
GGCGCATGATTGCAATTGAGTAAGGGGTTAATATTAACTCATTGAAAGTCCTTGCGGAGGAGAAAGGTGAGTTAGCTAGAGTAGCTGTGTGTATTAACTCTGGTTGTATATCTAAGTTGTGCTTATTTATATCATGACAGATGGTATATGGGACAGTTTGAGGGGGAAAATTGTTAATTTGAGGGACTTTTTGAGGAAGGAAAGTGGCCAGTTAACGTGTATGTGTATTAACCTTATCCCATATACCGGTCACGTGCCACAGCGATCTTACAAGAAGAGGCGTGGAAGAGACTCTTCTTTCATGTCACCAGTGACGACTAGATGGTGTGGTCAGGAGTGCCGGAGGGTTTTTTTAGTGTTCAAAATCCTGATTTTCTTCATCCCTAGCGTCTGGGTTACCTTAGACTTCACTGGGTCTGAGGACGGTTCCATTTTAACCACATTGACACTTAATTTTTCAAACGCTATATCTCCTGAGCTAATCAGATTTTAAAGATATAAACAGCCTTGGAAAGGGCAAGGGGGAGATCTCTTAAAATGCAAAAAAGGTGATCGGCGCTTAATATTTGCACATATGGATGTTCTGCTTTTCGTTTTAGTAGGGTTGTATGTGAAAAGAAATCCTATTACATACTCAAGATTTAAAATCTATTTTTGTGCCCTTTTGTGATATGTATCGTCAACTTATAAGCTAATTTTTTTTTATATATAATCGCGCACATTTTATGAAGATAAAAATTAATTTAGTGAATAAAGCAATTTTTTTAACTACAGATGCAGCCACCAGTATCCGATCACTTGCCGGGTAAAAACATGGCATCTCACAAGTAAATGCCTCAACATTTCTATGAGATTCCTAATAGCCCATAGGATTAACACAGCGGGGCATCCCTGCAGTCCTATTCAGTTTGAACGGGACTGCAGGGACGCCCCACTGTGTTAACCCGATGGGCCATGAGGAATCTCACAGAAATGTTGAGGCATTTATTGTGAGATTGCCCCAGATTTTCCAAGGCAAGTGATCTAATACTGGTGGCTGCATCTGTATGTACAATATTAACTCAGTTTAACAAAGTTTAGTGGATAAAGGTCTGTCAGTGTTTTCCAACCTGGAGGCAGTGGGGCAGGAGACCAATAAGAGTGCTCCCAGAGTCACAGAGAGAGAGTAGCAGTATATACGGTAGATTTTAGGATATACAGAACGTAGCAAAGAAAAAGGAGACCAGAGAGTGACACTGTTAAAGAATGACAAAGAGAAAGAGACTGCTTAACATCTTTATTTCTCTATTTCTCTGTGTGGAATCCTTATTCTTTTAAATGGGATTTTTTGGTGCCCAGGGTAAATCTTTACATGCATCGCACATAGGTCTACATTTACTAAGCTACGATTAGGGGAAAAAGAGGTGGTATGCATTATTTTTAATAGGTGAATTACGAACATATTGTCGCATCAAATCACATTTATTTTATTGTGAGTTAATTTTGATGCTACTCACTAAACGCTGATATCTTGAGATACAGTGTTACCACCGATATTGCAAACATTTTTATCACCTACCCCAGGCTAGCATTAGGTTTATCTTGACTACGTATAGAATGCCCATTATATACATATATGCAAGAATACCTAAACCAACCTGAAATGGATACTAAAAATATTTTACCTACAGTAAATATTTACCTAATTATAAAATAATAATTATATATATAGGCTATGTCTAAAAGCTGTGTTTAAACCAGCATGCATTGGCTTAAGGGTTTTCCATGTAATGTGGTCTTGAGACAAAAGGTGGCACTGTGTGCTGATTTGCATGTCATTTCCCAGAATCCCTTGCTGCAGTGGAAGCACTGTATGCTAGGTAATAATGGTGAAAATAAGTGTTGCAAACCTATCTAAGACATGTGAATGTGCTCACACGTAATTTTTTTATATGCTATATAGTGGAGTGTTGTTAGTCACCTTTTCACCCACCATAACTTAAATAATGTGTGATTGATATATATATATATATATATCATATATATATATATATATATATATATCTATATATTATATATATTATATATATATATTATATATATTAATAATATATAAATAAAGAATGTAAATCAACTGTATGCTCATCTGCATGTCTTAGGCAGGTCTGCAATCCCGCCTTTCCCCATTTATCACCCACACACAGCACTTCCACTGCACAAGGGCTTCTGGAAATGCACATGGCAAACATGATCACACAGTGCCACTTTTTGCTTCAAAAACCATTTTTAACATGGTTCCCTATAGGCTTAAGCTTGCTGCATGGTCACAGCTTTGAGCACAGCCAGGGTTAAGGTGCATACCCAGAAAACCACCCACAGACAGCTGTTTCGACCTTAATGGGTCTCATCAGTGTGGGGTTGATTAACTGGGTATGCAAAGAAGCTAAAGGATGGGCCAACCATAATACTGAGTTAAGTTATGGAGAGTAAAAAAAGTGACAAAAACCCTATATATATATATGTGTACAGTGAAACTGTCCTGCGCTCTGGTGTGCAGCCACAGGTGTCAGTGTCAGTGTAAGCCACTTGGGAGCGGAGTGAGAGGAACAAATGCGGACCACTGGGCTAGATCGGGGCTGGCAGGGAAACCCTTACCTCTAGATGCTCTCCGATCTGGGTCCTGCTCTCTTCTTACCTCCGCTGCTCCTATAATATATATATATATATACATATACACATACATACAGTATGCATAAACAGTTGTGTGAAAAGAAAGTACACCCTCTTTGAATTATATGGTTTTACATATGAGGACATAATAACAATCATCTGTTCCTTAGCAGGTCTTAAAATTAGGTAAATACAACCTCAGATGAACAACAACACATGACATATTACACCGTGTCATGATTTATTTAACAAAAATAAAGCCAAAATGGAGAAACCCTGTGTGAAAAACTAAGTACAGCAGGGCCCCGCTTCTCGGCGCTCCGCTTTTCGGCGATCCGCTGATACAGCGGCACCGAGATGGGGGCCACCATGTTGAATTTAAAATCGCGCATGCGCAGAACGGGCAGGTGCGCCCGGCGCGCATGCGCAGACCACAGGTCGCACATGCGCAGAACGGCGAAAATGCCGGTTTGCGCATGCACAGCACTGAAAATCGACGGATCTGCTTTCCGCCGATTTTCATTATACGGTGGGCCTCTGGAACAGAACCCGCCGTATACCCGGGGCCTTGCTGTACACCCTTACTGCTTCCATAGGAATTAAGATGCTAAGTAGCAGACAGGTGCTGCTAATCAAATGCCCTTGATTAATTGATCATCAACAAGTGTGACCACCTCTATTAAAGCCAAAGTTTTAGCAGTTTGCTGGTCTGGAGCATTCAGGTGTGTGTTAACACAATGCCAAGGGGGAAAGACATCAGCAATGGTCTTAGAGAAGCAATTGTTGCTGCCCATCAATCTGGGAAGGGTTATAAGGCCATTTCCAAACAATTTAAAGTCCATCATTCTACAGTGAGAAGATTATTCAAAAGTGGAAAACATTCAAGACAATTGCCAATCTTCCCAGGAGTGGACGTCCCAGCAAATTCACCCCAAGGTCAGATCGTGCAATGCTCAGAGAAATTGCAAAAAAAACCAAGAGTTACATCTCATAATCTACAGGCCTCAGTTAGCATGTTAAATGTTAAAGTTCATGACAGTACAATTAGAAAAAGACTGAACAAGTATGGTTTGTTTGGAAGGGTTGCCAGGAGAAAGCCTCTTCTCTCTAAAAAGAACATGGCAGCACGGCCTAGGTTTGCAAAGTTGCATCTGAACAAATCACAAGACTTCTGGAACAATGTCCTTTGGACAGATGAGACCAAAGTGGAGATGTTTGGCCATAATGCACAGTGCAACGTTTGGTGAAAACCAAACACAGCATATCAGCACAAACACCTCATACCAACTGTCAAGCACGGTGGTGTATGGGGTGATGATTTGGGCTTGTTTTGCAGCCACAGACCTGGGAAACTTTCAGTCATTGAGTCGACCATGAACTCCTCGGTATACCAAAGTATTCTAGAGTCAAATGTGAGGCCATCTGTCCGACAGCTAAAGCTTGGCCGAAATTGGGTCATGCAACAGAACAATGATCCCAAGTACACCAGCAAATCCACAACAGAATGGCTGAAAAAGAAAAGAATCAAGGTGTTGCAATTTCCCAGTCAAACTCCAGGCCTCAACCTGATTGAAATGCTGTGACTGGACCTTAAGAGAGCTGTGCATAAACAAATGCCCGCAAACCTCAATGAACTGAAGCAACGTTGTAAAGAAGAGTGGGCCAAAATTCCTCCACAACGTTGTGAGAGACTGTTAAAGTCATACAGAAAATGATTACTTCAAGTTATTGCTGCTAAAGGTGGTTCTACAAGCTATCATAAGGTATACTTAGTTTTTCACACATGGCTTCTCCATTTTGGCTTTGTAATTGGACCAATGTAATTGGAAAAATTAACACAATCATAAATAAAATGTTAATTTTTAATACATTGTCGAGAATCCTTTGCAGGCAATGACTGCTTGAAGTCTGGAATGCATGGACATCACCAAATGCTGTGTTTCCTCCTTTGTGATGCTTTGCCAGGCCTTTACTGCAGCTGTCTTCAGTTGTTGTTTGCTCGTGGGTCTTTCTGCCTTAAGTTTTGTCTTCAACAAGTGAAATGCATGCTCGATCAGGTTGAGATCAGGTGATTGACTCGGCCATTGCAGAATATTCCACTTCTTTGCCTTAAAAAAAACTCCTGGCTTGGTTTCGCAGTATGTTTTGGGTCATTGTCCATCTGTAAAGTGAAGCGCCGTCCAATCAACTTCGCTGAATTTGGCTGAATCTGAGCAGACAATATATCCCTATACACTTCAGAATTCATCCGGCTGCTTCTTTCTTCTGTCACATCATCAATAAACACTAGTGACCCATTGCCATTTTAAGCCATGCATGCCCATGCCATCACACTGCCTCCTCCGTGTTTTACAGATAATGTGGTATGCTACAGATCATGAGCCGTTCCAAGCCTTCTCCATACGTTTTCTTCCCATCATTCTGGTACAGGTTGATCTTAGTTTCATCTGTCCAAAGAATGCTGTTCCAGAACTGGGCTGGCTTTTTTAGATATTGTTTGGCAAAGTCTAATCTGGCCTTTCTATTCTTGAGGCTTATGAATGGTTTGCACCTTGTGGTAAACCCTCTGCATTTGCTCTCGTGAAGTCTTCTCTTTTTGGTAGACTTGGATAATGATATGCCTACCTCCTGGAGAGTGTTCTTCACTTGGCTGGATGTTGTGAAGGGTTTTTTCTTTACCATGGAAAGGATCCTACGGTCATCCAACACTGTTGTCTTCCGTGGATGTCCAGACCTTTTTGTGTTGCAGAGCTCGCCAGTGCGTTCTTTTTTTCTCAGAATGTACTAAACTGTTGATTTGGCCACTCCTAATGTTCCTGCTATCTCTCTGATGGATTTTCTTTTTTTTTGCAGCCTAAGGATGCCCTGTTTCACTGGCACTGAGAGCTCCTTTGACCGCATGTTGTTGGTTCACAGCAACAGCTTCCAAATGCGAATGCCACACCTGGAATCAACTCCAGAACTTTTACCTGCCTAATTGATGATGAAATAACGAAGGAATAGCCCACACCTGTCCATGAAACAGCTTTTGAGTCAATTGTCCAATTACTTTTGGTCCCTTGAAAAAGAGGGGGCTACATATTAAAGAGATGTAATTCCTAAACCCTTCCTCCAATTTGGATGTGAATACCCTCAAATTAAAGCTGATAGACTGCACTTTAAACCCATATTCATTATTTAACTGTAACTTGAATTTATTTTGGTACACAGACGAAATAACAAAACATGTATCAGTGTCCAATTATTTCCGGACCTAACTGTATATATATACAGCTCTTACCAGAGCTTACTGCCAGGAGAAGGGCAGACTGGTAGCCAGAAACCAGTTCTGACTATATATCCCTTATAGCCCAAGTGGTCAGCTAGTCATTGGCAAGCCATGACAATCTGGCCTCTTAAAACCACTAAGGGCTTCATATACACATAACACTCAGCTACACCTTTTGCAAGTAAGGCTTTGCTTGGTATGCAGGCACAGTATATTGGCAGAAGCCTTGGTGAAAACACAAGGCGGATTCATACAATGAATGTCTGCCCAGGTTTGCTAATCTGTATTCAACGTTTTAACCAATGTGATTAGATATATTACGCTTTTACCTGTGTAGTGCACACAATTTTTGTTCTACCAAATTTATTTTCATGTCTTCAGTGCTTGGTTTAAACCAAGATGTTAAATCTCCTTTATGTGTTGGGATCTAATGCTTTTCATTTAGAAGCTGACTGTGTCCTCTGCATCTCAGAGGGCTACTGTATGTAAAACAAAACAATTCCTTTTTCTCCTTGACTGCACAGTGTCAAAAATAATTAAAAAGCCCCAATCGTAAATGCATTAATAAGTAATAAGCACAAGTATGAAGATCATTCATCTGGATAATGCAGATTGGCTATGATATACAGTATTTGATTTTTTTAAATCAATACAGTTATAATATAGCAGCATAGCAATTTACTTAAAAGATCTCTCTCTCTCTCTCTCTCTCTCTCTCTCTCTCTCTCTCTCTCTCTATATCTCTCTCTATCTCTCTCTCTCTCTCTCCCTCTCTCTCATTCTTCTCTCTCTCTCTCTCTCTATATAATATATATATATATATATATATATATATGTGCTCATTGCATGTCATTTCCCAGAATCCTTGCTGCAGTGGAAGTGCTGGGTGATAATGGTGAAAGACAGGGTTTGCAGACCTGTCTAAGACATGCAAAAGAATATACAGAATATTTAAAGTTGCTAATATATATATATATATATATATATATATATATATATATTAGTTATATATATATATATATTGTAGAGGTCATGTAAAAATGCCTACAGTCATCTCTCCTGTTGGCAGTAAGGCCTGGAAGTGTGGGCATGCCAGCAGTAATATGGAGGTTCCCTCACACCCTGGTGGGGGTGCTTGTGTATGGCTGGGACTGGTCACATGCTCTGACTCCATGGTTAGTGAGTGCAGAGATGTGTCAGCCTCAGAAGTACATAAGGCACAGCACTGTTCTAAGTGAGTTGCTGCAAAGTTGATGTGGAGTTGCCAAGTAGTTGGTTGCTGGAGTGTTGCTGGAAAGCTCTTGTCAGAGTGAGGAGGAGTTCTGTCAGTTATGTTATAGTACTCCATGGGGAGGCTTGTGTCCAGGGACCTGGCACAGGACAGTGATTCCTGCGGGATAGTGAATCCTGATCTGGGTGAACAAACCTAACTAAAGGGAGCACTGGCGAGAGAGCGGCTGAAGATACTCCTGTGGAGGGCAGTTGCCCTGCCGCTGTCATAAAGATGAGTTTCAGCCAGAAAACCTCTCGTGTTATCTATTGGAAGAGTGTACAGAGAGGAGCAACAGGAGGAGTTCCTCACCAGGATCATCCCCATGCGGACGCAGGGACCCTGGTGAGGGGGGCGCTGCAACTGTAACTAGGTTGGACTCAGACACTACCTCAGATGCTGTCTGAAGGGTTCTCCCCACACACCATCATGCGGGAGACTCAGGAGTCCTGTAGCCAGCAGGTGCACCATATGACATATCCACACTGTAATGGGGTCCGGTTAGACCACAGGGGCCAATGTGAGATTGGGTGGGTTAGGCGGGCCAGAAAACACCGTTACATTGGAGGCGAGCTGCTGAGATCAGATCCGTCACAGGACAGGCTTTTAGCTAGGTCACTTGGAAACAGGGAGAGTGTTGCTGCCACTTTGTGTGCGTAGGGAAGGACCTAGGGGTGGTCGGGGGCTGACGGTAATTGTCAGGTTCGCAGGGACGACCTAGGGGCTGAAAGGAGTGAGGGGTCTTGGAGCGGGGCTATAGCTGACCGAGTCAACCTTGAGGCAGTGCTATGTATGGTAGGATGCCAGAGGGAAGCCTGCCTGTAACTTGGTCAGGAGTCCTGGAGAGGTATCGCCTAGGCTGACAAGAATAGGTAGACGGCCCCAAGTACTGGCATGGCAGAGCCAGCCAGAGTACCAGCCCTCCAGACACTCACCGTAGGGAGCACAGAACGGGAGGAAGGAGTCAAGCAGACACTGAGAGAGTGGCCTAGCCTGAGGTAGTGACACTGGTCACACCTAGATAAGGTAACATGTGGTGGTGCATCTGAGCTAATCTTATATTGTACCGGTGTGGGGTGGTGACCCCGCAGAGTGGAGCCTCATGACGACAACTTTATGAGAGAGTGGAGGATCGCGTGGCGCGGAGAACGTAAATGGCGGACAGAGGCTGAGGGGAGGGCACCGTGGCGGTGCAACCACTGAAGAGCAGAATGTGCTGAATTGTCTAACGAGTTTGCTCTGGAGCAGGAGCAAAGGCCGTGGTGCCCCGTTTTTATCCTGCCCTGGGACAGCGAGGGGACACCCTTGAAGAGTGTGAAGAAATTGTTTTATATTGGGGGAGAACCCCGTGAGGAGACGCGAACGAATGGACTTTTTGGGCGCCAAAAACCAACCAAAATGGCGGTTCCCGCTTGCTAGGGAAAACCGCATGGGCCAGGCGCAGGAAAAAATGGCTGCTGCAGGACTTGCACAGAGCTGCGGGGAATGGCGCGAACAGCAGAGCCCCGCCCTGATGGGGGCATTGCGCGAAAGCTATGGCTGCTCCGGGATGACAGTGACTAATCAGACCCTGTGCTGAGTCAACCGTTGAGTTTATGGACCCTCCCCTGATTTCTACCAGCGGGGAGTGATTCAATTATGGCTGGTGGGGATGTCACCACTGGGCCCAGGGACTGATATCCAGACGGCGCCACTACAAAAAGTAGTTCCGGCCGGGGAGTAGGTGATTTGCAAGCAAAGGTACCTTGGTGCAAAAAGCTGCTGGCAAGAGAAGAAGCGGGAACTAGCCGCGGGAAAGGACTCCAGCTCTGGGGAGGAAATTGGCGCGAAAACGACAGACCGCGCCCACCAGACTGAGAGAAGTGTGGCTTAATTAAGGGGCATGATATTCCCCTGTGGGACCCGCCATTATTGCAACCCCTGGGGGCGGTTCCAACTCTGTCAGAGAAGGGAGGAAGCCGAAGCAGGGAGTGGCGGATCAGCAACTTCCACCAGTCAGTTGCGAGAACCACAGAGAAGAGAGACCTGTACAGGAAGTGACTCCTGTACCAAGAATGGCCCTGCTCCTCCAATGTGGCCACTATGGTCTCCCACCACGCCCTACTCAGTGCCCGGCGGGGTGCTGGGGTGGTGAGGGTGCCATACTGGACGGTGGTCGGGCTCTGCCTACAATGCGGGCTGCCCGGAGGGTACTGTGAATACGATGGCACGTTGCTCATTGCGGGACTTTTTATCGTGGGCTATGCCCACATTCGTTCAATACAGCCTGCTGACCCCCCGGTGGATGTGTGACACGGCGCTCTGCTGAGTCCCCGGGCGCGTTGTGGATGAACGCGCGAGTCCGGAGACAGGGGACTGGAGCCGGTCAAGTCGGCTGGGTCATGGCCATTGAGGGCGGCTGGATTAAACCCCGAGACCGGGGCCAAAGAGACTTTCACCCCGCCCCGCGACCCCTAGGTCGGGGCGAGGGACTACTCGATGAGGACCTTCGTGAGTGGCGGTGCTGGGGTAGCAAAAACGGAGCGGAAAAGACAGACGGGAAGAACGAGCCCCGTGGGGTGAGTGACCGGAGTCCCCGCAGATCGGCGATCCGACCGACGAGAGTCCCGCCATCCAGGACCTGGCGGAGATGGGAGAGAGACGCCTACACCCTGCGGATGGGTAAGCCAAAAGCCCTATCTCTTACCTGGTCACAACAGACGGCGAAGCGCTGGACGGGCCGCGCCAGGCCAACGCGCACGTGGAGGGACGGCATCACTTCCGGTGGCGACGGCCAGAGCAACCGGATGTCGTCGTGGAGGAAGAGATCCCGCATGGGGGTCCAACGCGAGATGGCGACGCTTCCGGTTCCGGGGGGACGTCACTTCCGGTGGACGACGGCGGAACCCAGGAAGGGGAGCAGCGACGCTTCGGATTGGGGGAGGCCCCGACCGCTCGTATTGCCAGAAAATGGAGAAGGGGGACGGTGTCAGGACTGGGAGGGTGAGACATCATCCTTGACCAGTCTACGGACAGCAGGAGCGGGTCGTAACCCGTGGGGTCCCGTCCCATGCCCCTATACCCAACCCAGGCCCTAGCTAATGCCCCTACCCCTATCACACGGTCACCGGGTTCACCGCCCCAGCTGGAACTTGTGGACATACCTTTGGGGGGGGAGGAAAAACGGGACTGGGGAGAGGCGACTCAGGAGATACGGAAGGTGGCTCACGGGGAGGAGGAGAATTGAGGGTGGCGGTGGTACAGCACCCCAACTGGCAGTAAAGGCTCCGGGGTCATCAAGGTGGTCAAACCGCGATCCACAAGGTCGTCAGGGGTGTTTTCGTTTGATGATGACCGGGAACCAGGGCCTATCCCTTTAAGGAGACCCGGTGGTGGGCTCACATATTGAGGGGTATCGCTGGATGGACCGTACTCGGTTCCTCATCCGGGGGAGGACGTGGTAGATTTCTGGTGGAAAGAGGGAGAATTTACACCCGAGCAGAGGGAAGGGAGCTACAGAGAGGTGGTTCCAGCTGGAGTGTAGGACATAGCGCCCATGGGTCCCGACACACTGTCAGATCCAGTCGATCCGGATGAGCCCCTATCATGGGTGTTACCTGGGAGGGCAGGTAGTGCTGATCTGACCAGGGTCAGTAGAGCGGAGAGGGCTATAATAGTCAAATATAAAAAATCCATGGGTTAGAGTATCCCTATGTTACGGAGCCCCTGATGGATGAGATTGAGGACAATAGGGAATTGTGGCTCCAAGAAACTATAGAGCTGTACTTAACCAATAGGGGGAGCGACAAGTAGGTAAAAAGGCGGAAGAAAGAATAGACACCCTGATGCGAGTGTGGAGCATAGGGAGAAATGTTCACAACCATAGGGTGACCTATGTGCCAGAGAGAGGATCACCTAGGCATTATTATGTTACGGTCCGGATATGGGTAACCGGGGAAGTGAGGAAACCTGACCAGATCACTATTATTAAGGGGGTACTGAGACCTTACGCGGGTTCGTGGCTGCTGGTCGGGGCGGGCTGGCGGGATGACTGTATTCATGTAACTGTATTGAATCGTGTGATGTTAATTATGTTTTGTTACAGTGCTTCCTGGAAAGAGGTATACAAATTTAGGTCCCGCAGGACGATGGGATTCACCGGGGGAGAATGTAGCGGTCATGTAAAATGTACAGTCATCTCTCCTGTTGGCGTAAGGCCTGGTAAGTGTGGGCATGCAGCAGTAATTATGGAGGGTTCCCCTCACACCTGTGGGGCTTGCTGTGTAGGCTGGGACTGGTCACATGCTCTGACTCCATGGTTAGTGATGTCAGAGAGTGTCAGCCTCAGAAGCTTACATAAGGCACAGCACTGTGTTCAAAGTGGTTGCTGCAAAGTTGATGGGAGTTGCAAAGTTAGTGTGGTGCTGAGTGTTGTGGAAAGCTCTTGTCAGAGCTGAGGAGGAGTTCTGTCAGTTATGTTATAGTAACTCCATGGGAGGCTGTGTCCAGGACATGGACAGGACAGTGATTCCTGCGGGAATAGTGAATCCCTGATCTGGGTGACAAAACCTAACTAAAGGGAGCACTGGCGAGATGAGCGGCTGAAGATACTCCTTGTGGAGGGCCGTTGCCCCTGGTGTCAATAAAGATGAGTTCAGCCAGAAACCCTCTCGTGTATCTATCTGGAATGAGGTACAGAGAGGAGCCACCACGGAGGAGTTCCCCACCAGGATCATCCCCATGCGGGACGCAGGGACCCTGGTGAGGTGGAGGCGCTGCACGTAATAGGTGATGAGACTCCGCACAACCTCAGCGCTGTCTGACGGGTTCCCCACACACCACACTGCGGGAGACTCAGGAGCCTGTAGCCAGCAGGTGCACCATAGACATATCACACTGTAATGGGGTCGCGGTAGACCAGGGGCAAATGTTGAGATTGGGTGGGTCAGGCCGGGCCAGAAACACCGTTACATATATATATATATATATCCCTCTCTCCCTCCCTACCTCTCTCTCCCTCTCTCCCAGTCTCCCTCTCTCCCCCCAGGACTACAGTTCTGACTGGGTCTCCCCCCCCTTAATTGTTTACATTCTTTAAGCTCGCGCATGCGCGATTGGCATTGTGAATGAGCTTATTGAGAAGCTAGCCGCATGTGTAGTTCGTTGTTGCGCTTTAGGTTGCTATGGCAACGGACGTGCGGCGGCTGTATTGGCCCGTCGTGCGCTGGCAGTGGAAGCTCAGTGGCATGGGACAGAGAGAGGAAAGGTCCTGCAGGCAGCTGAGAGCCGGGGCCCGACCGCAACCAGCAGCAGGGCCTCGCCAGAGGTCGTTGGAAATTTGCAACGCCAGCCGGGCCTCCCCCAGCCAGCGGGCCCAGGTCACCAGCCCCGGCCGGCCCCCCCCCCCCCGCGGGCCCCGGACCCCCGCCCCGGCGCCCCCCCCCCCCCCCCCCTCTCGACGGGGCTGTCGGCAACCCTGCCCTTCACCATTATCACTTAGCATACAGTGATTCCCCTGCAGCAAGGGATTCTGGGAAATGACATGCAAATTAGCACACCGTGTCACCTTTTGCCTGAAATCCATTTTTACATGGAACCGTTTTAAGCTAATGCTCGCAGTTAACACAGCTTTTAAGCACAGCATGGGAATCAGATGCAAAGCCAGAGAAACCATTCACTGACATGTTTCGACCTTTATGGGTCTCATCAGTGTGAGGTTGGTTGTACTGGCTCTGCCATTTTCAAGGATTTACCATACACATTTTAAGTTATGGCGACAAGAAACCTCTACCGTATATATATATATATAATGTATTGTGTATATATATACAGATTTATGTATAAATATGTTATAAAAAATAAGACATTTACATTTTGAAACATGTTTTATACTGTAAACAAACATTTATACAGATTCATGCAAAATGCATTGGGGTTACTCATTCAACTATGATAGTGCAAATCGGGCAGTTTAATGAATAACCCCAGTTGTCTATGATGACAATGATGTATTGGAATTTTAACACATTGGTTACTTATATAAATATGTGTTGTCACATATGACGCAAACATTGCAATTCAGCAATGATTTATGCAGTGTCTCTATATAATTTAAATAACATTAAAAAAATAGATATATGTATACAGTATATGAAGAATATATTACATATCATATGCATACACTGTAAAACCACAAATGCCTTTGTGTAAGTTTTATATGCAAATGGCTGTAACTGTACAGTGATAGCTACAGCACTGTTAGCTATATTTATGGGAAACCCAATGAGTTCAGATTTTACGTTACAGGCAATTGCACTCTGTAAATCATACCTGACAATCTTGGTCAGGGAATTGAGATTCTCACCTTAATAATTATTCATTCCTTACTGCAGTCCTGGTACATACAGATGCAGCGGCCATTATTTTAAAAAATCAATGCGCCTTTTCGTGTGCGCTGCTGTACTCCACGCGGCATGAACGCGGCCAATCGCCCCAGGCACACGTGTTTATCGCGGTTGCTTTGTTTGAATTTCATTGATTGTGTGCAATTATATGCAATTAAATGAATTAATTGTAATGTGTGCAGTACTGTGCTACTGTGTCAATTTCAGGTGTTTAAAAGCCACAACACTAAAATGCCATTTTATGCACTCTCCTGCACTCGCGTCTAAAGGCGGTACAGTTGGAAGAAATCCCGCGCCATGACATGGGTATTCCGAGGTATACACCACGTGATTTGTTAAAATAATGGCCGCTGCATCTGTAGCAAAAACAAACAAAATACATTTCTGACAAAGAATCTTAAATAAATATGTAAATTAAAATTGTGCACTCACCAGAATGTGTTGGCTACAATTCAAACTCGTATTCGAAAAACACAAACACCCCCATTAATTTCTGCCATTTAAAACATAGCCCTGGCTGATTTCCAAACTAAGTGTAACGGTGAACAAACAGACGTACAGTACAGTACGTCCAGTTTCAGTGCAACAAGAATTTGAACAGGTAGAAGATATATTCTTATTTGTATTTTCTTCGTATTGTCCCTTAGTGTGAGCCTTTTTCAATCATTCATTGAAGTAAAGTAACGTAGATTTGTGCACGCTTGTTGGAATCTAAAAGCGTTTAACACACCTTAACACACCTTTACAATAACATTAGCCACTGACTGATATACAATGGTAGTTGCCAAGGGTAAGGCATAAATCCATTAGTGGGATTTATGGCATACCAGGGAAAGACAGTAACCCCAAAGGGGTGTGTAAGACCTTTTCACCACCACACTAAGAAACTACCTAGAGTATATAGCAAGGTGATAAGCAGAAACAAAACTTCCAAGAGATAACTCAGTTTGTTGAGGTAGAGGCTCCACAGGCGTACACCCATCTTTAGTAGTGTATAGCCATGAAGAAATCCTCACAACAGGGATAAGTGGAACACAGCAATGGGAAAAAAAGCAGGGAAACGGCACACCAAAAATAAAATAAATCTAATTTATTCCGGAGTGACAAAAAGAGACATCCAAACAGGGGCCAAAAATGCACTCTGATGCGTTTCGGGCAAAGCCCTTTGTCAAAGAGTATACTTTGAGGATTTCTTCATAAGTGTAACGGTGTTTCCCCCACCCAGTGGGAGATGTGGCCATTACTGGTCGTGTGGTGCATGATACCTGCTGGTAACAGGAGGGCTGAGCTGTCCGCCGATGGTAGTGGGGACACAGGATCAGTTTTCTGGGATATATTACCCACATAGTTCTCTAGCAATGCAGCACCTCCATCTGCTGTTGGGTCCAAGATGAATAGAGGCGATCTCCTACAGTAGAACTATCACCTCTCCCCCCAGTAAGATCACACACTAGGCAGGAGTATAACAGGAACGGTTTATTCTCTTGGTCTGTGCAGTACAGGAACAAGGCAGGTCTCTGCCCACTGCAGTCTCTGTAATGGTCAACTTGAGGATGGGCCCTGGACTAGCACTTTAGGTCAGGGCCCCTGCTGCTGTCCTGGATCTTCCCTGGTCCTCTAGCAGGACCAGAGGTATAGGGCATCACTCACTCTCCCCCAAGGGGAAGAAGAACAGGGGAGGCCAAGCTCCAGGCAATCCTGTGTGATCCCTGCTTCCCTCAAGAGGGGAGAAGCACTACTAAATTTAGGGCGGCACTGCCCTTAAGTACAGTTAGGAGGAGGGCATCAGGTATGTCCCATGATTGGTCATGCTCAGGCCGGATGTCACTGCCTCCCACTATCACTCCAGTGCAGCACCAAGGAGGGGTAAAACCCCATGTTGACTACTGGCAGCCTGATTCTAGCAGGGCTTACTGCCAGGAGTAAGGCAGGTTTAGTAGCCAAAGGTGGCATGGCTGCATAAGGAATTATCTTTTTGATATTATTTTATAAGGATCCTTTACACAAAGCTTAACATCCCAATACAGATAGACAATGTGACTATATGGGCAATGAGGCTCTCATAATAAAGGTGCAGCCCAGCCATTGCCCTATCCTCTGGATGAATATACAAGGTTGCCCTGTATATACATCCTATTGTGGCTCATATGGCCAAATATATTATGTGAATGTTCAGTACTGTATGTGTGTAAGCCTTTATTTTCTGTGAAATGTGTTTGTGCTTGTGTAACTGTGTGTTTCCTTGTTCCCTGGGCATGCTAGGCTGGTAATACACTTTCCCAGCATACACGCACAGGGATCCAGGTTTAGCTGGTTCCATGATGGGGTTGAGGACAAAGGAGAGTGAGGAAGGGCTGGCTTCCTATCTGGGAGCCCCGTCTGCTCAGACAGAGAGGCACAAATCTCATCAATAGATAGCAGGTCAGCATTGAGAACATGGGCAGGTAGGTGCTGTTCTCATTGGCTGGTTTGAAATGCCCACACTCCTTGCCTCAGCCTCTCTGTCACACCCCCAGCCCGGATTGGTCACAGGGTTGCCACCTTTCCGGGTTTGACCCCGGGGACTCCGGGTTTTGACTCTTGGCTCCGGCATTCTTCTGCAATTCCCCCTCCAACTGCAGTGAACATGACTGCCTGGCATCATACGATGTCATGTTGCCATGACAACCGGACACGGCGTCATGTTGCCATGGTAACACGGCACTGCGTAGCGTCATGGCATCACGTAGGGTCCGGTTGCCATGGCAGCGCGGCATCATTTAACACCAGGCAGCCATGTTCACTGTAGTTGGAGGTAGAATTGCAGCAGGATGCCAGGAGACACCGCCGTACCCCGATATCAAGTAAGGGATTTTTTAACATTTTCTCCAGTTTGGCCTTCAGTAGAAGGTGGCAACCCTGATTGGACAACACAGGCAAGCCCTCGCGCTGTCATTGGCCCAATGCACAGCATCTGATCTGTGATTGGGTGCTGCTCCATGATTTCCTATGGAGGTGGGGAATTGAAAAGAGACCTTGAGTCTTAGCAACTTTTTCACTACCTTGCTTCTTGCAGAGAACCATTCTATTATATTCTACTAAAACACCAGGAAATTGACCACACAAAAGTATCTAGTAATATTCTGGCCAGGAAGAAAGAAAATGCAATTTAGCAGAGAAACTGAGTGCATTTATGAATTATATTTCAGCAAAAAGGCTGACTACAGAATCTTAACTAGTTATGACCATACAAAATGGAAGCTTAACATGAGTGCAGACTCTGGCCTGACATACTGGTCCTAACAGGAATCTAGAAAAGGTGCAGCCGATCTCGGCTCCTCAGACCTTACTGTGGCTAGGTAGAAGATCCGAAGATTGCAGCGGTGCACCGCTGCAATCTTCGGATCTTCTACTTTGCATATACAATACTGCGTGATGCATGAGTGAGTATTGGCAATAAGTGAGTATTGTTTCTTCCCTTATTCATCAAGGAGAGTTGCTGACCAGGAACAGTGCTGCCGGTAAGACCATTATAGTCCAGTGAAGCAAGATCAGGATTTTGTGATACACATATCTACACTTGTCTTCTACTATATGGACATTATATATCATTATACTCTTACTGCTATCAAGTGCACTGGGTCCAATACCACAGACAGCTTTATTTCACATCTCCCCCAACTGGCTACAATTGATACTGTTTGCCTTAATATGTATCCACCTTGCTAAAGCACTGCTATTTGGATGTTTATCCTGTTTTTTCTACTTACTGTGGCTAGCGTGGACATGACTGAGACTTCCTGCTATTCTGAGCGGGAGATTTAAACTTGCCTGCCTGCTTTTTTGCAAACCAGCGCTGCCTAGAGTTCCCAATCCCCTACAGGAGTAGAAGCTGTGCCGGATAAGCCATTTTGGTGGCACCGGGCACCTAGGACAACTAGGATTCCCCCTGTATTCCCTGTGTGGAGTGAGTTTAGCTCTGTTGGCGATAGTGTTTTGTGCCTGCTGGCTCCGTCCGGAAAAAATATACTTTTATTTGATCTCTGTGTGCTGTCTGATGCTTAATCACATGAAAGAGTTCTGGTCTCCTGTGAAAGACAACATTATGAATATCCAGGTAATCTAGCAGAGTGGTAACTATAATTTAATGATAAGAAATAGCAAATCATTATGAAATGATTAGCAAATCAGAACAAATGATCAATGGTACATTATTGTCTTTTGCCGAAGAGGAATAGAATCTGGGGCTTGTGTTGTCTAATAGAGCAAACTATATTCTGAGTATTCTTTATAGGGAAAAGTTTTACCAATAGTAGGAGAAAGGAATGTCACATTGCAGATACTGTAGTGCCCACGGTTATTCTAACACAAACCAGTGGCAATCGCCAAAAAGACCCAGGTACACCCACGTACATGCTGGATACATGCCTTAAACTTGCCTTAAACTAGACCCAGCATTTCTGCATTGATTACTGGCCCATCAGATTAACATCGGGGGTCCCTGGCAGTCTGAACTGAATGGGACTGTCAGGGACCCCTGCTGTGTTAATCCTGTGGGTCATTAGACAATGCAGAAATGCCTTAAACTTGCCTTAAACTAGCCAGGTTACACCCAGCACATACCCAGAATATAACCGGGCTAGTTTAAGGCAAGCTTTAGAATACTCGTGGTCTCGTCTGTAAGTGGTAAAACTTCACTGAGTATTACATAGTTACATAGTAGATGATGAGGTTGAAAAAAGACATACGTCCATTAAGTTCAACCTACAGTATGCTAAATTTAGACAACAGATACTTTATCCTATATCTATACTTACTTATTGATCCAGAGGAAGGCAAACAAAAAACCCCAGTGTCATATCATCCAATGATATCTCATAAGGGAAAAAATAAATTCCTTCCCGACTTCAAGAATTGGCAATCGGATTAATCCCTGGATCAACATCCTTCCCATGTTTACTTATTTGGTATATCCCTGTATACCTTTCCTTTCTAAAAAGTTGTCCAACCTTTTTTTGAACAAATCTATTGTATCTGCCATCACAGTCTCCACGGGTAATGAATTCCACATTTTAACTGCCCTTACTGTAAAGAACCATTTCCTTTGTTGCTAGTGTATCAGCTACTGCCGTGTATCAGCTACTGCTGCCACTGGGGTCACTGCCCCCCCCCCCCCCCGCCCTCTTAAGTCTTCCAACACAGCTTTTACCATGGCAGCCACATCCACTGCCCCAGCAACATTCACATCTGCTGCCCGGGCAGCACCCACAACCGCTGCCTCAGCAGCACCCCCAGCCTATCTCACCTGTTGGCTTGTATCCTGTCCTGCAGCACCCACCTGATGCTGCCCTCCCCCCCTCTGTAAGGGCTTCGCAGACAATCCCTTATTCCCACCCAGTGAAGTACCACCACGTGACTGTGGCATACCCCGGGACCTCGTCCCCTCTGCACCCCTTGGTGTCTTTTTTAAGGGGGGGGTGGCTTCTTCTAAAGCTGAGGGGGGAATAGAGGCCGAAACCTTCCTCTTACCCTCAGCCGTTCACCTCCCGGCGCGAGTTAACTCCGCCCCCGTGCCCTCCGCTGTAGGACCAGCACGCGGCCGCGTTCACCGCACAGGCGGGTCCCGGACCTCCACCGCTCCCCTCAGAGGGCCTGACCGCCTTGAGTGGGCCACCACCTGCCGCGCCGGCGGCCGCATAGATCTCAGGCTGCGCCGCACAGTTCCACCACTTGCTTCTGCTCTGGGCTCCTCCGATCCCCCAGCTGTAGCACCGTCCCTGCTACCTCCTGCGAGCAGACCTGCCAGCTGCTGCTGCAGCCATCCTTCCTCTCTAGAAAGAGCCTCTGTTTGCAGCCTGGGTAATAGCTCCAGCATGTCAGCCATTCTCACTTCCTTCTTGTGCCAGACTGCCTTCTCGCTCCCTGCCCAGTTTAAATCCCCTAAGCCCCACCCCCCTGTTGCATGGTGGGAAGAAAAGGGGGGGAGGGGGTCGCGCGCAGGCAGAAGGGAGGGGAAGCAGAATCCAGCCGGCCGGGACAGGGAGGCATTGCGCATCCTAGCGCTGCAGGTGAGGGGACCCCGCAGGGGGGGGTTAGGTGGGAAGAGGAGGGAGCCTGGCCCCAGCGGTCATGAGCCCTGTCGCTGAGGGGCTCCAAGCTGCCTTTCCCTCAACCTAAAGGGATGACCCCCGAGTCCTTTGTACTGCCCGTGGGATGAATAGTTCCTTTGAAAGCTCCTTGTACTGTCCCCGAATATATTTGTATATAGTTATCATATCCCCTCTTAGACACCTCTTTTCTAATGTAAATAAATCTAATTTAGCTAACCTCTCCTCATAAGTTAGATTGTCCATCCCCTTTATTAATTTGTTGACTCTTCTCTGCACTCTCTCTAGTTCCATAATGTATTTTCTAAGGAGTGGTGCCCAAAATTGTACTCCATATTCAAAGTGTGGTCATACTAATGCTTTGTAAAGGGGCATAATTATGTTTACTTCCATTCCATTACCCCATTTCCCGTTTAATGCAAGATAAGATCTTGTTTGCCTTTGCAGCTACTGCATGACATTGGGCACTATTGCTAAGCCTGCTGTCTATAAGCACTCCTAAATCCTTCTCCATCAAGGATTCCCCCAATATATCCCCATTTAATTTGTAAATCGCCAGTTTATTCTTGCATCCCAAATGCATAACCTTACATTTATCTGTATTAAACCTCATCTGCCATTTACCAGCAAGTCCTTTGTACTGCCCTTGGGATGAATAGTTCATTTGAAAGCTCCTTGTACTGTCCCCGAATATATTTGTGAATTCATTAACCTCCCTAATCTCTGGCTGTCTCCCTGCGGCAGCGCATGGCACTGGTAGTATTTCAGAATGCACAAAACAGAGGCAACCCACAGAAGAACTACTACAAGAGCACATGGTGTATATCATAAAATGTGTGACCATAATCCAACCATCCTGAACATACAGTATGCACCTGGATGGGAGGACTGAGAGGACTGAGAGGACATGCATGACAGAGATTTCCACATCTCTCCGAATGAAGAGGGACTGAGGCATTTTACAGATAAAAAGAAAAAGAAATATAATAAAATAGTTCATGGTAGGAAAAAAGGAGATGCAAGGAAACTCTTCTTTACAGAAAGAGATTCAGGAGAATTGGTATAACGAGACACAAAATTACTGTATGGTGAGTAAAAAAATAAAAATAAAAGGTGACATAAACCCTCCGCCGTACAGTGTATAGCAAATACAAATACCACTTGTGGGTACATTTGCATGTCTCAAACAGGTCTGAACCCTGTCTTTCCCCATTACTGCTTAGCATACAATGCTTTATAGTATTTTGGCTTGATGCATTTACCCCTATGAGTCAAAAATATGGGCATATTTGCTAAACTGGTTGTATGCACAGTGTCATATTCGTTCATATATTCTGACCAGATGACATGGTTCGGTATGAAAGATGCTAGCATGGTGGTGTGTTTACTAATATTGCATACATGTTCACTGTCTCAGGCATACCAAATATCTGTGGCGGGGGTAATTTAAAAACAGTTCCTCCTAGATGAATCATTACTCAGTATTTCCACATCCCAAACACAGTATTATGGCCAATAAAGTGAGTCACAACTGTAGCAGAAGACCACAGTTGAGACAAACATATTTTCCTTTAATACAGTATCGCACACAAATAACTTGAAAGTGATAAACATATTCCCAGTTAATACAGTTCCTTAAAGGTGCAATACAGCTTAACCAGTCCAATGGATGTATTTACTAATCAGCTTTAACTTCAAAGGCAGTCATTAAAAATGGTAAAAATTATGAGCATGCTTAATATATTTTCAATGTGTTTTATTGCCTGATAAATCACACAGATTATTTTTTTTTCTGTGTTGGATGTACAGTATTATTTTATGTTTTACTTACACAGATGGATATTCCTGGAAGCATGGATTTCTCTCCACCTACAGTATGTTTATTTTGTGCCAAGTGATCTGACTTTTACATGCTACACATGTTTTTGCCATCATATAAAAATAAACTAATGTAACTGTAATAATGTTTTCACCAATGTTGTAAAATATTTATCTATGTTCCTAACCCGGCACAGCAGCAAATAAATTAACATTCATATTCAACATTTACATTTAATCATCTTTTAAAATACAATACATCTTTTTTTAAGCATATTAAAGATTTTTATTTTTTATTTTCATGCATCCAGTTTCCCAAGATTTCACTGGTTCATTTTGATTGCTTATTAAATGTTCAATATGGCCTGCATCTCTTTGCTGGCTTCACCTGCACACTCTCCACCCCATTGGCCTACTGTACGTGACGTAGCCCTCTACTGGTTCAACCGCCTTTCAGTGTTTCCTTCTCTGGTGTCTCCTCCTCTTCACTCCATCTTTCTGTTGGGCTTATTTAACCAAACATTAACCTAAATTAACATTAGGTTAATCATAAAGCTTATCCACTAAAGCAAATAACCTACCGTTAACCCAGTGCTACTCCTTAAATAACATATGGTTATTTTGTTTCCAGCCATTAGTGCTAATGACAGGCACAAGAGATGTTTCCCCCTAACATCGCATATGCACTAACGGCCGTTAAGGTTAACACAGGCATTTAGCTTGATGTTGTTTAGATCATACCTAAAAGTGGTGTTGGCTCCCTCCAAACCCTTAAATATGGTTTGGGTTGGAGAGGAGACAGAGATTTTTGCTAGAGTTCAAATGCAAGATGATGATAATAGAGACTTAATTGATAGATAGAGATATATCCCATTAAACCCACATTGAAACAACTTGTGCAGAGACCCTGTGCTCAAAAAGGATCATATCAGAGATACTGGGAATATATGCTAATAGGAGTAATTAAAATATACTTTGCATATCCTATTATTTTCAGCTAATGCAAGGTAGTGCTAAATTAACCTAACGTTAACCTTATGCTAATGAGTTTGATTCCTAGATTTCAGGGTAACATTGTTCTGACACAAGAAAAGTGACTGAAAAAGCACTACTACCATATAATAGTATCCACTCTATAAACCTGTCTAATACCAGGCGGGGCTTCCTGGAGTAAAGGTAACACTACTGACAAACAAGAAAGAATGGTGGGTCCCACAAGACAAGACCATCAGAAACTCCAAATTAGGGCACTCTTAAAGGTGGGTACAAAAATGATCAATTTATTAAGCAAACCTTAGACAGGGACAATACTGACAAACTAGGATAAAAACACTAAAAAACATTTAGTGAACCGTCTCATATACAATGAAAAAACTGATAATACAAAGAGTGAATTTTCAAAAAGGTTGAGAGAAACAATACAAAGAAACCTGACTGCACTCAATTGACGCTAGCCCAGTCCGTAGCTATCTGCACCTGACGTCAACGAGGTGACGTCATCAAAGCCTGATGTACGTTTCGTGTCTGCGTGACTTTGTCAAGGTAAGAGGTGTGTCAGTACATTGTACACAAGTTATACGTTGCTAACTAGTATTATTGTACTACTAGCTACATTTATTTGAGTACACCGATCACCAATGTTACCAATCAGTCCCTCCACTTTATAAGGGTTTAATATTAGACTATAGCCCCTAGCGATTAGTGAGTTCCATGTCCGGTACTAGCATTCTTATTTTAATTGTTTTTAAATGTTAGTGTGTGTTTGGTATGTTGTTCATATACCAATTCAATAAAACATTTTAATTTTGATTTTTTGAGTAGCTATATGGGATACCATTGTCCCACGGATTGAATATTTCTGGCTACTAACCAGTGTTAAAAACTTGGTAAATTGAGTGCAGTCAGGTGTCTTTGGGTTGTCTCTCTCAACCTTTTTGAAAATACAGTATCTGCTATCCCTTGTGCACCTCTTTGCCATTTATATTTCTTATAGAATAGGAGAGCATTAGGTACCTTCCCCCTTTTTTCTAATACAGAGAGTGTAAATGTTTTTCTGTGATAAACTGACAAATGTATAATATATAGTCTAACCACAATAAGGTTAAACTAACTGCCAATAGAGACAAACCAGACGGCTATCCCAGTACTGGGAGGGGGAGCAGAAATAAAGCACTCCCACGCCCCTGACGAAGCCACTTCCGGCGAAACACAGCGTTGGGCGCCCTCCACGACTGTCTCTTGCTAGATACATCTGCATTCTGGCATCCCCGGCACCCGCTTTAACTTCGGGCATTTCTCTCGGATCAGCATGGCGAATTGGACTGACTGTACACTATGTGCAAACTATACCAAGTAGCGACAGCGACCACAGCGATAATCAGTGAAGCAGTGCACTGGTACTCAACACTTGCACCCTTATATTCCACCATATTGCGGGTAACCCTTTAGTGTCTATACTTATCAAGTGATGTTACCTAACACCCACTAAGGACATGTGTATATGAGACAGTTCACTAAATGTTTTTTAGTGTTTTTATCCTAGTTTGTCAGTATTGCCCCTGTCTAAGGTTTGCTTAATAAATTGATCATTTTTGTACCCACCTTTAAGAGTGCCCTAACATCGTTCGGACCCAGATAACCTAAAGGTAAATAAAAATGGCTTCTGGGGAGATTGCTGCTTTAAAACCTATATATAGTTAGTTAGTTATATATTAGTCTTTTATCTGGTAGTGTTAGGACCTGTGAAACGGGTCTACCTTGTCGTGGCTCACAGGCTTACAATGCTTTGGCCAAAGGGTTAAACTAAATTACCCTTTTTCAACAGAATATATAAGTATTTTACTGTGTATTTTTGTCATATTGAATGTAGCATTTGGCTTCTCTGTCGCTTGTTGTATACATTTGCCACGCTCAATAGCGCTCCTATTTGACACTTATATACATATATATTTTGTGGGGGCTCAGGGGTTCCCAAAAAGAGCTTGCTGGGGTGCAGTGTGTTGTTTGTTTGCTTTAAAACCTTGGAAACTATGTAAGAAAAATACATTACAAAAAGTAGTGTACCATTTGAATTAGAATAGATGAATGAGAACTGTTATGGATTTATGGGATTACTACACTATCATAATATTGGAACCATTTTGCTAACTTAGTACTGTACATGAGGCTGAAAAATATCCCCAGGTCCATGAAGTTTAGTCTGTGGGCTCCTTCACTTTCCTGTCTAGTGTGTTGAACTATAGGAAGGCAAAGCATGCTTTGTGTAAACCTTGGCAACTGTATTAATATGTGGTGTAACACTGGCAGTAAAAATTGACGGGTGTGCTACTTAAACCATGAATACTGTTTACATGTAATTCCAGCCCAGCTACAGTATAACTGTTTGCGGTGAATCAGACACAGCCAAATTTGTATGTTGGCTCCATCCCATGTTTATATATATTTTTTAAATAAGTACATGAGATACAGGTCTCTTAGAAACATATAACAATGCTTAGACTGTATCCCTTTAACCAGCCATGCATTGCTTAACAATGCATTGGAGGCCCCTCTAGTGGTGAAAAGGTTAAAGGATCACTCCACACCTTCCTCACCTTTTTATTTGCACAGGTGGGAAGCTGGGAGACTCTAAAGCTGAAACGTATTCATTTCAGATCCGGGCTGCCCCTGGTTCCAGAAATACTTATTGGGAAAGGTATGTCCAGGTATTTAAATCCCAACATCACGTGGGCCAATCGGAAGCAACGTCGCATCTTCCTATTGGCCCACGTAACCCAAAGCTGGAAACCCTTGAGGGAACGCTATCAGCGGCAAATTTCCCAGTAAGTATCTCGGGAACCTGACGCTGAAATGAGCATCCCCCGCTTCCGATCTATATAAAAAAAAACAAAGGGGTGAGGGTAAGAAATAAAACGCACGGGAACAACTGCTTTAAAGGAGCAAACTCTCAGCTTGTGGTATTGTGATTATTTAAACTTACAGTACTTTCCCCCCAGTTCAAGAAACATTCAGCTTATTATCCTCTGTGAGAAGTTAATATGGACACATCAGTGAGCCAATCATGGATGGGAAAGTTGCTACGACGTGTTCCGCACCTCGCAGTCATTGGTTGAAGTCCATTTGTCGCACCACACATTTAACTTTGTATTGCTTCCTGTCTTATGTGGTAAGAAAGATGCAGTCCTACTCTAAGGGGTTATTTTTTTTTTTTAACCCTGCCCAGATATAAAAATAAATTTTTGGGGGGCACTGCTGCTTTAAGGAGTTAGGACAATTGTGAAAGTTTGATCTGAGCTTCAAATTAGTGGCTGTTTAGGCTGTAAAATATAAAGTCATCTGTGAAGAATGTGAAGAGCATTACAGATGTGGAAATTGGCATCTGGCGCAGACTTCTCATTTGGAGAAGCTGTTCCGCAGTTGGAAAGCAGCAGCTGTGACTGATTTGGTAGAATTAAATGTGCAGCAGAATTTTATAAGGAAAGAGTATACATTTCATTCAGATGGTCTATATGATATGAAATGCTATTGTGCTGGATAGCTTCTCTGTGCCACATTCTGTTCCCATGCATGTGATTGCAGCATTTAATTATGTTAGATGCTCTGCTCCCGATCATAGTTACATGGTAGATGATGAGGTTGAAAAAAGACGTACGTCCATCAAGTTCAACCTATGCTAAATTTAGACAACAGATACTTTATCCTATATCTATACTTACTTATTGATCCAGAGGAAGGCAAACAAAAACCCCCATTGTCATATCATCCAATGATATCTCATAAGGGGAAAAATTAATTCCTTCCCGACTCCAAGAATTGGCAATTGGATTACTCCCTGGATCAACATCCTTCCTGTGTTTACTTATTTGGTATATCCCTGTATACCTTTCCTTTCTAAAAAGATGTCCAACCTTTTTGAACAAATCTATTGTATCTGCCATCACAGTCTCCATGGGTAATGAATTCCACATTTTAACTGCCCTTACTGTAAAGAACCCTCTCCTTTGTTGCTGGTGAAATGTCCTTTCCTCCAACCTAAAGGGATGAGCCCCGAGTCCTTTGTACTGCCCGTGGGATGAATAGTTCATTTGAAAGCTCCTTGTTCTGTCCCCGAATATATTTGTATATAGTTATCATATCCCCTCTTAGACACCTCTTTTCTAATGTAACTAAATCTAATTTAGCTTGCCTCTCCTCATAAATTAGATTGTCCATCCCCTTTATTAATTTGGTGGCTCTTCTCTGCACTTCCTCTAGTTCCATAATGTATTTTCTAAGGAGTGGGGCCCAAAATTGTACTCCATATTCAAGGTGTGGTCTTACTAATGCTTTGTAAAGGGGCATAATTATGTTTACTTCCCTTCCATCCATTGCCCGTATAATGCAAGATAAGATCTTGTTTGCCTTTGCAGCTACTGCATGACTTTGGGCACTATTTCTAAGCCTGCTGTCTACAAGCACTCCTAAATCCTTCTCCATCAAGGATTCCCACAATTACAGTAAGTCGCCAGTTTATTCTTGCATCCCAAATGCATAACCTTACATTTATCTGTATTAAACCTCATCTGCCATTTACCTGCCCACGTTTCCAATCTCTCCAAGTCCTTCTGGAGAGAAATTACATCCTGCTCTGATTCTACTACCTTACCCATTCCCCGGTTGTGATCTAGCTCCCTTTTAAAATATAGGCACCACATCTGCTTTACGCCAATCTTGTGGTACTGAGCCTGTGGAAATGGAGTCCTTGAATATTAAATGTAATGGTTTGGCTATTACTGAACTTAACTCCTTGAGAACTCTTGGAAGTATACCATCGGGGCCAGGTGCCTTATTTACTTTAATTATTTCAAGCTGCTTATGAACTTCTTCCTCAGTTAACAAATTGGTCATTAATATGGAGGTTGTGGCTTCCTCCTGCGGCACTACTATTGAAATTGATTCTTCCCTGGTAAACACAGAGGCAAAGAATTTGTTTAATAACTATGCTTTTTCCTTATCTCCAATAATCTACCTGCCCATCTCACACTGAAAGGGTCCTGTATTTTCTTTTCTGATTTTTCGTTATTAAGGTACTTAAAGAACTTTTTAGGGTTGACCTTACTTTCTATTGCAATCCTTTTTTCATTATCCATTTTTGCTAATTTGATTGCCCTTTTGCATTTTTTGTTACATTCCTTATAATTCTGATACGATGTCTCCGTCCCTTCTGACTTAAAGAATCTGAACGCCATCCTCTTCTTGCTTCAATTACAGTGGGCAGGTCAGTTCAAAAAACATTATATGATGATGCACAAATCCATAATTATGCAACAGACCTGAACCCTCTTTGCAGAGGACCTTGAGACTTTCTAATTTTGGAGTTCTGATACTGGGGTGTGATGGGAGTCCGTAGTGTAAATAGCATCGGGAAGAAGAATCTAGTATTGAGTGTACAAGAACTTTCAATAAATGGTGTAACCTAAACCTGCACAAAATTGTGTTCTTCGGGACAAACACAGCAACTAGAATTTTATATGCCAATTGCTTCTCTTTCAAATAGATAATTACTTATTATGTATCACACTGCTGAGTCTTTACTGCAATAGACATCTACTTTATTTGGAAGATACAATACAGAATGTGAGGCAATCGCATGCAGGATATAAAACAAGGGCAAAGTGCCAGTGTCTGCGTCTGTGTGGGGAGGGAAGAAAATCTTAAGCAGGCTCTCTCAGCCGTGTAGGTGAAGCCGGTGGTGAGTCTGCTGGGGAAGGCTCTCACGCAGTCTGAAGAAGCCAAAAGACTTAGAAGCAAACTTGTTTTGGGCCAGCAGGGAACCTGTTCTGTCCAGCCCTGTAGCATTTAACTAGCTTGTTACGTGTGTAATATGTCCATCTTGTATTCCATTCGCCTCTGGTGCCGAGGCTCTGGACTTCTTTGGTTATAGGGGGGTGGATTAGAGCAGTTAGCTATTAGAAATCCACAGGAATGTTACTGCAACACCTGGTACTCTCACTGCTGTTTTCTCCTGATGGATAATCCAGTCTCTGCATCTTCTCTAGAGGTTACAATATTGCCTTGCCCGCAGCAAAAATGGATCTCTTGTCTGCCAGAGGTGTTTGTATGTTGCATTGCTTCCTGATGTGGTGTCGTAGCCACTGACTGTGAAGGGGTTAACTGCAAACCTATGTAACCAAAACAATTTATTTTAACACTTTCTCCAACATTTGTGGGGCACATTAAAGATGGCAGCAGGTGTAGCTCCTCTGTGCTATTCACTCCGCTCTCATTGTTGCAGCATAGGAATCTTTGCAGCTCTCTATTTTGCTGTTGAACCCATGTGTATAGCTCCTTCATGGAATGGCTTTTGGATGAAATTAAATGCTGCACGACTTTCATGGGTTAATGTTAGTTTGTTACATCTGTGATTTGTATGAGGCGACTGACTAGTCTGCTTGTAGCAACTCTATACTGAAAGCAGTCAGCCATACAACATCACCCGTGTCATACAGTATGTAACATTATTTTCTAACTGAAGGTTATTAAAGTTTGACAAAATGTTTTTTTTTTTAAACGGGAGCCACGCTTAGACCGCGTTATAAGCAGATCCACGTTATAGTGGATCATGCTATAACGGGATTGAGCTGTACTAGCATTGTTATATAGAAAGATGACAGTGTAAAGCTAAAATGAATCGTCTTAGCACATCACAGTAATATTAAAACATTAATCTTTCGTGATTTTTGGAGAGCGAAGTCATTGATGAGATCTTCAAATGATAAGTTGTGACGTTTGTTACTTTCGGTGCATATGATGCTTAGGGTTGTATTTTAACAAAAATGTCAATATTTAGAGAATCTTCTCTTTCCCATATCGTCTTTATTTATCATCCGATTTTAATATTTTAAATGCATTCATTATTTTTCTATTTTTGAGGCGCCTCAACAAACGGTGAGCTTACCTGACCACATTATGATCCCATGCTTGTTATCCAGCACACTTAACCCACCCCCCTTTACACCTTTTTTTTTACTGCAGCCTCTCCCAACACTGACTGCACACAACTGTCCCCTCCTCCCCCCCCACTCAACCCTCTGCAAACCCTGAATAGACCCTAGCATTGCAATGCAGCAAAACATTTTGACAAGGAAAAGGCACACCTCTGCTGCATAGTCTGCACATACTCACTTGGCTCACAACAGCTTCATGCAACATTACCGACCTCTGTAATAATGAACCTGCTATGTATCTCAACTTTGTTCTTTCTTGTGGTCTCATGGAAATGTTACTCTCTCTATCCACTACAATCCCCTCCCTCCTGGCCCACACCCAACATCACCATACACCTTGGATTACTTAAAAGCCTTGCACTATCTACTGAATGTTGGTGGAGGACTCTGAAAACCAGCACACCAACCACCGCTCACATCACAAATTTCCAACTTGCAAACAACTACTCAAATTTCTACTCATACTATTACTCTCTTTAGCAGGTGATATTGAACTTAACCAAGGCCCTCCCTTTTCAACTTTGTCCCATACCCCTTAGAATACCCCCTTCAAATTCCAAAAAGGTCTATCTGTCACTCATATAAATATTAGGAGCCTGCTGCCCAAACTAGATGAACTAACAGCATGGTGCTTTATGCATAAACCCAAAGCCAGAGTTCTCACAGAAACATGACTAACCCCTTAAACTCTTGATGCAAATATCGCCATTCAGGGATACTCAATTTCTAGGAAAGATAGGACAAAGAGAGGAGGAGGGGTGTTGTTTTATATTGCAGACACCTTACATTTTACACTGTTAAATGGCCCCCAAGCCCACCCTCTTTTGAAATCCTAGTTGGCAAAATCTGCCTCCCCTTTTCTATGCCTGTCTTGGTTGCTGACATCTACCGCCCCTTAAAGCCCATCTGCAGTCCCTGACTGATATCACCCAGTTTCTTGGCTCCATCTTCTCTCTGAATGAGAAGAGTGAACTGCTGGTTCTTGGGGATTTCAACTACAATTGGCTTGACCTTAAAAACCACAAAATCCAGATAACACTCAAGTCACTTAATCTAAAGCAACTCATTTCCCAACCCACACGTACAAACCTGGAATCTCACAACCATTCCTTGCTAGACTGGATTCTCTTCTCAAATCCCATCAGAATCCAATCCTCTGGCATCTTTCCTGACATTTTCAGTGACCATGCAATAGTGTACTGTTAGGAAAATGAAACCACCTCAATCAAGCCGTAAAGTTCTCCTCACTAGAACATTTAGAAGCTTTAAGGCCTCGGCCATGTTAACCGCTTGTTGGCGGAAGAATGCTGAGGCGTGCTCCCGCTCAGCACTGAGCCCCTACAGCCGCAATTAGAGCGGCTTTAGTAGGGGCTCACCTGCGCTTCCGCGCGCTTGCAGAAGCGCAGGTCTTAGTTGAATTTAAAATTCCCCCGCTTGCCGGCGCGACAGGCCGGTCACGTGAGCGGTTCGCCCAATGAGGGCGAACCAGCTCTGTGACATCACTGGCCCGCAACTGGCCAGTGACGCGCCCGCCCCCGGCCCGCCCCCTGACGGCCCGCTGACGGCGCGTGCGGTAAGCAACCGCAAGGCCAGGGAAAGCACCCGCTTTCCCTGAGCCTCAGCGCGCCTCAGCGCGCCTCAGTGAGCAAGCACTGGACTCAGCCTTACCCACAACAGTTTCTGGCTGACTTTACCAACTGCCCTTGGCACAGAATTGATTTAATTCCCGACCCTGATTCTGCGCTCGACTATTTCCAATCCGAGTTCTTAAAACTCTGTGATACCCATGCTCCACTACGCAGAACAAGAGTACGGGGGGCCACCTTCTGTGTGTTACATCTGACCTTATAGCACTCTACCATTTCAGGGATGCCTTGTGGAAAAGTTACAAAGTAACTGGCACTAACAAGGATCTCAATCACTACAGATGCCTGCGGAATATGTGCACAAGACAAACAAGAAATGCGAAAGCACTATATTACTCTGTCAATCTTCACCACAATACATCAAACCCAGCTAACTTCTGGAAGGTTGTCAACAATATATTGCAGCCATCAACAACCAAGTGATATCACTAAGGAGAATATTACTCTGACAAATCCCACTGACATTGCAAAAGCATTCAATGATTACTTTGTGGGGTGTGCTACTAAATTATTAGCGAAACGCATCCCAAATCACGACCATGAACCTCACTTTGAGAGTGCCCGTATTGCCCCACCATCTCACAACACTGCTCTCAATTTTCAATTTGTCCCAGTATCCGAAGAGGAGATTACACAAGCGCTCCTCAGATTAAAACTAAGCAGCCAATGTGAACCTGATTTACTGCAATCTAAGACTTGGTGCCTCAGCCATTGCCAAACCAATTGCTTCTATAGTCAACTCTATTCTGTCTGCAGGCCATATCTCTAAGACTTGGAAAACTGCTAGAGTTGTTCCAATCTTCAAAAGTGGGGACAAAAATACTGTCTCGAACTACAGGCCAATCTCCCTTCTCCCAATACTATCCAAAGTCATGGAAAAATGTGTTCACTCCCAATTAAGCGATTACTATACTGTACCAAGACCAATTCCAATCTGGCTTTTACCCCAAACACTCCACGGTAACTACCCTGCAAAAAGTTTGCAATGAAATTCAGTGTGGAATGGAACTGGGACAACTCACTGGTGTAATATTCCTAGATTTTGCAAAGGCTTTTGATACTGTTGATCATGTTATCTTGCTTAACAAACTCCAGTGCTCTGGAATAGGGAAACATACTTTAAATTTGTTTCATTCCTACCTATCAGGTAGCTCTAGCTCCAACCCCTTGGATATCACTTGTGGTGTCCCACAAGATTCTGTTCTGGGGCTCCCACTCTTCTCAGTGTATCCTCTCATCAATGATCTTCCTACAGCTTGTACGGAAGCTTCAATACACATGTATGCAGATGACACAGTCCTATATGCACACAGCCCAAGCCTCTCCGACCTTGAACACCTACTTGAATCTGAATTTTTGAGACTTGAAAATTGGATTTCCCAAAACAAACAGTTTTTAAACACCATCAAGACTATAACAATGGTATTTGGGACCAGGCTAAATTTTTAAAGCTTCCAATGACTGAGCTCCAGATCAGAACCAACGCTAATACCACCCTAACTGCTGTTACTAGTTTTAAATACTTGGGCATATGGTTTGACTCCCATTTAACATTTGGGTTGCACATTGATACCCTGACATCCAAAACCTATGCCAAACTAGGTGTACTTTACAAGAACAAATCCTCCCTATCGCACAGCAGATGCTAATGCCAATTATCGACTATGGGGACATAGTATACTGCTCGGCACCCCAAACCCACCTTGGCAAACTTGATACCCTCTACAATTCAATATGCCAGTTTGTTCTCTAATGCAACTACAACACACACCACTGTGAAATGCTTAAAGAACTAGATTGGTCATCTAATGACTACCACTACTTTGATTTTTCAAAGCTACACTTACTAATTATTATTTTTTTGCATAATGTATTTTAAAAGAATTTCTCCATTTCTGTTATATTGTTAGGCTCTCAAAGTTAAGAACTTGAGAACAAACCACCAGGCTGGTTTTTAATATTATCTCATAATTATTTAATTAACCAATTAACCCAGCTGTAGTTATCACTAAAACAACATGCATGGTTGCTGTTGAGTTCTGACCTTGGAGAGTCCTTAGTTATAATCTGTGGTGTTTTGTAAGAAAAAAGGTGTTGAAACTGCAACTAAAGAACATTTATTTATGTTTACCCTATATTAAATAATCCAGCTTTAACAAATATAGCATCAATAGCTCAGATCCCTTCCCAGTCAGTATTCAAGTTTTATTTGTATTCATTTCATAATCACTATCTGGAGTTCTTTGTTAAGGTCTACAAAAAAGTGCTGAAACTTGGTTCCCTAACAAAAAAAATCCCCGATTACAGAATATGTAATGTATACATCTTTAGAAAATATGGTCCAAATCGGTTTCATTGTCGTAAACTATCCTGAAATTATGAACAATAGTACTTTTTTTATTCGATCAATTTGTAAGGATAGCAAAAAAGGCATCACATACTGTAGGATTTTTGTCTGTCTGGGACCCTGCACAACTCAGTCTTAGCAGAGTATTATAGTAGATTTAATGTTGGATATTAGGGAGGGTTTATTCGCTGTGCTCTCAACATGACTCCCTTGGCTACTAACTGGCCGTAGTTTTGCCGATTCCCAAGATTTATTCCAGAGTACCATTGCAAAAATTGTCTGTAACTAAAGGTTTGTAGCAAACCACGGATAATTTATATTCCAAGATGCATTCCTTTAAGGTCAAGTATAGTTTGAAAGCTTTGACGGAACTATGATGTACAGTAGAAAAATTGTTTTATGCTATGGTGTATATGCACCTTGATGCAGAATCTACATATCATTTTGTGGTCAGTATGTGTTTCACCTCCGTCATCTTACAGAGACTTTGATATCCATCTCTCTCACAAACTTTCACTGAGTTGTAATTTCCAATTTGTTTGAAACGTACTGATACACCAGACTTGAATTGCAATACAATTTGACTTACTTTGAAGTCTTCATTGTGCCAGTTCAATCGCAAAATAATTATAATAAGCAGGCCAGCTTTCTACTATATTTTCCAATTGTTCATTTAGAACCACTTGGTATTTTTCAAGTGAAGCAATACAGTTAAAATTAAAAAGTTGAAATGTCAGGAGATCCACTCTTCATATATGAAACAAATAATCCCATACTGAATACTGTAATCTGAAATGTAAAAAACACTGTCGTTTTACTTCCTTATTGGCTTTCATTCGCTTAGAAATCTTTCACCTTAACAAGCATTGTACTCAGGTCCGGTACAACCACTGGGCGGAAGGAGACGGCAAGCACAGGGTGGCGGCAGCAGCAGAAGAGGATAGCAGGAGCGGGGTAGAAGAGGAGGACGTCAGGTGGCGGCGGGAGAAGAGGACGGATGATCACGTGAGCAGGGTGGCAGAGCAGGCTGGTCGGGTAGGAGCGTGCCCCAGCGGTCCAACCCGGAAGTCTTCACTGACTTACGGTGTCTGCTGCTGCTACAGTGCATCTCCTCTCTGGCTGTCCTGCTCTGCTCCCGTGGACCTCAGTCCACTTATCCCTCCACCGCTTGATGTCATCCTTCTCCTCTGCTGCCCTGCTGTCTCCACCTCAGACCCCCGAAGCTTGGTAGGTGAGAGGAGGACAAGGAGGAGGGGGTAAGAGAGGAGCAGGGGGTGAAAGGAGGTGGTGGAAGAGGGGGTGAGAGAAGAAAAGAAATAGGGGGTGAGAGAGGAAGAAGAGATGGAGGGTGTGAGAGGAAGAGGAGAAGGGGGGGTGAGAGGATGAGAAGGAGGGGGTTAGAGAGAAGAGAAGGAGGGGTGAGAAAGGAAGAGGAGAAGGAGGGGGCTGGGATAGGAAGTGGGGAAGGAGCGTGTGAGTGGAAGAGGAGAGGGCGGTGAAAGAAAGGAGGAGGAGGAGGGGGTGAGTGAGGAGGAGGAGGTGAGTGAGAAAGGAAGAGGAGGGGTGATGATTGAGGAAGAGGAAGGGGGCTGATTGAGGAGGAATGGGAGGGTGTGAGAAACACACGGAGTGGGAGAGGGTGAGAGGGAGGGTAAGAGAAGAGGAGTGGGGGAAGGGTGAAACTAGAGAGGAGGAGTGGGGGGGCTGAGACGAAAGAGGAGGAGACGGGTGCTGAGGAGAGAAGATGAGGAGGGGGGTGAGTGAGAATGGGGCTATAATTAACTAAAAGAAAGCTGAAAGTTCAGGGGGAGGAGGGGGCAGGGCTGAAGGTTCACTTGGGGTGCTGAATGAATACCCCTTGAACTGGCCCTGGATGTACTGGTACCATAACAGCAATACACATTGCACTCTGCATGGGCAAGTCACTAAACTCTGTTTTACTTTGTGGTTAGACAAAAATTAAAAGGTATTATTAGTTGAAATAACTTATAGCAAGCTAGTTTTGCCCTGATTCCTATTTTGTGTGGTTATATCTTAATATTTGTCGGTAGGGAAGACATACAGTATTAGTCATATTTATTTTCCCGGTTTTTTTTGTTGGTTACACTACATTGTCATCCTGTTATCCACTCCAACAGCAAAAAGGTTAAGATTCAAATAACCTTTTAGACAGTATATATATATTTTGCTCCTGGATATCCTGCCTAGTGATTGTATTTGAAGGAAACTTAGGCAGATGTCTGAGATATATAAAGTAACCATTGTGTGGTCCAGCAAGCTGACTTCCTGTTATCAGCTGTTCTACAATCCCTATGCCACATGCTAATTTCTTAGTAGGACATTTCAAACCCTTGCCTCATTGAGAAAAGCAAAAAGGCACTTTTAAAAATATTCAACCTTTACCAACATTGTATATTGAAAACATATATTTTTTAAATTGTGGGTTTAGACATTAAAGTAGGTTAAATAATAAGTTGTCACCAAGAATATTATTTCTATGAGAGGAGATGGTAGCATTCTCTATCTCCGTCAGTTATAACCAAAGAAAAAGGAACCTAGTAAGGGCACTCTAAACACGTGGTGATATGGTGAACACTTTAAAACATACACTTTATTATAATAATTAAAAAAATGGGTGATAAAACTAGAATTAAACGCTTGGATCCTTAAAATATGAACACTAAATGTGGTGTTCTGGATCAATGAGAGGATGACTGCAAATATCCACTACTAATGTATGCTGCAGTTTGGACCAGTGGGTATGTAGATCACTGTCCAGATGAACCAAAACACCCTATTGTTCGCTACTGTAATGGCATGTGCCAGTAAATATAAACCCTAGTAAACAAATGTACAGCACTCTAGCATATAACAAGGGACCCTAGCCAGGTCTGCCAAACAACAGGGAGGCAGTAGGACTGGCTAAATGAATAGGATCCTGGCCACTGATAGTGTAACTGATATAAGGCTAGGGATGCTGTAAATAAATAAATGTAGGGTCTATACGTAATCAGCTCAATTTCACTGGCTATAAATATAACCCTGAGTGAGGTGAAGTTGAGTCTAGGGTACATATCAATAAGTCCCTATCCACATTGAGGGCATAACATACTGGACTCACACACTGAATACAACGGTAGGGCTGACTCAGATAAGGTAAGTATATACTCTGTTCAGCGTCTCTCAGGTTGGTGATGTAATGGTAGTGATAGTAACCAAGATATTAGGAATATCTATGTGATGATAAACAGTACTGATCCAACACCAACTCTGTTGTCAGAGTTGATCTCTAAAGGATCAGTGCTCAGTGAGAGATATGAAATATAGAAACATGGTAATGCTGTAATAGGACAAACAGCTTACTGCTACCGTGTGACAGCAGGGAGAAGAGTGTCTGGTTCGAGTGGGCTCCCTTCAGATCATCCGATCACAGGGAAGCTCCTATTTGAAAAATTGTGCGCTGCAGTTGCTGCGGAACACGGCCGTCAGCTGACTCATGTGTATACAAGTGAGTTCTGCGCGTGCACCCATCTGCCGACGCGCGCGTTTCGCGTATCCGCTTCCTCAAGGCAGTACAAGGGGGGGGGAGGGACACACCATGTGTATATCCGACTCGGCTATATATATGTCTAGTTTTTAAATACTATACCAAATGTTATTAAAATTGATTTTATTTATTTATTTTTTACTTCCTCTGACCGCAATATAACATAAAGGTCTGCAGTGCGCCATAATAGGGATCTTACTGTATCTGGCTGTGGATACAGATCACATATTTTCAAATAGAAATCTACTGCACTACAACCATCATGTAATATTGAGGTTTAGCTAGAGGTGACATCAGCTGTGGCCAGTATAAAATTATCCTGTCACTTAATTTGATCTAAGATCTGAATTATATCTGCTGTGTCTCTAATATGTGACCTTAAAGTTTTGACATATTTTTGTAAAAAATAGTCTATGTATTCTGAGAGGTTACTAGTCAAAGAATCGATACCAAATATTATTGGTCTTCCTGGCGGATGGGTGATGTTTTTGTGCAATTTTGGGAGAAAATAGAACAATGGGAGTTTTGTGTTCTCTTTCATGAGATATTTAAATTCATTCTTATTTAGAACTTGTAGTTCTTTCCCCCTTTCTAATAATGCTCTTAGTTATTTTTGGAATTCCCATATGGGGTTCTTATCTAGTATTTTGTAAGTACCTTTCTCTCCCAACAACCTATTGGCTTCCTCCATATAATAACTTTTGTTCAAAATCACCACCCCTCCCCCCTTATCTGCTTGTTTGATAATGATATCCTCTCTATCCTGTAGCTCTTTCAGTGCATCTCTTTCTTTTCTATTCAGATTGTGTTTAAACTTTATTTTTGAACTATCTTCCACAAGTTTATTAAAATCATTATTTATCAGCTGATAATAGACATTTAAAAAATCACGTTTTTCATGACTGGGATAGAACTTAGACCTAGGTTTTAATTTCGTATGAACAAAACCCTGATCTTTGTTGACAATAGGTAGATGTGAATCCGACATATTTACATTCAATCTTTCGGATTCCAAATTCAAGAAATGTCTCTTTACTGTCATCTTACGTAAAAATTTGTTAGCATCTATAAAAAGTTTAAAATTATTTGGTCCAATAGTCGGAGCGAATGTTAACCCCTTTTTGATAACAGTGGTCTGAAAATCAGTGAGTACAATGTCACTTAAATTGAAAATGTTACTTTTATTATTTCTACTAACTGCTTTCCTTAGTGCCTTCTTCCTTCTCCCTCGTTTCCCTCTCTTATTCTCCTTCTTTTTAGTGAGGAAGGGGATTCTGACACTTCCAGGGAGTGAACCGATTTTCCGTCTCCCAGGAATGTGAAAACCCCCTGTCTCCTAAAAAATGCACATTTTCATCTTTCCTGGGATTTTCCTTAGAGTGTTCTGTATGCTATGTCTTTCTAAGTGTTGATGTATCTCTCATCCCTTGAATGATGGGCTTGTGCCATATCTCTCTCGTTACACATCGGATCTTGAGGTTTTTTACTATACGTTTGATCAGTTTTGATTACAGTGGATTCTTTTTTGGAGATTATATCTACCTTAAGCTGGTCATTGGTTATTTCTTGTGGTCTGTATTTCCCTTTCTCACTGAATGATTTTTTTCTCTCAAAAGATCTATTGGTATTCCATTTTCTTTGATTTCCTTTACATAATCTTCCTAATCTCTCTGGAGTTTTTTTTCTTTATTGGCCACTATATCCTTCTCCAGAGATTCTAATCTCTTTTGAAGTATCGCATCATTATTTTTAAATACTGGATGATCAGTAAAGGGGTCTAGTTTATCTTTAATTGTATCAATTTCTTTAGCAAGTTCCATTTTCTTTTTATGTTGTGTTAAAATTAATTTCATCAAATCAAATGATGCAGTGTCTATTATATCATACCATGCTTTCATAAAGTTGCTGTCATCGAGATCAAAGGAAGGACTTTTTTTAATCCTTAATCCCCTTGGGATTCTCTTACACTCAAGATATTTCTCAATGTAGACCATATCAAGCCATTTTCTTGAATCTTTAAATAACAGCAACTCTAATTTTGTGAATTCGAAATCAATAGTGTCTTTCTTCAGTGTCAGAGCATATGCGGTGGTATCTTATAGCCTGGCTGTGTATGATACCTTGTTTTGTATGAGTGGGATGGAAGCTGGAGTTGTGGAGGTAACTGCATTTGTCTGTTGGTTTCTTGTATACAGATGTGTGAAGTTTGCCATCTTTCAGTGTTACTGTTGAATCTAGAAAGTTTACTAGGTTTGCAGAATAATCCATTTTGAGTTTAATTGATGGATGGAATGAGTTCAGCGATTCGTGGAATTGTTTTAGGTTTCCTTCACCCTCTGTCCATATTATAAACAGGTCATCAATGTATCTGTAGTGTTTGTGGGGGCATGTACTTAGGAATCTTTGTTCAAGATTTGCCATGAAAAGATTGGCATATTGCGGTGCCATCTTGGTACCCATTACAGTCCCCATTAGTTGTACAGTAGGTACATTTCCTTGTTGAAGCTCAAGTAGTTGTGTGTGAGGATGTATTCTATCAGTTTGGTAATTACATCAGCGCTGTATTTCTGATCCAGGAAAGATGTTGTAAGGAATTGCATGCATGCCTCAATGCCATCCTTGTGGGGGATGTTGCTGTAAAGGGATTCTAGTAGCAGTGTGTTGGATGATAGTTGGTTGATGTTGTTAAGGTTAAGGAAAATCTGTGGTATCTTGTATGAAGCTGTTGGTGCTTCTGACTAAAGGTTTGAGGATATTCTCCACTAAGCCTGATATTTTTCAGTGAGTGTATCCATACCTTTTATAATAGGTCTGCCGGTGTTTACTGGTTTGTGGATTTTGGGAAGCATGTAGAAGATCCCAACTCCTCGGGTATTAGTTGCTTCAATTGTGGTTGCAGGTGGTTAGGGAATGACGATGAGATTCATTAGTTGCTTTGTATATTCCTGGGTTGGATCATGCATGAGTTTCTTGTACTAGGTGTTGTCTGTGAGTTGTCTATTGCCTTCTTCTATGTATTTATTTGTGTTCATAAGCAGCAGTGCTTGACCTGAGGAAGGGAGGAAAACTCTCGAAAGCTTGTCCTATGGCATAAATTGTTAGTCCAAATAAGAAAAGTATCACCTAATACTGAAGAACTCATTTATTCTGCACTATATGTGTGTGTGTGTGTGTGTGTGTGTGTGTGTGTGTGTGTGTGTGTGTTGTTGTGTGTGTGTGTGTGGTTGTTGTGTGTGTGTGTGTGTGTGTGTGTGTCTGTGTGTGTCTGTGTGTGTGTGTGTGTATATATGTATATATATATATATATATATATATATCGATGTAGAGGTATCTGTACCGTGTTAGACGAGCTTAATCGTTAATTCGTTAGCCACAGAACGGTATCGTCTATTCATTTTTTATTTTACACATACACTTACTTTGGGCCTGCCGCTCTCCCTCGCAGTCCTGCCAGTGGCTGCGGGAGGACCTGGCCAGCGCTGGTATGGGCTCATGTAGCCACTGGACTTCTCCCCAGCTGCCGGCTTGCCTCTGTAAGGGTTCCAGTCCAGGCTTGGGCTGGAACCCGCCCTTACCTGGCTACTGTAGACATTTTGATTACTGGCAGCCTGCTTTATTGGCTGCACCTGTTCAAGGGCCTACCCTGACCTTTCCCTGTTGCCTGGACTTTGCACCACTGCCACCAGCCCTGACCTCCTGCCGACTACGGATACTCTAACAGGACTCTGTCCCTGGGCTCTGGTCGGGTAATTTGCATCCCCACCTCAGCCCTGTGGTTCCCCTTCTTGATCAGAGATGAGCACCGTCACAGCCTCCTACACTGTCCAACCCCGGGCCTCTCATGCTGGTGCGTGCCAGAAGTGTGCAACACAACTTCCGGTGCATGCCGACGTCACATAGAGGCCCAGTGTGGGACAGTGTAGGAGGCAGCTGGAGAGACGCCCAGCAGCAACAAGAAGCCCGGCCTGCGCTGCCTTGGCTTCCCCCGCAGCCACCATCAGGACAGTGAGGGAGAGAGGCAGCAGCGTTGTCGACCCCTGGTATAGGGTAACAGAAACTTTTAACAGACATTAATCTGTGTATGGATGTTCAGGAACCTTTGGGTCTCCAAAAGCGGATGTTTTTATAGTAGATGATGATCACCAATCCATGTGTACTTTTCTCAAGTAACAGGTTGCCTCAGTAGATAGTAATAGAGGAGCTTTCCGACCGGTAGATGACACCTGGATTTGCTTGAAAAGACCACCAAATTATGATCACTCACCTCTCACAGTGCCACGGATTATGATTCGAAGCATCCTCGTGTAGATCAATACTATATAGCCTGTATGTCCCATGTGACCCAACGCGTTTCGTTACACATGACATAACTTCATCAGGGGTGTGTGTAGGCTTATACATATTTTGTTGCCTAGCAACTAATTGCTTAAGGCAGAGAGCCAATTTAGTCCTATCAAAACAAATACAGAGTTGCAAACATATATGAACGTGAATAAAATGTGGCAAAATAAACAATAACAATCGCTAAACAAATTTTTTTACACTATATACATGTAAACTAAGAATAACCTTGTATAAAACAAGCATCCGATGGAAAAAAAACTATAGAAAGAATAATACATTAAAAAATATATTTTGATTGCTAATAAAAATGAACTATATTGAACTATAAATGAGGACTTTAAAAAAATATAAAAAAGAAATATAAATAAATAATGAATAATAATAGAGCTGTAAAAATATCCTGCCCCAAGTAGACTCAAACCATCGCAGCCTCCCATCTCTTTTATGAGTGCTACACCCTCTGGCAATTTTGATATGTCACCAAAGTAGATGTATCACATGCAATTTTTTAAACAGTAAAAATGAATCAAATTCATTCTCCAATAGGGAAGCCTTTAAAATTTAAGGGATTCATCAAATATTTGACTATCTTTGTGATTTATAGCTCAACATGTAGTTGTGGTCTTCAGTATGTGGGACGGACCACCAATCCCCTTTCCTCTTAAAGCACAGAAGGAACATGATTAATGGTGTCTTGTCTCAACATTTTTCCACCTGTTACAATAAGAATCTAGATGGTGTAACTGTTATGGGATTGGAAAATATCCGTCTATCCCTTTTAGGTGGTGACAGATTTAGATCACAGTGTCAAAAAGAGACATATTGGATTTTTAAATTAAACAGTCTAATACCAGAAAGTTTAAATTAATAGATTTACACAAGGTTTATAGTTTAAATATATATTTTGCATTGTTTATTATCCAGATAAATTGTTTATTACCAAGATGAATTATTAATTTAAATGTATATTTCTTTTTTATATGTTTTTCCATTCATCATTTATATTTCAATATAGTTCATTTTTTATTAACATTAAAAATACGTTTTTTTAATGTTTTATACCTGCTTAGTTCCATTATGTTGCATGGTTGCAATCACTCATTTATGTACTATTTTTTCATTTTGGATGCTTGTTTTATACCAGGTTATTCTTAGTTTATATGTATATATTTATTTATTGTAACATATTTTCTGTTTGGCGATTGTTATTATTTATTTTGCCACATTTTATTCACGTTCGTATATGTTTGCAACTCTGTATTTGTTTTGATAGTAATCATTTTTGCTCTCTGTCTTAAGCAATTACCTGCTAGGCAACAACATTTGTATATAAGCCTAACTCTATGTGAACTCTTTACACACACCCCTGATGAAGTTACATAATACATAACGAAACATGTTGGGTCACGTGGGACATACATGCACAGGAAGTATGCTATGCAATTGCATAGTATTGATCTACATGGCACTGTGAGATGTGAGTGATCACGATATGGTGGTCTTTTGAAGAAAATCCAGGTGTCTTCTACTGGTCGGACCACTATATATACTATCTACTAGGGCAACCAGTTACTTGAGAAATGTACATTGAATTAATAATTATCATCTGCTACAAAGCCGAGGAGATACCCTGGTACCTGAACATCCATACACAGATGAATGTCCGGTAACAGTTCCTATTACTCTTTACCCACTGCTATTTTTATTCTTCTAAATTGTTTTCTATTTTTTGCTTTTTAGATATATTTATTTACATTTACTTGTTTTCAAATATTTCACAAGGAAATCTTACATATAAATTTGTCTGATGACCAAATGAAGAATAAGATGTAAAGTTTTTTTTATTCCATTTTTTTTAAAATAAAAAATATAACCTGTCTGGTATTCAGTCAAATTGTAGGTGTTGCATACTTAACATTTCCTCATTACTTTTGGCAGGCATTTACAGAACGGAGCGTGATAAAGGCACATTATACGAATTAACTTTTAAAGGGGACAGAAGCCAGGAATTCAAACGTCTTGTCTTATTCCGACCATTTGGACCTGTCATGAAAGTCAAGAATGAAAAACTCAACATGGCCAATGTCGTTGTGAATATCATTGTCCCCTTGGCAAAAAGGGCAGACAAATTTCAGCAGTTTATGCAAAATTTCAGGTTAGAGTCTTTTTGTGTCTATAAATATAAGGCAATCATGTGAAGGCCCGAGCAATTGTATTAGTGAAACCATAACAATCTGGATTTTTATTAGGCTTGGAGTAAATGATAGACTTGGTTCATCAACAAAATAAGTACTGTAGGTATTATTTGCATTAATATCCTGGGTCTTTAGCGGAAATACTGATCCAGTGTTATACATATAAAATGACTTAGTCATTTGGGAGTTATTCCTTTTTGGCCAACATTTTGGTAGTTACGAAACAGGAACATACTTCCCGACCAGATTCCTGTATCATGCTGTATTTTTACACATTTAATATAATAATTCGTTTTTCAAAAGTGTAAAATGTTTATGATCAAGTTTAATTTTTACGTCTGTAAATACAGAAGGTATCTATTTTTATAGGAAAATGTTATACCAACCCTCCTTCATAAAGGTCACTTTTATTTCTGACTAGCTGATATACCTGGCGTTGCCCGGCATTGAATTTTCCCGCTCCCCCCCCTCTCTCGACTCACCCCTATCTCCGCTCCCCCCTCTCCCCTCTCTCTCTCTCCCCATGTCCTCTCTCTCCATTGCCCTCCCTCTCCCTCCCCATTGCCCTCCCTCTCCCTCCCGATTGCCCTCCCTCTCCCTCTCTCCCCATTGCCCCTCTCTCCCCATTGCCTTCACTCTCTCTCCCCATTGCCCTGTCTCCCCATTGCCCTCTCTCCCCCCCACTTCCCCTTTCTCCACCCTGTCTGTTTCTGCCCTGTTGACAGCAATCTGGGCCCGCACATGAATGCGCCCCCCGTGTTAACAGCTCCGACCCCCCCTTCACACCCCCCCCCCCCCCCCTTCACCGCCCCCCCCCCCCTTTCCCATGTTCAACTCCCCCCCCCCCCTTCAGAGCTCAGTGGGTGGGTTAGTGACTCGGTGGGTTGGTGACTGGGTGGGTTAGTGACTTGGTGGGTAGGTTTGTGAAGTGACTGGGTGGGTGGGTTAGTGGTTGGGTGGGTTAGTGGGTTAGTGACTGGTGGGTGGGTTAGGGACTGGGTGGGTTAGTGACTGGGTGGGTAAGGGACTTTAGGGACTGGGTGGGTTAGTGACTTTAGTGACTGGGTTTAGTGACTTTTAGTGACTGGGTGGGTTAGTGACTTTAGTTTAGTGACTTTAGTGGGTGGGTGGGTTAGTGACTTTAGTCGTTGGGTTGGTTAGTGATTGGATGGGTTAGTGGCTTTAGTTTAGTGACTTTAGTAAGTGGGTTAGTGACTGAGTGGGTTAGTGACCGGATGGGTTAGTGACTTTTAGTGACTGGGTGGGTGGGTTAGTGACTTTAGTGGGTGGGTGAGTGGGTGGGTGAGTGACTGGGTGGGTGAGTGACTGGGTGGTGAGTGAGTGACTGGGTGAGTGAGTGACTGTGTGAGTGAGTGATTGGGTGGGTGAGTGAGTGATTGGGTGGGTGAATGAGTGACCGGGGGGTGAGTGAGTGACTGGGTGGGTGAGTGAGTGACTG
Source organism: Ascaphus truei (assembly GCA_036426205.1). Taxonomy (NCBI): domain Eukaryota; kingdom Metazoa; phylum Chordata; class Amphibia; order Anura; family Ascaphidae; genus Ascaphus; species Ascaphus truei. Next base: position 158,596,429 of record CM071567.1, on the reverse strand, counting down.
GGTGAGTGACTGGGTGGGTGAGTGACTGGGTGGGTGAGTGACTGGGTGAGTGAGTGACTGGGTGGGTGAGTGAGTGACTGGGTGGGTGAGTGAGTGACTGGGTGGGTGAGTGATTGACTGGGTGAGTGAGTGAGTGACTGGGTGAGTGAGTGAGTGACTGGGTGGGTGAGTGAGTGACTGGGTGAGTGAGTGACTGGGTGGGTGAGTGAGTGACTGGGTGGGTGAGTGACTGGGTGAGTGACTGGGTAGGTGAGTGACTGGGTGGGTGAGTAACTGGGTGGGTGGGTGAGTGACTGGGTGAGTGACTGGGTGAGTGACTAGGTGAGTGACTGGGTGAGTGACTGGCTGGGTGAGTGGCTGGCTGGGTGAGTGGCTGGCTGGGTGAGTGGCTGGCTGGGTGAGTGGCTGGCTGGGTGAGTGACTGGGTGAGTGACTTGGTGAGTGACTGGGTGAGTGACTGGCTGGCTGGGTGAGTGACTAGTTTCCTGAACCCCTTAACCAGTGTCTGGATGTCCCCGTTTCACAATATCTAAAGCAGCAATCCCACTTGGGATCTTACCTGATCCGCAGTCCCTTAATGTCCAATGTCCAGTGACCCTCATTCCGCAATGCTATATTTTGGAGCGGAGGTGTTCCTTACCTGTCTTCTGGGTTAGGGGGATTCTGATGTCTCCCGTGTGAAGAGAGAGGGGGTCAGAGAGAGACAGAGAGAGACAGAGAGGGTCAGAGAGAGAGAGCCAGAGACAGAGAGAGAAAGAGGGGGTCAGAGACAGACAGAGAGAGAGGGTCAGAGACAGAGAGAGAAAGAGGGGATCAGAGACAGACAGAGAGAGAGACAGAGAGAGAGAGAGGGTGAGAGACAGAGACAGAGAGGGTGAGAGACACAGAGAGAGGGAGTGAGACAGAGAGAGAGGGCGAGAAACAGAGAGAGAGGGCGAGAGACAGAGAGAGAGGCGCGAGAGAACAGAGAGAGGGTCGAGGGCGAGCGACAGCGAGATGAGGGCGAGGAGAGACGAAGGAGAGAGGGCGAGAGGACAGAATGGGAGAGGAGGAGGGCGAGAGACAGCGAGGCGATGGACAGAGAGGCTGAGAAGGAGCGAGAGACTGAGAGGCAGAGACGAGGGCGAGAGATCATTAGAGCGCGCGAGGACAGACGGGGCAGAGGAGACAGAGGGCGAAGGACATAGGGTGCGAAGGAGAGCGTGATGGGGGGGTGAGTGATTGGGTGGGTGATTGGGGTGCGTAGTGTGTGCAGGGTGATTGGGTGGTGTTGGTGGGGTGATCTGGGGGGATTGGGGGGTGATTTGGGTGGAGTTGGGACGGCGAGTTGGGTGGGGTGATGAACGGTGTTGGTGGGGTGATTGGGTGGGTGTGAGGGGGTGAACAGTGATGTGGGTTAGGGGGTGATTGAGTGGGGGTGACGAGGGTGGGTTGATGGATGGTGGGGGTGGTTGAGGGTGGGGGGTGATGGAGTGATGGGTGGGTGGGGGAGTGGATGATGGGTGGGGGATTGGGTGGATTGGGGCGGTGATGTGGGTGGGGTGATTGGGTGGGTTGGCGGGGTGATTGGGTGGGTTGGCGGGGTGATTGGGTGGGGTGATTGGGTGGGTTGGCGGGGGGATTGGGTGGGTTGGCGGGGTGATACAGTGATTTGTGGGTTGGCGGGGTGATTGGGTGGGGTGACGGGGTGGGGTGATGGGGGGGGGGGGGACTGAGGGGGGGGGGGGGGGGGAGGGGGGGGGTGGGGGGGTGATTGGGTGGGGTGACACTTCTGGTATCCTACTCCTACACACACACACACACACTCTCTCTCCCATGCACATACTCTCCCATGCACACACACACACTCTCTCTCTCATACATACACACAGACACTCTGTCTCACACGGGACAGGGGGAAGAAGAGAGGAAAGGCCACGGAGACCGAGGGAAAGCAGAGACCAAGGGGGTAAGGGGGGAACTCCCCTGCTACCATCTCCCACCCCCCGTGGGCAGCCACGGGGATCGGGGGGACGCGGGGAGTAAGAGGGAACACCTCTGCCCTTTGCAGGCAGCTGGGGGGAAGCGGGGACCACGGAGAGAAGGGGGGACCGGGGAGAGAATTGGGGAACACCCCCGCTTCCATCTCCCGCCCCGCGAGGGCAACCAGGGGGAAGCGGGGACCAGGGAGAGATGGGGGAACACCCCTGCTTCCATCTCCCGCCTGCGTGGGCAGCCGGGGGGAAGCGGGGACCAAGGAGAGAAGGGGGGACTTTTTTTCAGAGCAGGGGAAAAGTAACTGGCCACCGGCCAATTTCCGTTCGCACCTGGAGAGTGGGCAACCGGGTTTGTCGAGCACTGTATATATATATATATAGAGAGAGAGAGAGAGAAACAACAGAGAAAGCAACCTTCCCCGAAGAAGACCGTTTCTGGTCGAAACGCGGATGGAGTGGGAGTCTGCTGAGGGGGGGCCATACCTTCTTTTACCTGACACGAGGCTCTGACCTACTCTTCTGCCCGTGATATCCCTACACTGAGTGGTGATGTATACCTCACATTGCTACTTGTATTCTCATTGTATCCACTCCATGCAACTATTTACAACGATTGTATGGTGATCCCTTCAATGTGGATATACTTTTTCAGTGTGGGTTCTTATTTTACAGGTGTGCTTTTACAGATCCCCCTGTGTCCTGTGCATGTCAGTATTGGTCTATGTTTACTGCACCGGCACACTTTATTCGAGCAAATACCCAGTATGTACCTGGCAGATACCTGGAATGCGCCGCTCCTCACCTCTGACAAGCCCCGTTGCGTTTGCCTTCCCAGCCTGGGTTCATGCCTGGCTGATGGGCGGCTGATCTGTTAAATGATAATGATTAGGATTTAATAGGCTGCAATGCTTCGCGTGTCTACCAGATGGCATAAATTCATGAATTGTAATGCAGTATATATATATATATATACTGTGCAGTATTGCAGCCAGCGGGAATAAAATGCTTCAATCCTTGCTGGAAAATAACCCAATGCACTCGGGCAGAAAACAGTCACAAACCTCAATACACCCGGGCATACCCGAATTCGTGGGACTAGCCGAGCTCGAATAAAGTGTGTCGCCAGTGTATGTTTAGACCCTTGCCTCCAGGTTCACATTGTTTGGTAGAGCTGAGCCCCCCTCATCTTTTAAACTTTATCCCCTGTTTTAACTCACTTTAATAAAATTCTTTGTTTATACTTTAAGGTATGTCCGTGTGCTTTTTACAAGGTTGCTTTCTCTGTTGTTTCTATATTATTTCAACCTTTAGCACCACTGTTGAGTATGACTAATACAGTATATGACTTATTGACAGTTGTTTTGGACACTATTGATTTGTAGTGTTGAGCGATATTTCTGTGTGTTTCACCATATATATATATATAGTATATATATATATTATATATATATTATATATATATAGTTATATATATATAGTATACCCCAGTTTTCGACAATTATGATCACCACAGCGCCCGTGGCGAGTGATTTGGCCGCTGGGGAGCAGTGTTGCGGCCTTTGAATTCCCCTGTTCGCGCCAATTATTATTATTTTTTTAATAAATAAATAATTTCCCTCCCTGATTGGCCTGACGCGAGGCTGGCAGCTCTGGGTCAGAGACCCCCCTGCACCCGATTCGCTCCCACTTGCTGAGATTTAACAAACACATTTAGGGGGAGGGGCTTACAAAGATTACACTCAAGGCAGGGAGATTTAAACAGAAACATTAGGCGAGGGGGCTTTAACACAGATTACACAGGCGGAAGATTTAACAGACAAACATTTAGGGGGAGGGGGGCCTTACACAGATAACACTCTCAAGGCAGGGAGATACAGGGATGTCTGTACTGTAGTTGTTTATTGCAATGCTCAATGTGTTGTACAGTATAATGTTTTTTTACAATGGAGATAGATGTAATCCTTGGTATTGTAAGGGTTAAGCCTTGGTTTAAATTTTTGTTTTCTGGTTGGGTACTTATTATTGATATTTGTTTACCTTGTTGGTTCTGTTTACTTGTTTGGAGTATCGTACTTTGTCTTTCGTGCTGGCTTGTGTTCCCTTCTTTGCAGAATGTTATGGTGCATAGATTTTATGCATCAATAATACAATGTAAAGCAATGTATTATTGAATGTGAGGTTTTCATTGGCATTTGATGATTTAGATTGCAAGATCAGTTAGGATTATTAAGGAAATTATGTAATGTAGTGTGTCTGTAGTGAGTAAAGTTATTTGTAGTACAGTATGATTTTGATAACCCTTCACATTTATATTGTATCATTGGTTCTCATGTGTGTGTGATATACTGTATATATAGATAATATAATATATATATCATATATAGTATATATATATTGTATATATCTCTATATATATAATATACTGTCCTGTAGTAGTGTCTGTTACCGGAGGCTTGTTGTGCTCTCTCTCTCTCTTCTCTCTCTCTTCTTTTTTTTTTTCTCTTCCTGTGTTTCTATTTCTCTTACGATTGCTATCTTATTCCTTCGTGTGGCTGCTGTGTCGTTGCGCATTTTTTCTTGTGGGTAGCGGGGGGTGGTGAAGGGGGGTATGTGGCCCTTGGTGTGAGTTTAGAACTGCGGGGGGGGGTCGGGTATGGCATCTTAATCCCTTCAAACCGTAGTCAGTTAATCCCGCTACTGTGTCTGATAGGGAGGATATGTGCAACCGCTACCCCCCGCAATGCCACTCTTAAACAAACCACCGTTGGGGCTGATCAATCCCCCATTCACCAACCCCCGCTACCACATAAAACACTAATTCACACCAACGCAGCAGACAATTAAAAAAAATCTAAACTACTTAAATAAATACTGCATATATAATAAAAATAATTTAAAATACATTTTAATATTCAATGTGTAAATAGTGTGGCGGGGGGCTCCGGAAGCTTGAACTCGCTGTGGTTTAGTCCGGTGGACCCTCCTACGTTTTCCCGAGATACACGGCCCCTTTATGGGCTGCGCGATATCCCTCTGCCTTTGGTTTACATGCCGGCGGGTCACGTGGCTATTGGGGACCTTTAAATGCGAGAGGATACCGGCAACCTCATAAAGGGGTGCGTATCTCGTAATGCTAGGGGTCCCCGACCTGAAACCAACACAGTTCAGTCTCCGGAGACGCCCCTGGGACACTCTACACTATGAATAAAAATGTATTTTAAATCATTTTTTAAATGTCCGATTGTTGTGCGCAGAGAAAAGCCAGCGGAAATTCTCTCTCCTTGCTTCAAACACATTTTCTCGCCAGGGACGGCCTATAGGTATCATTGGATGTGCATGATACTGTCGTGTGGGATTTGTATGTGTTAGGGGTTATAGGGGTGTTGTAATACAGTATAATATATATATAATACCGTTAATGACAGTTGCTGAATTAACTGTCTAGTCTCAAACCTGCTAGCCATAAACCAGCCTCTACACCTGTATTACCCTCAGGTTTGAAACATGTAATGTGAGAGGTCAATGGCTTTGCATTCTCATCCCATAGCCTCCTGTTTTAAAAGCTGTGTTAATAAAACAGCATGCAGTGGCTTGAGTAATTGGCTCGTGGTGTAATACGAGGCTTTTAGACAAAAGGTTGGCCTGAGTGCTCAATTTGCATGTGCATTCCGCAGAATCCCTGGGTGCTGCAGGGGAAGTGCTGATGCTGGGTGACAATGGGGAAAGTACAGGGTTTGCAGACCTGTCTAAGACATGCAATGAACATACAGTAATATTTCAGTTGCTTTATATTGCTTTACTGTGGAGGGTTTTTGTCACTTTTTTAACCCACCATAACCTTAATGACAGTGGTGATTACCTAGTCTAGCTCAAAACCTGCTAGCCATTAAGACACCAGCCTCCACACTGATGATACCCATCAAGGTTGAAACATGTATGTGGAGTAGGTTCTAATGGCTTTGCCATCTCATCCCAGCCTCTTGTTTAAAGCTGTGTTAAAACAGCATGCATTGGCTTGAGGATTGGCTTGTGTAATACGAGCTGAGGACAAAAGGTGGCACTGAGTCTCATTTGCATGTCATTTCTCCCGAATCCCTTGCTGCATGGAAGTGCTGTATGCTGGGTGACAATGGGGAAAGACAGGGTTGCAGACCTGTCTAAGACATGCAAATGAACATACAGTAATATTTACAGTTGCTTTATATATATATATATATATACTGCATTACAATTCATGAATTTCAGGGGACGGCTTCTCGGCTTCAAAGACAACAGCTCGCAAACGCCCCCATGCATTTTTACACGGCATTGCAGTATTGCAGACAGCGGGAATAAAATGTTTAAATCACAGCCGCGAAAATAACGCAATACATCCCGGGCGAAAACGATACAAAACCGCACATCACTGGGATATTCTGAAATTCGCGGAGCTAGCCGAGTTAGAATAAAGTTGGTCGCCACTCTAGGTTTGCGGTATACAAAAGTCTGTAGTTGGTTGTTTTTTTATAGTAATGATGGTGTCTAGGAAGTATACTTCGTCTGGGGAATGGGTGAGTTTGAGGTTGATGGTCGGGTGGAACGTATTGAAGTTCTCATGGAACTGTAGGAGGTCCTGTTCACCAGAAGTTCAAATCAGGAGGATGTCATCGATGTAGCGAAGGCACGTACGGGGTTTCAAGTGACAGGTGGAAAGAAAGTCACTTTCCAGTGACGGCTAGAATGCACACCCATACACAACATAAACTGCACAATCCTGTAAACAAGGACGGCACGTGGGCGAATGTAAACAAGCTCCCGTGTCATGGTATCACTACGCATGCATAACAAGTGGCGTCCCTGATAACTATAGTGATCCGCGATTGCGGTCATTATTATGAGTACGCGTATGCGCGCTGACATGGTGCTATTAAGATGTTGGTACTATAAAAGTCAAGCACATATTAGTATGCTTGAAGTGCAAAGGCACATATTGTAAAATAAAACATTGCAATCTGATTATGGCAATATACATTACAACCACACATAATAGGGGAAAAAACATACATAACCCCCCATAGCGGAATCTAGCTGAGTAAAACAAGGAAACACCTAAATGTGTAGAAAAGGGTGAAAAGACATTGAGCCATGCAGGATGAGCGTGCAAGCCATGCAACAATGGATACAAGAGTGAATGTAACTAATACAGTACATAAAATGCAATCATTTACAAAAAACACCCATGTTTAAGGTCTTCATTCAGTTCATATGGTGCCATAGTTTTGAGACCATGAATAAGTCTGGCCTCTATTACCTCTGTAGGGTATTGGTTGGACCTGCAGAATAGGCATGCATCTCATAGTTGCCAAAGAATGTCATTGTTGTTTAAAATGGCGAGTAACCGGAAAATATTTGAGATCTTCATCAGCGGTATTGCTTTGTTATGCTTTCCGGATTGTTGAGCGATGTATTGCAATCCGCTCCTTTAGCATCCGGGTAGTCTTGCCAATATAATTTAGTCCGCACTGATAATGACGCTATGTTGACTTCGCCATGGGAAGCTTTTATTGTTCTATTTCCCCCACATTGTATAATTGTATTATATACGTGCCATGTCCAGATCGCCCCTCATTTTCATTATCACACGAGCCTTTACTGGTTCAGCTTCCTGGCATGTGTTCAGCCTTAACTCCGTTTTGGAAACAGCACTATGTTGGCTGCGTGCACTCATACATTATAGGATAATTGATTTATTTATTTATAAAATATTTTACCAGGAAGTAATACATTGAGAGTTACCTCTCGTTTTCAAGTATGTCCTGGGAACAGAGTTACGACAAATAATACATGGTTACAAATACAGTTACAGCCGCAGCCCCTTTTATTCTCCAACATCTCCGAATTTTTTCAGGGATTTTTTCCGAATGCCACGCACTTCACCGCACTTCACCGCACTTCACCACGTTCTTGCTGCATTCTGACCGCATTCATACCGCATTCATGTTGCATTCACACCCGCGGTTGATGTGTTTATTGATAATGGTTCAGATTTAATTGGTTGCAATTCATCGCGTATCCGCCAGATGGCAGATATTCATGAATTGTAATGCACATGTGCTTCAGTAATGTCTCGACTTGCAGGTGTTTAAAAGAATACCACAGTGGTCCATTGTAAATTGGCCTTGGAATTTAGGCATTTTCATATTAAAAAATACAAGCACAGTGTTAGGTCTTGTTTTATTGTCCTGAGAGTCCAGGCATGAGTGCACAACTGGAGTCCATGTTCCAAAAACCCGACAGAACGTATGTTTATTTAATATGGGCCGCGATTAATGCGACAGATGATAAGATGGCCACAGTTGTTCAAATTTATCAGTATTTTATCGAAAACTATGACTTTTACAAATTTTTGCCAGATGCTCATGTGTGGAAGCGTGCAATAAGGAAAAAGTTATGTATCGATCCATGTTTTTTTCGTATTGATCCCGGTGTTATTGGAGGGTATTGGTGTGTATCACCGGGTTTTTCCCGTATCTATAATCATGAATCCCTACACCCCCACATACATAAAAAGCATACAAATCAACCATGTGCAATCAAACGCACAGTGTTGCAGTCAAAAGCTACAGCACAGCACAGATTGAATATTGTAATATTAAGATGGTTTAGGTACGCTTTTGGAGAAAATAAAAATAAAAAATGAGGAGAAAAAAATATATATTTTTTTTTGGGGTTACTCACTCTTGAACTTCGCAAGCAAGCAGTGGCGAAGATACAGACGCATGCGCAGTAATCATCAACTATGTACTTTAGCTCCCATCCCAAAGAGGATTACACGCAGGCGCAGAGAGGTGATGCTCGGCTAGGGACGGACAATTAAAAACACAATGACAAGCTTTAGAAACGGAATGGTTCTGGAGAGGTGTCTGTCTTGTGTGTGTGCATGGGGGAGGGGGGTACAGGGTACAGCTGCATGAAGGATTAGCTGTACTGTAGTTCAAAGAAATGACTGATTTTCAAAAGGCAGGTCATCATAATAATTTGATCCCTACACCCCCAAATACATAAAAAGCACACAAATCAACCATGTGCAGTCAAACGCACAGTGTCGCAGTCAAAAGCTACAGCAGAGATTGAATATCGTAATATCAAGATGGTTTAGGCAGGCTTGTGGAAAAAATAAAAATAAAAAATGAGGAGAAAAAAAAATATTTTTTTTTTTTGGTCACTCACTCTTGAACTTCGCAAGCAAGCAGTGGCGAAGTTACAGATGCATGCGCAGTAATCATCAGCTATCAAGCAGGAATGTGATTGAAACCAGAAAGACACACATTCAAAGGAATGGTATGGGAGAGGTGTACTGTACTGTAGATAAGATAAGAAGTTGAAATACTGCAGTGCAGTAAATTAGCCTGTGTGTGTGTGGGGGCGAGTGAGGGGAGAGCGCTGTATATGCCGAAATGTGATACTGGTACAGTACACGCCTATGCGTTTCAACAATTTTCAAATGAGACATACAGCACTGCTCATGCATGTATAAATATGCAAATTTACAATTACTGCGCGCGTACACGCAGACTGTGTACTGCCGTAGGTTGAACTGCTAAAGTATTAGACTTTGAAGACAACAGCTCGCGAACGCCCCCCTGAGTTTTTAGACGGTATTGCAGTAATGCAGACAGCGCTAATAAAATGCTAATATTACGAGCGCTAAAATACCGCAATATACTCCGGGGAAAAAAACCATACTGCCTCTGCCCGCGGTTATCAGAGTTGCGCTGATACGGCCGCACTAGGATAAAGGCGGCCGCCACTGTACATAAATGAACAGGGTATACATTATATACAAAACATTGCATGCACAGTTAAAGAAAATATATATTATGGGCGTATGAAACAGTTACAGACCAGATTAAAATGTGATACAGCCTTAGATTTGAAAGAACTTAAACTTGTGGTGGATGTGAGAGTCTCTGGTAGGTTGTTCCAGTTTTGGGGTGCACGGTAAGAGAAGGAGGAACGGCCGGATACTTTGTTGAGCCTTGGGACCATGAACAGTCTTTTGGAGTCTGATCTTAGGTGATAAGTGCTGCATGTGGTAGGGGTGAGGGGCTTGTTCAGATATCTGGGTAGCTTGCCCATAAAGAATTTAAAGGCAAGACAGGAAAGGTGAACTTTGCGCCTAGACTCGCGTGATGACCAATCTAGTTCTTTGAGCATTTCGCAGTGATGTGTGTTATAGTTGCATTGGAGAACAAAATGACAAATTGAATTGTAGAGGGTGTCAAGTTTGCTAAGGTGGGTTTGAGGTGCCGAGCCATATACTATGTCTCCATAGTCAATAATTGGCATTAGCATCTGCTGTGCGATACGCTTTCTGACCAGGAGACTTAGGGAGGATTTGTTCCTGTAAAGTATCCCTAGTTTGGCATAGGACTTGGTTGTCAGGGTATCAATGTGCATCCCGAATGTTAAGTGGGAGTCAAACCATAAGCCCAGGTATTTAAAACTAGTGACAGGGGTTAGGGTGGTGTTAGCGTTGGTTCTTATCTGGAGCTCAGTCGCTGGAAGCTTTAAAAATTTAGTCTTGGTCCCAAATACCATTGTTACAGTCTTGTCAGTGTTTAAAAACAGTTTGTTTTGGGAAATCCAGTTTTCGAGTCGCAAAAAGTCAGACTGAAATATATGTTGAAGGTCAGAGAGGCTATGGCTGTGTGCATATAGGATTGTGTCATCTGCATACATGTGTATTGAGGCTTCCTTGCAAGCTGTGGGAAGATCATTAATGAACACTGAGAAGAGTAGGGCCCCAGAACAGAGCCTTGCGGGACACCACAAGGGATATCCAGGGGGTTGGAGTTAGAGCCTGAGATGGACACATGTTGGGTAGGACTGATAGGTAGGACTGAAACCAGTTTAAAGCATGCTTCCCTATTCCAGAGATACAGAAGGGCAATATGGTGCTCAAGTATGAAATCCCATTACTTGTAATTATATGTTTTGTATACATGGGGCACAGTCTGCCTAACAAGTGTCATCTATTTAGAAATCTCAATGTGGTATATGGTTGGTGTGTCACTTCCCCCGTCAGTGTGGTACATTTATGGGTGTCTCCATAGGTTTATGGGGCATCACCATCGTTGTTTCCCTTATGGTGGTCGTGTAAACTGATTATTTGCCGTTTTTGGTGTATTTAGTCTCGCAGAGCCACTCATGCGCATGCGCGTATGTATAGGACTGTAGCTGTTCCCCTTAATGGGATCGGGGTCCTTTTATCACTGAGCACAAACTGCGCATGCGCGAACAGTCGTGACTAACCTGGAACGCATCTCGCGAGATTTAGCCCTCCATTGCCCTGCATTGCGTTCCACAGAGCAGGAGTGCTTGGGAGGCGGATGTCTCAGTGGCTAAACAGGTAAATAGTCGCTTCTGGTATGGCGCTGGCACAGCATTTTGTAATTAAATCATTATGCAAATTCCAATTAGCATTTTTTGGCGCCAAACGGCAGACTGTCCCTATATATAGTGTGTAGTATACCATGTTTAACTGACTTCTTGATAAAGTGCAATTTTCACTGCACGAAACGCGTAGAAGGTTGCAGCCTTCCACATTTTAATGTTTCTACAATAAAGAAGATTTTTGCCAGACCTGCTGTCACCCCCCTTTTTTGCTGTGCGTTGCATCAACAAACTCTGTACTGGATTCTTCCCTATTCCAGAGCTCTGGAGTTTGTTAAGCAGGATAGCATGATCAACTGTATCAAAAGCCTTTGCAAAATCTAGGAATACTGCACCAGTGAGTTGTCCCCGTTGCATTCCACACTGGATTTCATTGCAAACTTTTAGCAGGGTAGTTACGGTGGCGTGTTTGGGACAAAAGCCAGATTGGAATTGGCTAGGGAAATTTGTCTTGGTATAGTAATCGCTTAATTGGGAGTGGACACATTTTTCCATGACTTTGGATAGAATTGGGAGAAGTGAGATTGGCCTGTAGTTTGAGACAGTATTTTTGTCCCCACTTTTGAAGATTGGGACAACTCTGGCAGTTGCGGATTGCTATAGTTACCAGGGACACCATTAGGTGCACATGCGCAGTGTAATATATGTCACGGGCGGCTCCTTACATTAGCCCACAGGTCTCAATTGTCACGCACTGTTGGCACTGTGTGCGATTGTGCCACATATGGCTTTGAAAGGGGCGGACCTGTGTAGATACTGACGTCGGTCAGGTCTGCCTGCAATGGATGAACCAACCCGCGATAATCTTTTAGTAACATGACAGGTTTATGCATTGTGATTGGCACATTTACACTCAACTGCAGCTGATGATTTTTGCGGGTTTTTTAGCTTGTTTTATTGGTTCATTGGGTGTTTTGTGTACACTGGTGAAGGTATAACTTACTGTCACGTTCATTTGAACACTGCACAATCCTGAAGAAGTTTCCGTTTGTGGAACCGAAACGTTGGTCTTTTGAGTGTCTATCTCTTCAATACATCATTTTGAAGTTGACCCCTTGTGTGCTGTCTCTCCTTGCTGGACTACAATATATATATATATATATATATATATATATCAAACACACAAAAAAGACAAAGACAATCCCCTTACTAGCCACTCTAAATTACACCAACAAAAAAATAAAAAAGAAAGATATAGCTCAAAGGAATCAAAGCCTTGCCGGAATGGAAATGAACCAGTTTTATTTGTAAATACCGCAAGACACACTATAATTAAAAACAAGACATAATGAAGACAGCCAAATTATTCTGTGAAAAGTGACTATATATCAAGGAATACTGTATACCAAACAAAAAAACTAAGTGTATCTAAATAATAATAAATATGATATATATAATACTATCCAATGATACCACTAAAGTTCAATGAAACAAAAAGTTAAAGAAAAATATATATATAATATATATTACCACTAATATAAATGCCTGACTCCCAGTTGTAAAATACAATCACAGCATGGGAGAAAATATATAATCAAAAAGCAACATGGAAAGGAAAAAATGGGGAGAGGAAAACATACAGGGGAGATAAAAAGTAAAATCTCAACACCTGAACAGTATTACCCAAAAAAAGGGGATTTAAACACTGATTACTGATGCAGCAAAGAATTGACACATAATAACTATGATCAACATGTGAGCAAACAGAAGCAAAACATTAAGCACACAATAGTGGTATCACTGCAAGACAAATGATGCCAGAAAAGCGGGGAGAGATATATACTCAGCTGTAGCTCAGTAGCAGGAGGCATCCGTCCATGATAAAGACGTCGGCAGTGTTGCATCGGTAGCTCAGAATAGAATAGGGAATCCATTTTGCTGCATTAGTTCAGTGATAAAGTCACAACAGGAAAAATCATATAGAGGCTGTCTTCAGTTACACTCAACGCGTTTCACCCTCGGTGGGCTTCTTCCCGGAGTGATCACTGATCACTCCGGGAAGAAGCCCACCGACGGGTGAAACGCGTTGAGTTAAACTGAAGACAGGCTCTATATGATTTTTCCTGGTGTGACTTATCACTGAACTAATGCAGCAAAATGGATTTCCCTATTATATTTGAGCTACCGATGACAACACTGCGACGTCTTTATCAATGGACTGATGCCTCCTGCTATGAGCTACAGCTGAGTATTATCTCTCCCGCCGTTCTGGCACATTTTGTCCTTGCAGTGATACACACTATTGTGTGCTTTAATGTTTTGTTCTGTTGTCCACATGTTGATCATAGTTATTATGTGTAATTCTTTGCTGCATCAGTAATCAGGTGTTTAAATCCCCTTTTTTTGGGTAATACTGTTCAGGGGGTGAGAGATTTACTTTTATCTCCCTGGATGTTTTCTCTCCCCATTTTTTCCTTTCCAATAGTTGCTTTTTGATTATATATTTATTCCCATGCTGTGATTGTATTTTACAACTTGGAGTCAGGCATTTATATTAGGGGTAATATAATGTATATTATATATTTTTCTTTAACTTTTGTTTCATGAACTTTAGTGGTATCATTGGATAGTATATATATAGATACATATTTATTATATTTTAGATACACTTTAGTTTTGTTTGTTTGGTATACAGTATTCCTTGATATATAGTCACTTTTCACAGATATAATTTGGCTGTCTTCAGTATGTTCATGTTTTAAGTTAGTGTGTCTTGCTGTATTTACAAATAAAAACTTGTTCATTTCCAATTCCGGCAAGGCATTGATCCTTTGAGCTATATCTTTCTTTTTTATTTTTTGTTGGTGTAATTTAGAGTGCTAGTAAGGGGATGTCTTTGTCTTTTTTGTGTGTTTGATATTATTATACTTATCCCCCTAGCACCATTAGGCTCTTTACTTCATATTTAAACTGACTTGTTTTTGAAATATATTTTACCAAATAATATAGTCAGTTATATTTAGGGTCGAGTTAACCACATATATTGTGTTGAGCAACACACTTTTGTGTGTTCTTATATATTATATATATATAAATATATATATAATATATAAAAATAAAATCTATAATATAATATAAAAGCAAATATATATTATATATATATACCCAATATCAAAGCAATTGGAGCACTAACAATTCAAAAAATACAATTTAATGAAGTAACAAGGCGATAGATATAGATATAAGATATATATATATATATATATATAATATTATTATATATATATATATATATATATATTATTGCAGCAAGCTTAAACTTATAGGGGACCATGTTTTAATGGTTTTGAAGCAAAAAATGGCAATGTGTTGCTCATTTGCATGTATTTCCCAGAATCCCTGCTGCAGTGGAAGTGCTGTGTGCTGAGTGATAATGGTTAAAAGCGGGGTTGCAGACCTGTCTAAGACATGCAAAGGAGCATACAATAATATTTCCATTTGCTATATGCTTTACTGTGGAGGGTTTTTGTACCACACATAACGTGTGTGTGTGGTGTGTTGTGTGTGTGTGTGGTGTGGTGTGTGTGTGGTGTGTGTGGGTGTGTTGTGTGGTGTGTGGTGGGTGTGTGTGTGTGTGTGTGTGTGTGTGTGTGTATACATTGTGACAAACGCCCCTCTTTTGTAGTGCTGACGTCTGTCTGGGTTCTTCCCGACACAGTCTTCTAGGGTTAATTATACAACAAACAGGATCATGCAAAGTATTATGCGCGCTTAACTCAGGCTTCTGCCTGCTTTATTTCATCCAAGTAGGTACTGAGCTTTAACATGTGAGGTTAGAGGTACTCAGATACTTCCTTCAGCAGTTCACATATTTCAGTGTTACCATATTTCCCACACTGTTATTTCAAGAAAATAAAACCAAAATCATATAAAGCAAAATCCTATCCCTTTCAGGATCTAACTACACATCAGAATCAGTCTCTCTAACAGCTGCTGGCCAACAAAACTGGTTCCCCAGCTTAAAACAATGCTCTCTCATTTAGGGTCACAAGATACAGTACAGTCTTTAGCAACAGCAGTAACCATTTGTTTTGTTATTGTTTCGTGGAGTCCAGGCAAATCCTCTCGGTACTGTGATACGTGGAGGGGCCGTCACCCCGATACTGGATGCAGGGGAGCAGGACACCCCAGCACCCAGGCTCCAAGGAGAGAGAGAGAAAATGCAAAACCCCTCTGCTCTAAATACCTGTGCATGTGATTAGAAGAGCAGGTGAGGGAGAACTAGAGCCATGGTAATCTGTGGTCTGGATTTTCCATCCAGCTGCCTGAGTTAATGGGAAGCTGTGGAACGGATCATTTGTAACTATTCCTGCACTTTCTGCTCTAAAATGGGGCAGAAAGCTGCCTAACATCTTTGGACTATGTCACAACATATACATATATATATATATGTATATATATATATATATATATACACACACTTATACACATAAACAAAAGGGCGCCAACATGCATAAATGATTTGAAGCAACTTGCTTGAATAGTTTGGCAGTCCTGATTTAAACAGGGCAAATAAAGTCTGTAATTGAAAAACCATGTGACAGATGTTATAAAAATGAGCTGCTATAGGAAATAAAGTCCTTGGCCTAGCATTAATGAATGAAATAAAAATGATTACCAGTCAAGGACCTAGATACCACGTGGGGTGCAGACAAAACCTCGAAAAACCTTTGAAGCCGCATGCGCGTGAGACAAATCCAGAATAATCTGATGCATACACTGATAACATTTACAAAGTCAGTCAAATCATGTACCACACATACTGTTATAAAGTATGGTCCCAGCTTCATTAGTTTTATTACATTATTTATCTCTTTTTTTCCCTTCACAACACAGTGCTATTTTGGGAAAATCTATTTTTTCATCACGAGCGAGATGAAATAGGTTAATGAATTGCTTTCATATGCGACCTTCAGTTTTCCTGAGCAAGGGAGGTAGATTGGTCAGAATTAAGCAGCAGTGCAGAAGCCTCTGCAACACCTGCTGATCCCCAGCTGTGATTTGCCGTATGCTGGTGGTCATCAAGCGTTAGACAGCTCAAGTCTGGATCACTTCAACAAATGTGCCCGCTGCACTTGCTGCGCTGCTGATGAGTACCTAGGAATTAGAGGTCACGGTATAATTACTGCATGGTGTGCCAGATTTGAAAGTGAGAGCATAAAGGTTTGGCCACAGATGGGGAACTAGAATATATACACTTGCACACAAGGATGATTTCTCCTTGCTGCGTGTCATTGTGGGCATGTGTGTGGCGCCTCTGACTAGTGATTCTGCGCAGTAAATAAAAAGGGATATTTATTTAATCAGTACTTGTTCAATGCAATACCAAAGCCCTTTAGACATAACTCACAACTTTCTTTATATTAAGGTGATTACCAAAAGATCCTAAAATGCTATCCTAACATAAGTGTGCAGCGATTTAGTTTATTGGTCAAAAATGCTGAATCTGACTTTTTAAATGGTGATCTATTATAAGCACATGCTGTTGGAAAGAGTGTCATCTTAATATAAGGTAATGCTGTTGCTAATATCGCCTTCACCTTGAGAAAGGCAGTATTAGACTGCCGAAACGTTGGTCTTTGTGGCATATTAAACCTCCTTGATGATTAAGACCGTGTGCCTGTTTCTCATTGCACTGGATCATATTGGGACTTCAGGAGCTCCCCAGAACCAGCGCACAGGCAGCTAAGTACCTCACCTCTATTACCTATGTGACTGAGTGCATGTCTCATCCTCTATCTGTGTTGCTAATATCGCAACAGATTAATGGGCCCTTATCTTCACTGTTATTTTTTATTCAGTCAAATATGTCTTAATGGAATAATTACTAGAGGTCGTTTGGTAAAGCATTTTTTTTTAAATTCAGCAATACTACTTTCTAACTTTTTTTTTTATTATTATTTGTATATGTGAAACATGTGGCAATGTATAATTCTACATTCTTACCTAAACTGGCAATCGTTTGGTGCTTTTGTTATAAATCTGTCAAAATCCTGATTGTGTGCCTAATATTCTGAAGCTAGGGTCACGTGTGATGTGTGAATAGCCCCAGATAGCATTAACTCAGCTCCCTTTTTAAATCACTCCAAGTCCTATAATATTTCCTCCACTTTATTGGGAAAAGCAGCAGAATACAGGTTCTTGTGAATGGTGTGTAGTGGTGATTTATAGTTGGAAACAGGTAAAAAGAGATGACCTCACCATGGCAGATGAACAGAGAAGGGGTTCTGTACTCACTGTCTCCAGGGTGGAAAAGGAAGTGAGGGGCAGTGTGGGTAAAAGGAATAGCCTTGGGACAGACTATCTAGACCAAACAGGAGGAGGGGCAGACTAGCCCATTCTGGTAAGGATCACAGGGGCTGCAGTAGGACAGGCAGAACTGCAAGGAAAAAAGGGGGGGGGGGTGAAACAGAAGTGCAGTTCGTGTTCCATGACACCTAACATAATGGCCGCGTCAGTGTAACTCTGCAGCTACAATGTATCCTTCTAATACTAAGGTAACATTATCTATTGTTACAGTTTACAGCTCAAACTGCTGGGAACAATGGCAACACATTACCACAAACAGGAAAGTATTACAAAGATCTCATGCCTTGATGTGGCTTTCAGGCTTATACGCTTTGGCCAAAGGGTTTAACTATATGACCCTTTTTCAAGAGAATATACAGTATAGGTATTGCACTGTGTATTTTTATCATATTGGATGTAGCTTTGGGGTCACTGACAAAGATCTCACACTGCTTGGGAGGTGGGCTAAAGCCTGCTATAGAAATCAAAGGATGCTTTAAAGCTCATTAAAAATAGCATTTAGAATTGAATAAAAACAAAAAACAACAAACAAAAACAGTCACTATTATCATTAGAAAATTCATTTTCACATTACAGCAGCTACTTTGGTCCAGGAGATATGTTGATTCATTTTACGTTGTGATATATTTTACTGGACCAACATGGTGGTTCTTCATGGATGAAATTATATTGAGCCGGACTTTTAAAACCTCTCCATGCTTCATGCACCTGTGAATTTGTAAAACCTCTGCACACTCATCCACATTGGAAGTACATTCCCATTTGAAGAACTTTAATTGGGATGAAGAGAGGTGTTGCAAGCGCTGTGCGATGTGCAAATGCAACAGGATTACCCTGGCAAATGTGCAGTCCTAATATACAACCCTGAAGATTTATATTTACATGGACAACCTCGGCAGAAGGAAGATCAGATTTATAGTAGATACATCCAGCCCGTTTTGATGAAACCTGTTATAAAGAGTTGTCTGATTTACAGTGTATAATAAATCTGTATTTCAGTGATTTATTTTCATTCTTTAGCTTTCTCAAAGGCCTATATCTGGGGAGAACACCAAAAGATATGAGAGTTTCTATTGAATGATTGACTTTGTCCCAATGCAGTTATCATTGCATACTGTATCCACCATACCAGTCAGCAACAGAACTATCAATATCAATATCTACTTTTATTATAGGTTTATTTTTAGCCTGATGGTAAATGTTCTCAATGATAAATTCCCTTTGGAGAAAAAAAAAAATACACAGGCATCGCTGGAATGAGGCGGTGTCTTCTTTCGAAATATTGTGTGTTTAAAAAAAGTATTTTATTTTATTTATGTTAAAGTAAAGGTAGTGTCACATCCATCCATCAAGTACTTGCATGCAATTTATTTCTACATCTTCCGATTTATTGCAACAGCAAAAAAAGGTCACTAGTCTATTTTGTCACTCGAATGGCTTTTAGCTTTTCCTGGAAAAAAAATAAAACAGTTTAATACATAGTCAGCAATCACAAACAAAGTATCATAACTCATCCTAAATATTCAATTTGAGAAAACAGGAATTGGAAGATAAATTAAATTGATCAACAAAGTGAGGCACAGCAGACATCTAGCAAAGTACAGATTAGCACTACACTGTGAGTAAGAACTAGCATCCAAATCTATTCAAAGGACACTGTGTGCGCACAGATACTGCTGCGGCAGAGTTTATTCTAACTTTTACCCGTCTTGCCCCGCGCGTCATTACGGGCTGGCGCCGAACGTGGCCGTGCGCCAGCCCACCCTAGCCGCATCTTCCCCTCCCCCTTCCTTTCCCCTCGCGACCCCCTGGCTGATCCGGCCCGCTCCACGCTCCCCAAAATAAAATACCCCCTTACTTGCAGCCTCCTTCGGGGATGCCTGGCGTCTTCGGGGATGCCTGGCGTCTTCGGCACGCCGAAAAAAAAAAAAAGTAAGCCGCGTCTGCCCGCACTTTGCGGTGGCGGCCGAGTTAGAATAAACTCTGCCGCCACTGTACTGTACATCATCTTGCTCTAATAAAAATATTCTTAGCCTATCTATTACTGCACAAAAAAATGATAATCAAGAGTTAAGGATGTTTTGGTGATTTGCACTTACTGTACATCACATCTATTTGGTTTTCTGTATGATTGTAGACAAGCATGCACCCTAAATTCTTTTTTGTGTATTCAGACACAAACACGCTATATATATATGAAATAGTTTGCACTCACAGTTTCTCAGTGTAGGCAGATGCTCGTCCCATATAGAGATGTATACATGAGGTGACCAGGAGGATCAGGTAACAAAGAGACAGCACACCGCAGCTTAGATGAACAAACAAAGTGTATTAACAACACAGGGCAGCCGACGTTTCGGTCCTCAGAGTGGGACCTTCCTCAGGGCAGTGCAACCAGTGACTAATCCAGACATCTTAATATACCCTCACCAGTGACTAAAAACACACCAGCACCCAATGTAAACAATCAATAAAACCACGAAAATCAAACTACAGCTGTGAAAGCACCGCCTGCTCTGGCCAGGAGACCTATGGGAGGCAGATGCAGATACTGACAGCCAGACCATCCAATGAGAGCAGCTCTGCGCATGGGCATCATAGAGAGACATGTGTACAAATGTCAGAAGTGCGCCGCCATGTCCATAGCAACGCGCAATGCAGGGATCCGACGGCGTCCCTAGCAACCCCTGAGCGGTTGCTGGGTATGCTGTGTGAGAGCGCATATACATCAGGCGCCGCGCAGGCGCCGATACCCAGCTGCTGGTACTGAGTGGTCCTGCTATGGAGAGTCCCGATCGCGTTCCTAGCAACCGAAGGGACGCGTGCGCACCCTGACTTCGCATGTGTGGGCGGACTCAAAGTTATGATGCTCAAACCAAAGTGCTGGTGAGGAAAAAATGCCACCCAGCATTAGCAAAACACTGAAGAGCCAGGGACTGAGAACTCCTGCCAGGAAGGAAAACACAGAATAGCTGAATGAGAGAAAAGAGACATCAATGTCCAACTTAAATGGCTAACCCCAAAAAAGGCCCAAAAGGGGAAATACATACTAAATGGAAACCTATAAAAATGCAAATAGGTTGACAAATTGTAATCATAGGGGTACCAAACACAGGAAGCTGGACAGCATAGTCTCACAAAAGGATAGGGATGGGAACACCATGGAAGTGCAATATGTGAAGAAAAGTGAGGGAAACATGGGGAAAAGGGTGTCATGGAAGAAAAGCAGAGCAGGGCAAATAAATCAATTATAAAAAGCAACCAAGCTTGAGCTCTTCATTCAAACCGAGCGGTGCCATAGTTCTTAACTCATAGATTAATCTGGCCTCATGTTGCAACAGGATTGTGTTCCTGTCACCGCCTCGATGCAGGGGAGGCACATGGAAAATGGGAATGCAGCGCATAGTTGCCAAGGGATGCTTGAGTAACTTAAAATGTCTGGCCACAGGAAGGCACGCGAACTCGGTATTGTCAGGACTTGATAGTGCTTTCCTAATAGTAGAGCGGTGTATTGCAAGACGTTCTTTGAGCATTCTAGACGTTTTGCCAATGTAATGGAGACCAAAGGGACACCTGATCATATAAATGACAAAACGTGTTTCGCAGTTCATGAAGTGTTTGATCTTAATTTGTGCCCCGCTGTGCGGATGCGAGAAGCTGGTGCCAGTCTGCAAAAAGTTGCAATTAGTACAACCATGGCACCGAAAAACTCCTGGTTTTCTACAGAGCCAGTTCTTGGTGTTAGCATATTTATTAACTGGATCTGATTGTGTCAACACGTCACCCAAATTGCGCCCACGTCTTTAACACAGTAGAGGGGGATCCTTGCAGATGTTCGTATCTTATATATATAGTGGTTGACAAATCAACCAAAAATCTACACTCGCCCCCTAGCCCTGCCCCGCCCCGCTTTTTAAAAAAAGGGAGGCAATGGTGTAAGGCAGCAGTAAGGCTGCATTAAGGGAGTAAGGGAGTACTTACTTGCTCAAGCAGGATCACGATCGAAAAGGAAGGGCCGGCTTCAATGCGCAGGCTCACAAAAATTATCCCTCATGGCCGATGCTTGGGCAGCCATAAGGGATCGCCAGCAGGCAAAATCCGGGTGACCGGATTTGTCGAGCACTGTGTGTGCGTATATATGTATATGTAACACACTCCCCCCCCGCAAATCGCAGATACTGTAGGGAACATGTGGGCAAATCTAGATGTATTACCAGGTGTGGTGCAATACCTGTCAGGAGGCCTGAGCGTCGGCTGATGGGAACCTGGGGTGTATCCTGGAACATACTTACAGTGCCTCCACCTGTGCAGCATCCTAGAGTGTAGAATAACCCCTGACACAGGACCCACACACAGTAACCACATACACAGTGTATAAACAGTTTACTGTATGCAGATAAAGAACATAACAACAATAACATCACCAATAATAGTGTCACCCCTGTAACACTAATAGTACAACTGCTCGGTCGCCTCACAGTGCCTTTACCCCACACCTTATTCGCCCCCAAGACCGTGTACCCAGAGTCCCCCACCCAAGTGTGGAACAGCGCTGCCCACTAAGATGAGGTGTATAGTTGGTGCATGTGTAGAGATGATGGTACCTGCCGGGTGTGTCCACACCCGGGCGCGCAGATGCTTTGCTTGGAAATTATCTCTTGATCCAGACGGATGATCCTGCGTCGTGATCCGCCTCAGCGATAGATAGCTCCTGCCTGGAGTGATCCACCGTTAGAATGTCTCTGCCTCTGATGTTACAGAGGCTAATTCACCAACACAGCAGTGGCCAGGAATTCCATGGTTCCTGGCTGTGACCCTCACTGAAGCTGGCCCTACAGGACCATGTCCCTATCCTAGTGGGCGTCCCTGTAGCAGCCACAAGCAGAGGGTGAGTTGGGCCTAGCTGGGGCCCAAGGGGAGATCTCTGGCCTAGTGCAGTGGCTACTTGCCTCCCTGCACAAACACACCCTCCCCTCTCTGTGTCCCAGCTCCAACTTACTCTTCCTGACTCCAGCACGCAACAATGTATCCCCTTTGCAGCAGGAGAATCTGTAAGCCCTATAGAGGCTTCTGGGTAATGTAGTTCCTTTAGAGCCTCTACTCCGCGTGCGCTATCTTTACTGCGCACGCGCGATCCTGTAATGGCTGCTGCCGCTTGCAACTGCGCATGCGCAAACTTGTAATGGCCGCCGCATCTGCGCATGCGCGAATATGTCCAAGATGGCGGCGCCCTGTAGCTGATGCTGCATATATATATATGTGTGTGTGTGTATATATATATATTGTGACAAACGCCCCTCTTTTGTAGTGCTGACGTCTGTCTGGGTTCTTCCCGACACAGTCTTCTAGGGTTAATTATACAACAAACAGGATCATGCAAAGTATTATGCTGCTTAACTCAGGCTTCTGCCTGCTTTATTTTCATCCAAGTAAGGTACTGCAGCTTTAACATGTGAAGGTTAGAGGTACTCAGATACTTTCCTTCAGCAGTTCACATATTTCAGTGTTACCATATTTCCCACACTGTTATTTCAAGAAATAAAACCAAAATCATATAAGCAAAATCCTATCCCTTTCAGGGATCTAACTACACATCAGAATCAGTCTCTCTAACAGCTGCTGGCCAACTAAACTGGTTCCCCAGCTTAAAACAATGCTCTCTCATTTAGGGTCACAAGATACAGTACAGTCTTTTAGCAACAGCAGTAACCATTTGTTTTGTCTTATCTGTTCGTGGAGTCCAGGCAAATCCTCTGGTACTGTGATACGTGGAGGGGCCGTCAACCCCGATACTGGATGCAGGGGAGCAGCGACACCCCCAGCCCCCAGGCTCCAAGGAGAGAGAGTGAAATGCAAAACCTCCCTGCTCTAAATACCTGTGCATGTGATTAGAAGAGCAGGTGAGGGAGAACTAGAGCCATTGTAATCTGTGGTCTGGATTTTCCATCCAGCTGCCTGCAGTTTAATTGGATGCTGGTGGGAACGGATCATTAACTATTCCTGCACTTTCTGCTCTTAAATGGGGCAGAAAGCTGCCTAACATCTTTGGACTATGTCACATATCCCCCTCCCCAGCTCACACCTACTGGGGTGAGCGGCCATGGACCTCACTGGGGTGAGCGTCCTACCTGGAATACTTGAGCTAACTCCTCAGTAGAACATTAAGTATTCACATGACACGAATATTAACTTTTTTTTTTCTCCACGGCAATTATGGACAATAGTTTTTGTCATAAGAGACTATACTTGGCAAACATATTTTGTTGCTCTATATGAGGGAACTATTTTGAAAAATAAATGTCTAGCACACATTCTTACAACCCAGGATATGCTAAATATATTCAGAAAGCCAGACAATTTCTATTACCTCCCTGGGTTTTTCTACTCTAGAATATGAATCTCATATATTTACCAACAAAAAGGGCCTTCAACCCTGTATATTAATTTGTAGTTTAGCTACATTTTCAACACAGAGAACCAATATAACATTGTAATATTGACAAAATGCTTATTCTAGAGGCCTAATATACCTTAACTACAATAGCTTATTTGCATAGTTAAGTGTCGGTGACATAGTCCACACGTGTAATAACAAAAAAAAAATATCGGTCAATCCCCAAACACATTTTTTTTTCTCTTTGACTTCCAGTCCATTACGTTTCCTGACTTTATTTCATAGGCTGCTGCAACCTGCAAATGACTGGACTGTTTCTTTAGCTTCTGACGGAACTCTGGGGCCGGATAGTCTTTGTCTTTATATTGTGGCCCAGAGTGGCGAGATCCGGAAAAATTCAAGGCCAGCGTTGACCTTCGTCGCTTTTGCTTTGCAACCTTTGAACCTTTATGGTACTTCTTACTGCCATGTATTTTCTCACGACCATCACTCTCAGAGATTTGGGATTTCCCCTCTGGGGCAATTATATGGTACTTAGAAGATGAAGCACTGATTACCTTGATGGGGCTCTCACTAACTCCGGCTGTACCCTGTGGCATTTTACCTTCAGGCATGTAGTCTTGGGCCTCTCTTTCCCTGAGGCTACACTTTAGTTCAGCGGGTACCCGCTGGATAACCAGGGAAGCTGTGGAACGGATCATTAACTATTCCTGCACTTTCTGCTCTAAAATGGGGCAGAAAGCTGCCTAACATCTTTGGACTATGTCACAATATATATATATACAGTGGTTGACAAATCACCAAAAAATCTACTCGCACACAAAAAAATCTACTCGCCACCTAGTACCAAACGTGTGCTGCCTGGGCCAATATTTACTCGCCCAGGGGTTAAATCCACTCGCCCGGGGCGAGCAAATGTATAGGTTTGTCGAACACTGTATACTGTATATATATATATTCCCTAACCTAGGGCCTGTCCCTACAACACTCAACTAGTGTGACTCAGGGCTATCTGGGGCCTAGGGGAATTACTGGCCTAGTGCAGAGAGTCACTGACTCCTGCACCCTACCTCCTTCCCCTAGCTGCTCCAGTCACCAACTGCCAACGTGCTCTCTGCCCGCGAAATATATCAATCTCCTCTCCAGGGAGATTCTTCAGCCCTATTGGCTCCCTGGCGTCACGTGGGGCGCTGTTGGGGCTCATGGGACTTGTAGTCCTCTTCAAGAACCTTCCCTGGTAGGCTAGTGCTTCGCGGTCTTTTGTTAGCTCCCTTCTGCGCAGGCACGAGGTCCCTAGGGCTGCCTGACGGTTCCCTATCTGCTCCGGCACTCGCGCGACCCTCACTGCCTCCAGTGCCTTTCCTGCGCATGCGCGAGTGCTGTGGAATGGCGGCGCCCTAATCACCAGCCGCCGGGACCCTAGCGACGCGACCGCGGCCTTAGCAACGGCCCGATCACGTCCCCGGCAACCGGCCATAAGCAGGGGAAGACGCGCGGCTCCCTGCTCCGGCCCCCACCCTCGGAAGCAGCCGTCGCTATCTCGGCGGTGCACGTGACCATGCTGCGCAACCAGGAGGGGGTCTCTAGGGTAAGAGGGGTCACCTGGCTACATCCTCCCCCTGGTAAAATCCCCAACGTCCTCGCTTGGGACACAACTCAATGTAACTATATACAAAAGTTATATAATGAAAATGCATTTGAAAACATAACTTAGCACATGCATGACTCTACACAATATTACACAATTCTGTGAGCATCACAATCACAGATTGGATCTTGCTCCGAGAGCACTGCTGAGCCTCATAATGGGGTGCCCCCATCTGATCATAGGTTACCCGAGTTGGAGGGTACCTGATTCTTTGGCTCCGTCGGAGTTGTTCTTCTGCAACTCCCTCGGGGGAGTAATAAGCACAGTCCTGAGGCTCAGCCTCTTCCCTTGAGGGGAGAAATGTCTCTGCACAGTCTCTGTTAGGCACAAAGCTCGGGCTCTGTGGATCCAAAGGTTGGCCTGTTGGTGCCACCTTAGTAGGCGTTAGCCTACGGGGCCCTTTACCTGTAGCTCCTCCGGGAGATGCCCCTTCTGTGGAGCAGTCCCTTTGAGAGGGTCCTTCCATAGGATCTTCAGGAGTTTCAGAGAGGGTCTCGTTATTGACAGTCTCTTGACCCAGCTCTGATAAGTCGGGCTCACCGTTGAGCGGTGTAGCAAGTATCTCTGTCTCTCCTTCTTCCACTTGTGGAATGGGGAGAAGATGATTGCGGTGCCATACCTTTACCCGGCCGTCAGTGTCTTTGATGCGATAGACCGGGAGGCCAGGCATCTGGGATTCTATTTCATACACTCCGTCTCTCCATCGATCGGCCAATTTGTGTTTGCCTGGTACGCCCAAGTTCCGAAGCAACACAGCATCTCCTGGCCGAAGTTCCCGATATCTGACCTTATGGTCGTATCGCCTCTTATTGTCAGCATTTAGCTTAGTGGTGGATTTCTTTGCCTGCTGGTACGCCTGCTGCAAGCTGTCTTTGAGTCGTTGCACATATTTGAAATGGGTAGGATTATGTATCCCATCCGTTGAGACTCTAAGACGCATATCCACTGGCAATCTCGCCTCTCGCCCAAACAGGAGGAAGTATGGGGAGAATCCAGTTGACTCGTGTCTGGTTCAATTGTACGCATGCACCAAGGCTTCCACGTGTCGACTCCACTCCGATTTCTGAGCACTCTGTAGTGTTCCGAGCATGTCTAGTAAGGTCCGATTAAAACGTTCGGGTAGTGCATCCCCTTCGGGGTGATATGGGGTCGTTCGGGATTTAGCAATGTTCAGCAGTTTGAGCAGTTCCCTGATCAATGTACTCTCGAAATCCTGTCCTTGGTCAGAGTGAAGGCGGTTGGGAAGGCCGTAATGTACAAAGTACTTTTCCCATAATATCTTCGCCACGGTGATGGCTTTCTGGTCTTTAGTAGGGAAGGCTTGAGCATACCGAGTGTAATGGTCTGTGATGACCAGCACGTTGCATATTCCCCGGCTATCAGGCTCAATACACAGAAAGTCCATACACACGAGGTCCATGGGACCTGAACTTTTTAGATGGCCCATGGGGGCGGCTCGGGTAGGCAGGGTCTTGCGCTGTATACACCTAGTACAGCGGCGACAGTGACGTTCAACGGCCTCTCGCATATTGGGCAAGTAAAAGCGATCTCTGACCAACCCAAAGGTCTTTTCTATCCCAAGATGTCCATGATCATCATGTAGGGACCTCAACACCAGGTATTGTAAGTTCTTAGGGAGAACTAATTGTCGCCTATCCGGTGGTTGTGGTATTGCACCACCCGATATAGTAAGCCATTGTCTATTTCGATTTTTTCCCATTCCCGCATGAGCACAGCCACTAAGTCATTTGGAGCACGCTTCAGAAGGGTTGGATTTCTCCGGGCAACGGCTTGTCGGATGATACTGACAACAGGATCTCGTATTTGATAGTCTACCAGATCTTTCCACCGTAACACCTTGTCATGCGTGATGTTCATCCCCTTTGGATCGCAGTAGGCGGCTGGGACAGCCTGCGACCGGCATCCCAATGAGTCGGCCACTCTTAATTCTGAAAAGGCCACTTGGTCGTGGACGATGGCGGCCATACTACACATAGCTCGTACTCCGGGTCCGGGGAGTTCCTCCCATTCCTCATCATCCGGAATAGCACTTAACCCGGGCCGTCTGGATAGAGCATCAGCCCCTATATTCAAAGGTCCCGGCTTATACTTCATAGAGAAACGGTAGTTGCTTAGGGCGGCCAGCCAGCGGTGTCCGGCGGCGTCCAATTTGGCCGAGGTGTTGACGTATGTGAGGGGATTGTTATCCGTCCTTACCTCGAAGGCAACACCGTACAGGTAATCGTGGAGCTTCTCGGTGATAGCCCACTTGAGAGCCAGAAACTCCAACTTGTGGACAGGGTACCTCTGTTCACAGGGGGTCAGACTTCGACTGATGAAGGCGACAGGCCGAAGACCCTCGGGGTGCTTCTGGTGCAGGACGGCGCCCAGTCCATTGAGACTGGCATCCACATGCAGAACGTATGGTTGTTCGGGATCAGCATACGCAAGCACCGGTGCTTCGGTCAGACATTTCTTCAATTTAGAGAAGGCCTGTTCGCACTCAGACGTCCATTTATCGCCAAACGGTTGGCGAGCAGATACAGTCTTCCTCCCGGTTTCTTCGGGGTATATCTTCAACAGATTGTTCAATCAGGCTCAATACACAGAAAGTCCATACACACGAGGTCCATGGGACCAGAACTTTTTAGATGGCCCATGGGGGCGGCTCGGGTAGGCAGGGTCTTGCGTTGTATACACCTAGTACAGCGGCGACAGTGACGTTCAACGGCCTCTCGCATATTGGGCCAGAAAAAGCGATCTCTGACCAACCCAAAGGTCTTTTCTATCCCAAGATGTCCAACACCAGGTATTGTAAGTTCTTAGGGAGAACTAATTGTCGCCTATCCGGGTGGTTGTGGTATTGCACCACCCGATATAGTAAGCCATTGTCTATTTCGAATTTTTCCCATTCCCGCATGAGCACAGCCACTAAGTCATTTGGGGCACGCTTCAGAAGGGTTGGATTCCTCCGGGCAACGGCTTATCGGATGATACTGACAACAGGATCTCGTATTTGATAGTCTACCAGATCTTTCCACCGTAACACCTTGTCATGCGTGATGTTCATCCCCTTTGGATCGCAGTAGGCGGCTGGGACAGCCTGCGACCGGCATCCCAATGAGTCGGCCACTCTTAATTCTGAAAAGGCCACTTGGTCGTGGACGATGGCGGCCATACTACACATAGCTCATACTCCGGGTCCGGGGAGTTCCTCCCATTCCTCATCGTCCGGAATAGCACTTAACCTGGGCCGTCTGGATAGAGCATCAGCCCCTATATTCAAAGATCCCGGCTTATACTTCATAGAGAAACGGTAGTTGCTTAGGGCGGCCAGCCAGCGGTGTCCGGCGGTGTCCAATTTGGCCGAGGTGTTGACGTATGTGAGGGGATTGTTATCCGTCCTTACCTCGAAGGCAACACCGTACAGGTAATCGTGGAGCTTCTCGGTGATAGCCCACTTGAGAGCCAGAAACTCCAACTTGTGGACAGGGTACCTCTGTTCACTGGGGGTCAGACTGCGACTGATGTAGGCGACAGGCCGAAGACCCTCGGGGTGCTTCTGGTGCAGGACGGCGCCCAGTCCATTGAGACTGGCATCCACATGCAGAACGTATGGTTGTTCGGGATCCGCATACGCAAGCACCGGTGCTTCGGTCAGACATTTTTTCAATTTAGAGAAGGCCTGTTCGCACTCAGACGTCCATTTATCGCCAAACGGTTGGCGAGCAGATACAGTCTTCCTCCCGGTTTCTTCGGGTTATATCTTCAACAGATTGTTCAGGGGTTTTGCCTTACTAGAATATCCTTCCACGAACCGACGGTAGTACCCGCAGAATCCCAGGAAGGATCGCAGCTCCGTGACATTCTCGGGACGAGGCCAGTTCATGACCGCTTCTACCTTGGCGGGGTCGGTGGCGATCCCTTGGGTGGATACGATGTGTCCCACGTAGGTTACTGAAGTATGGGAAAACTGGCACTTGTCTAGGGACAATTTCAGCCCTTCATTCCCCAGACGGTCTATTACTTTAAGTAACCGCTCTTCGTGTTCTTCTAGAGTTCTTCCGAAGACAATGATGTCATCCAGGTATACAAGACACTCCCGCGGGCTCATGTCTCCGATAGTCTTCTCCATCAGCCTTTGGAAGGTAGCAGGCGCCCCACATATACCTTGGGGCATACGTGTGAATTGGTAGAATCCCAAGGGGCAGACGAAAGCTGTTTTCTCTTGGTCTTCCGCAGTCATAGGCACCTGATAATACCCGGATCGAAGGTCGAGCACGCTAAACCATTGGCTTCCATTCAGCGCGTTCAGGATCTCTTCAATGCGCGGGAGGTTGTACTGATCTGGTATCGTACGATTGTTCAGGGTTCGATAGTCGACACACAGTCGCACGGACCCGTTCTTTTTCCGCACCACCACTATGGGGGACGCATAGGGTCCCCGGGACTCCGTCACAGTCCCAGCGGTCTCCATGTCGTGTAGGGCATTCCTCACATCGTCCACATCACGCGGGGCAATGCGACGTGAGCGTTCTCGGAACAGAGTGGCATCGCTCAGTCGAATGGTATGTTGGGCACTGCGACTGCACCCCACATCCATCTCACTCGTGGAGAACACATGTCGTCGTTGGAGCAGCTGGGTTGTCAGCCGTTCTTTCCACTTGCTGGACAGCGCCGACTCACCGAAGTCGAAGTCCAGATCGACTAACCGTTCTTCCGCGACCGCGACCGCCACCTTCACCTGAGGCGTGGTTTCTACAGGGCTGACTGGATATATGCACCCTAACTTCTGGTCGGCATCAAATTCCATCGGGAAGGGGGAGAGATTCTGCACATACACGTGGGTTCGTAGAGGGATCTTAGCCGTCCACTCCCTCACTTCAGGTAGTACCCTATATCTCCTCTGGACCTCTTCTTCTTCAGGCGTATTCAGAGAGAACAGCTGGTCGCTCTTATCTCGTTCGGGATAACAACACCAGACGGCCATCTTTTGCACTCCCCCTGGTAATATAGTCGTCAGTCCGCGTTGACGGTTGTAGAGATCCCCGTGGCGCTCCATGGCGTATACCCGTTTGCACTCTTCTCGTAGGACCGGATCTAGGAGAGAGGTAGCTAGCGGCAACTCGTTAGTCTCTTTCAGATATGCTCGGATCACTGCTTGTACTATATCCGCGTTGGTGCCCAAGATGATCGGGTACTTGTACTGGTCTTGGAGCTCCGGACAGACCAGGGCCGCCACCCGCATGGGGTGTCTCTTGCCGGTGTTCAGCTGGGGTATTTCTATTTCAACCTGTACAATCCCATCGATAGGGTAGTCTTCGTTGCTTAGCCCCCGTACTTTTACATGATCGGCCGCTCTCAGGGGGCAGTGTCTGAGGTGCTGGTCATAGAACAGGCGGTATATGATAGTCACTTGCGATCCCGTGTCCAGTAGTGCCGCCGCATAGATCCCTTCCAGTAACACCCGTACTATAGCTGCGGGGCCTACTTGGCTAATGGCTTCCCGGGTGTAGACATCATCCCCGGTGCTGGCGTCAGCAGGGACATCGGCGGCTCCCGGAGGGGTTTCCGGGCCCGACTCGGCAGTTTGTACTAGGCATACCATCGACCGGGCTGGGTTTCTTCTGTCGGGCGTTTTTTCTTCTGGGAAGTCCTCCCTCTCTGGGCAGTTGTAAGAGACGTGGCCCTTTTTCCCGCAGTTGTAGCAAACTACTTCGCGGCGCTCCTTGTACG
The DNA here is from genome assembly GCA_036426205.1 of Ascaphus truei. Classification (NCBI taxonomy): domain Eukaryota; kingdom Metazoa; phylum Chordata; class Amphibia; order Anura; family Ascaphidae; genus Ascaphus; species Ascaphus truei. The sequence continues at coordinate 158,564,931 of CM071567.1, read as the reverse complement.
CAGAGGATGCCCTCTCAGGAACACGACTTTCCCTGGTAGGCGGCTTGTGAGTCGCTTCTTCCTCTGGGCGGAAGATTTTTTACCCTTCGGGGCAGCGGGAACCGAGGGGTCACCCTTGATGGTAGCTTGGATTTCTTTGGTTCATGGAAATGTCGCTGCACTTCGTGTCCTCGGATGTACTCCATCAATTCTCCGTACTTGGGGGGTATCGCAGCGGTCGGTGCAGCCCGCATCATGATAGCTATGTTGTGATCCGGTAGCAATCCCTTGAGTAACTGTTTGAGTCGGTATTGATCCGCCTCGGCCGCGGAAATGATATGTTTGTCCAGAAGAGTCCCCAGGGATAGCTGTAGATTGCAAGCGAAGGCCGATAAATCCTGTCCTTCCTTTTGGCGAAGAGCTTTGAACTGAGCCATTAGTTCATCCTCGTCGTCTTTTCGGGCAAAGGACTGGATCAGCATTTCTACTAGTTCCTGGGCAGTAACTTCTCCCTCCACGCTCCGGTGAGTCCGTACTAACCGGGCGGCGGGGCCTCGGAGGCACTCGACCAGTCTTTGTCTTTTGCTGGCTTCAGAACACGACCACTCCGCGATGGCGGGGAGCGTATGTTCCCTCCAGGCCTCGATCCCTTCTTCTCCCGCTGGAGTCGGCAGAGTCCCAGAAAAGCTTTTAGTTTCCGGTAGTGCTGGGCTTGGGTCGAGATAGTGACAGCTTCTACTAGTTGGGAGGCGATCAGATTCAAGGAAAAGTCACCACTGCTGTGTCCAGTTCCTACACCAGGCATGTTTGAAGGCCCGCCACCGGACCGTCTATCAGGAGTAGGTGAGGTGGTTGGGCTTCCTGCCTCGGGGTGAAGGAGACTTTGGGGGGGCCAGTCCATTGAGGAGTACTGGCGGCCCAGTGGCTCGCGCCTGGTTCAGTGAGTGTGGGCACGTCGTCAGGGGCCTGGGTGTCAGGATAGATCATGATACAGTCCTCTGCCGAGGGCTCGGGTAGGTTCAATACAAGCGGAACAGTCTCTGAACATATGTCATGGGTGGTGGCCATAAGGTAGGTGGTTTTTTGGCCACCGACCCCCAGTTTAAGGTCTATCAGCCGGGCAGTGGCTAGTCCCTGGCAGTCCAGTACTTGGTTGCGTACGAGGTAACCGTCCGCGTCGTTGGGTACTCCCGCCACTGCAACCACGCGCCTTGGGGACACGCAGGGTGCTAAGGCCCAGTCATAGACGTCTTGCTTTGACGGCACGGACATGATGAAAAATATGAATTGGATAATTTGGAAAAAATTGGAACAGGGCACCCCAGGGCACTCTCAGCAGCGCCTCCAAATGTAACGGGGTTTCCCCCTCCGATCACAGATTATACGGTGGGAGCGGAGAAACATACGGTGTTACCATAGGTGTGTATGGTGCGTTACCTGTTGGCTCACAGGAGGGCTGAGCTTCCGCCACGGGGAACCTGGGGCAATTACAATACTATGGACAACCACTTACAATAGGTGCAGCGCCTCCACCTGCGATGGCTCCCACCAGAGGGGGAGTGGTTCCTCGCAGGACAATCAATAACCACGTACAACGGAATTGATAATGACTAATACCTTTACTAACATGCATAGAAGACATATAACATCAACACATAACAACAGGTGTCCCTCGCTAAGGGCAACCTGACTACGGCGTCTCGCTGGACGCTAACCTATGCGTCACGGTGGACGCTAACCTTATGCATCACGGCGGACGCTAACCTTATGCATCACGGCGGACGCTAACCTTATGCGTCACAGCGGACGCTAACCTTATGCATCACGGCGGACGCTAACCTTATGCGTCACGGCGGACGCTAACCTTCCAAACAGTGATCCCACCCCGTGTCCAGTAACCCCAACCCAATGTCTCGCACTCCCCAGTCATATACCAATGTGTGTGTGTGACTGCGCAGCCACTATGTCTGGTGATAGGCCTTGTTGGTGCACGTGAGTTTGTAGGTTACCTGCCCGGGCTCCAACCATGGGTGCTGCTATACCACTGGGGTTGGATCCGCCGGGATATCCTCCTATGCGTGGGGTGAATTCCGGCGTGGATAATATCACCGCAGCTCCGCACCGTCTGTACCTTGGCGAGGATTTGTCTGCTGCCAGCAGGCCGCAGTCACTGCTTGCTTGGCCTCCGTGAATATAGTCCAGCTTCCTTTAAGGTTAAGGCTTGAGCCCAAGCCTCGTGGCGGGAAACACAGCGTCCGCTGGATCCCTAACAAGCGAATAGCTAATGGGGCAGGCTCCCTAACCTAGGGCCTGTCCCTACAACACTCAACTAGTGTGACTCA